>JAGFNQ010002479.1:53005-181163 GCA_024364735.1 Boesenbergia rotunda | reverse complement strand
CTATGATTTTCACTCTTCCATTTTCACTCTTCCAACCATCATTCATTACGAAATTTGTGTGTGCAATAATTAAGCGAGAATCTCATTCAGTCCCTTGGCAGTCGCTACGCCGATGCCGCCGTTCGTCTTCTCCTTCGCAACCAACTCTGCCTGCTGCTCGATCTTCGCTAGCTTCTTGAGCTTTGCCAGCTCCAGGTCCCGGCTCATCTTCCTGCGGTACATCTCGGTGAACGTGATCGGCTCCTCCAGTATCGGCTTCTCCCCCTCCCTAATCGCCAGCGGGTACACGATCGCCTCCGGCGCAGGGTTCTGAAACGTCGCGATCGACAACCTGCTGCAGTTGGAGTTCACCACCGCCTGGTGGTCCGGCGTTCTTAAACCGCCCGTTGCTCAGGTACTGCGCGCGCACAACCAAAAGCCATACATGAACTCTGTGGCATTTCATCGAACGAGTAGCGCGCGATTAGTATACTCACGTGGCCATGGTCGCCGAGGTTGACGACAAAGGCGCCCTCCACCGGCTCGACCGTGATCCATGTCTTGCCGCCGTCCTTGGTGGCTTGGAGCCCGCCGACCTGGTCTTGGAGGAGGAGGGTGATGGTGCCGGGGTCGGTGTGGCGCTTGAGGCCGAGGGTGAGGTCAGGCTGCGGGCACTTGGGGTAGTAGTTGACCACGACCTTTTGGTCCATGTCGACGCAGGCTTTGGTGAGGCCTCCTTGTCGAGTCCCATCGCCTCCGACAGCACCTCGAGCAGCTTGCACGCCAGTGCCATCAGCTTCTCGCTGTACGACTCCACCACCGACCGCCATCCCTCGGGCTTGTCCGGCCACCGCGAGTAGTCGCGGGATGGCAGCGGGTAGGAGAAATAGGTCACGATCTCCCTCCAGTCCTGAACCACCTCTCCCTGCAAACCGGCCGAACCGGACAATTCGGCTCAGTTCCGAGTGAACCAATAAAGTTAAGGGGCAAGTGTTTCCGTACCTGCAAGTGGCTGGAGACGATGAAGCCGCCCTTCTTGCCGCCGGACATGTCGAACCGGAGCTTCTCCTCCGGCGGGAGCGCGAAGAACTCCCTCGCGAGGCGCGTCATCTCGGCGACGAGGCCGGCGTCGACGCCGTGGTCCACCACCTGGAACACGCCCCAGTCCTCGCAGGCTTCCACGATCCTGCGGCGGATCTCCTCCCTCTTCCCTCCGTCACCACTGGCGGCCTCGTCGTCGATCCCCGCGAGCGAGATGACTGGAATGTCGTGGCTGAAGTGGTTGTAGGCTACCTTGGGCCGCTCGTCCTCGTCGCGGACGAAGCTCGCACGCAGCGTCTCCTCATTCGTCGGAAGAACCGTCGCACCCGGAGCCATCGATCAGAAGCTTCCTTCCCTTTTCTCTAGATAGTCGAGTTGTTACGGTTCGGTGGGATGACGACGATGAGACGGTGCATTTAAAGGCGTCAAGATCACAAGGAAATGCAGTTCGAAGTGTGCTGCTTCAACTACCACCGCTCGTTCCAGCTACCTCCGTTTCGGACCGTCGTCTTTTTATTATTATTGTTTTTCTATTTTTGGATGGATACGATCGCATTACTCTACGTCGCTTTGGATTGCCCGGTTCATACCCAGCCAGGTTGGAGTCCAAGAAAAATTTAGAGGAGCTTAGTATGCCGGTTTTGAACGCGGATCATTTTTCATTTATGATATTTAATATATGAGAATCGAAATTAAAATATGAATATAATATTTTTGATTTTATAATCCAATCTCTATAAATTATCACTAAACTCATAACACCTCAATTAAAATTATTATCATTCCCATTGCTAATGAACGGAATTCTCTGTCCCACAAAATCCGCTGTCCCACCTGTCCCACTCTCCGGCGACGGCCGGCGAGTTGTCCGATCGCCGATCGGACACCACCGATGAATTTTGATCGTCATACCGAATCAAATGATATCCTAGAAGGGGCGGTGAACCGGTCGGAATCGTTACAATTGCAATCTCGTCGGATTCGACGATGAATCCGGCGAGATCGCAATTGGGGCGCTCCCAACGAGTTCACCATACCCCTAGGATATAATTTTGTTCAGAGCGGCGGCTGAAGCCCGCCGATGGTGTCCGATCGGCGATCGGACAACTCGCCGACCGTCATCAGAGAGTAAGACAGACAGGATAGGAGATTTTTGTGGGACAGATTCTGCTCTCTATTACCAAATATATACCAACCGCCCCTAATAATATTTGTGAATTGTGATTGTGAAGTAATTTTTTTAAACTGTGATTTATTATCATGATATATCTATATTTGATGATTTCTTTTGCAATACAATCAATAAATATTACTATGTAAATTTGCATGAGAGAATCTTCTATATGATATTCTGATCAGAGGATGAACCGGGTTCCAAAAAACTGGTCAAAGAAAATGGAAGGGTGGTTGTTTGTGGCGTAGAACAAATTATTAAACATTTGAATGGAAGATGAGAATACACGCTCGCTCCTATCCTTCCATTTTTTTCCCACCACCAAACTCAAACTGATCATTCGTTTGGCCGGAGTTACTCAGGACTAAGAAAACATGGCTTGGGAGTGGAAGTAATAGCTAACGTTTTCTATTATTTTTCTAATTTTTCAAGGTTTATAATGATATGTTTTTTTCTTGAAAGATCAAGAACCTTCTTTGTGGAAATATTTTTTTTTTGGACTTTTTATCAAAGAGCGTACCTAAAAATTGGTATCTACCAAAAAGCGTATTATGATTTCATTGTTACCAAAGAGCACACTTATTTTAGTGAACTTCCTCTTATACCCCTCCTGTCAAGTACTACATGTCATTCTCTTTCTCAGTAACGAATTCGAGACATCTGAAAATACTTTTTCAGACTTTTTATTTTAAAATAATATATTATGGAATCGGGTAAAACACGTAAGGTAAACATCGAAAAAATATTTCAGTTAAAAAAATATTTCATCTAACGTCATTTCAAAAATATACAGAGATGATTTTTTATATTTCATTAATATAAATTAATATATTAAATAATATTTATACATAAAAAAAGGCCTCTGGGCCTTTTGATTTCAGGCCCAGCGTGGGCCTGAAATCTTTTCATTTCATTTCAGGCCTAGCGTGGGCATGAAATCAAAAGATTTCGGGCCCAACGTGGGCCTGAAATTTTTGATTTCAGACCCACATTGGGCCTAAAATTAGATGATTCAGGCCCGACATGGACTCAATTATTTTTTCTATTTTAAAAATATATTAATATATAAAAAAACCTATCAAAACACGTAATTTCATATTAAAACGCAGGGTCTGAAGTCAGCTAGGTGGGCCTAAACACATCTGTGTTCAGTCCCTCCTTGGGTCTGAACACAATCTTGGATAAATGTAAGTAAATTAAATAAAATATCAATAGTTCTAGTTAGAGTTGAGCTAGGAGATGATATTTTTGGTGTTCAAACTTCTAATGATTATAAATTATGTTGCAATAGGAGATTTTTAGGTCTATCACTGGGTTTTCATCAAAATCCACTGATGGACATAGGATATTTGGATTTCTCAAAATCCAATATCAATAGTTAGAGTTGAGCTAGGAGATGGTATTTTTGGTGTCCAAACTTTTAATAATTATAAATTATGTTGCAATAGGAGATTTTTAGGTCTATCAGTGAGTTTTCACTAAAACCCACTGATGAACCTAGGATATTTAGATTTCTCAAAATCCAATATCAATAGTTAGAGTTGAGCTAGGAGATAGTATTTTGGTGTCCAAACTTCTAATGATTATGAATTATGTTGCAATAAGAGTTTTCTAGAATCAATCAGTGGGTTTCGGTGAAAACTCATTGATGGACCTAGGATACTTGGATTTCTCCATACTTGATATCTCTATTTAGAATTTACTTAGGAGATGTTATTTCTGATGTGCAAACTTAGTACTAATAATTTTCAATTATGTTCTCTAACCGTATCAGTTGGCATACAAAGATGTATAAATATGACTGCATCTTGGGCATAGTTAAAAGAAACATCTCTTTCAACGTGATTTCAAAAATATAAAGAGATAATTTTTTATATTTGATTAATCTAAATTAATATAATAAATAATATTTAATAAATATATTAATATATAAAAAAATATATCAAAATACATGATTTCAGATACAAACGCAGGACTTGAAATCATCCTAAGAGGACCTGAAGTTAAATAACTTCAGACCGTATAAATAATTAATCTAATAAATAATGATTAAATATAAAAAAATATTTTTAAAATAAATGAATTTTCAATGTCCTTCCCTCTTGGGCCTGAAGTCATTTGAATTCAGGCCCTCCTACCGTGATTTCGGGCCCTGCGTTTGAATATAAAATTATGTATTTTGATAGGTTTTTTATATTATAAAAAACCTATCAAAACTCGTAATTTCATATTCAAACGCAGGGCTCGAAATTACGGTAAGAATGCCTGAAGTCATTTGACTTGAGGCCCTCCTACCGTGATTTCGGGTCCTGCATTTGAATATGAAATTATGTGTTTTGATAGGTTTTTTATATTATAAAAAACCTATCAAAGCACGTAATTTCATATTCAAACGCAAAGTCCGAAATCATGGTAGAAGGGCCTAAAGTCAGATGACTTCAGGCCCTCCTTGGGCATGAAGTCATCTGACTGGCACTACTGAAAATTCATTTATTTTAAAATTTTTTTATATTTAATTATTATTTATTAAATTAATTATTTATAGGGACTGAAGTTATTTGACTTCAGGCCCTCCTAAGATGACTTTAGGCCCTGCGTTTGTATCTGAAATCACGTGTTTTGATAGGTTTTTTTATATATTAATATATTTATTAAATATTATTTATTATATTAATTTAGATTAATCAAATATAAAAAATTATCTCTTTATATTTTTGAAATCATGTTGAAAGAGATGTTTCTTTTAACTGTGTCCAAGATGCAGTCATATTTATACATCTTTGTGTGTCAACTGATACGGTTAGAGAACATAACTGAAAATTATTGATACTAAGTTTGTACATCAAAAATAATATCTCCTAAGAAAATTCTAAATAGAGATATCAAGTATGGAGAAATTCAAGTATCCTAGGTCCATCAGTGAGTTTTCACCGAAACCTACTGATTCATCCTAGAAAACTCATATTGCAACATAATTCATAATCATTAGAAGTTTGGATACCAAAAATACCATCTCCTAGCTCAACTCTAACTATTGATATTGGATTTTGAGAAATCCAAATATCCTAGGTCCATTATGTTGGTGCTTGGATGGCTAGAGAGAGGGGGGGGTGAATGTAGCCAGACACAAATTACTTGCTCTTTTGATAGTTTTCTGCAGTCAGGTTAGTCACAGCGGAAGCAATACAAAAACAGAAACTAGTGATGCAGAAATGAAGAACAAACCACAGTTTTAACGCGAGGATTTACAAGGTTCGGGGATAACTTGCCCCTACTACTTGGCGTGCCCGTAAGGTGGGCGATCCCTTGATCATCAGCAGATCAAGCCCCGGAAAATCCAGATATCAAATCCTCCTTCTCGGTGGAGAAACCTCTCCACACAAAGAGTCTCAAGAGTATCAGAAATTAAGCACAGAGACAAAAAGGAAGATCTTACAGATCGCTAACAAAGCACAAGGATGAGAATAGGAGAACAGATCACCGAGCACAGCACAACACCACCAACACAAGAACTCTCAGCTCTTTGTTTGCTTGCTGATCCACTCGCGACTTCCTCCACAGACTCAAGGTTACAGCTTTGCAAGAGATCGCTTCAAGGTATCTGATGAATCAGTGTTGTCGCACAAGCAGAAGTGATTCAACTAGAGCAAAAGTTCTTGTGAGGCTTCATAGCTTCCAAGCTCTTAAGCCTCTGCCCATCGATCGCCAGGTCACAGCCACCAGACGCTCCTCTGCAGCACACCAGCTGCTCGTCTGCAACTTGCCAACTACCACTGAGCTCTCCTGGACTCCCAGAACCCTTCTCCAGTCGAGCCCCAGTTAAGCCCCAGGTCAGCTTCTAGTCGTTGCCAGCAGCGCCAGCGTCCGTTGAAACCTGAGAAGGAGAAACAGCCAAACCTGATACATAGAAAGAACTCAGTTGACCCTCCTTTAATGTTTGAAATCATCCCTGTCACCTACACACTTAATCAGAGGTTTAGCAAATGAAATCAAACTCGCATCAGTAATAGTAGAGAAAATCAAAGCGAAATCAGTAGTGTTCAAAGCGCGATCAGAACTCTGACAGCGCATTTGGAATTAAAGTTCAGCTTCTGATCGGTCACCGGACCGATCAGAGAGGACCCTGATCGGTCACCGGACCGATTAGGATAGACCCAGACCGATCAAGCTCCAGCCTGATCGGTCCACAGTGAGGAAACTCAGATCACGACTTCTAGTGATCGGTCACCAGATCGATCCCAAGTCGTGGATTGGTCACCAGACCGATCCACCCCTTTTTGATGATTTCTCCAACTTCGCAGGCCAACCTCACTGATCGATCACCAGACCGATCAGGTTGTGGCTTGATCGGTCTGGGGACCGATCAGGGCACTCCCTGACTGATCAGGATCCATCCTGATCGGTCATAAGGGGGAACACGCGATATTTGATCGGTCAGCCAGACCGATCATGGTTCCTCACAGTGTGGCTCTGAAATCCCTCTGATCGTTCACCAGAACGATCAGGAGCTCTCCCTGATTGGTCACCAGACCGATCAGGAGTCGAACAAAAGCCAACCAATGTTTCTGTTCTCTCCCTGATCGGTCCCCGAACCGATCAGACATCTCTCGATCGGTCACCAGACCGATCCACAACGGAAGTTCGTGCCAACTTCCCTGATTGGTCACCAGATCGATCCAGCCAAGGCCAATTCTACCATAAGTAAAGAGAACAGGCTCCTTAGCCTTCTCTGACTCATGCTCAGTCCCCTGGACCAAGACTTCGTGCCTAGCTTCACTCACCGGGACTTCACTCACCTAGCTTCCCAAGCTAGGACCTGGCTTCACTCACCAGGGTTTCATCCAACCTAGCTTCCCAAGCTAGGACCTGGCTTCACTCACCAGGGTTTCAGTCAACCTAGCTTCCCAAGCTAGGATTTCAATCATTCCGTGCCCAGTCCCCGACCAGGACTTAATCCCAATCATCTCATTAACCTAAACTAAAATCAGTGTCAATACCAAAACAACAATCAGGGTCAGACTGCATCAACAATCTCTCCCTTTTTGTTGTTTGACAACCCGATTTTAAGTTTAGGGATTTGGAAATCAATTGTCTCAAATTTCACCGTTGTAGGAGAATCAGGATCCTCCCCCTACAACAGTTAAACTCGTAAACATTCTAAACTCAACTAACCAAACTCTCCCCCTTTGTCAAACACCGAAAAGGATGTAGACTGGTTGTTAAGTTTAAAAATTCCTCCCCCTCAAACTTAGGGTTTTCCTAAAACAAACACGATATCATTAATTTTGAAAGCATATGAAAACATATGATAAAGGTAAAGCAGGATAACACAATCATACGTATCATATGAACAACCTAAACACGAAGTAGTAATCATAGTGTCATACAGTCATATAGTCATAACAATCAGATAGTCAAATAGTCAAATACATCATAACGCCATAACAGGCAAATGTACGCATAAAGTCATAACAATCAGATCACAAGTCATGGAAGCAAGATCAAAGTCAGAGAAGAGCCACAATCAATCCTCGGCGGGGGGATCATCGGCCTGCATGGGTTTATAAGTCATGTCATTGTCAGGTAGGAAAGACCCCGGGGCAGTACTGCTGGAGGGCGCAGCTCCAGGAAGTGTCGACTGGTATGGATGACCAGTTGCCCATGCGTGCCACTCCTCGAACCATGACTGCTGCTGGGCGTGCATCGCAGAAACCCGCGCATCAGTCGCCCGCTGATCGGCACGTAGCCCAGAGATCTCAGACCTGACATCCTGCCGCCAAAGCTCCGAAATATGAAATCCATGCTGGACAGTCTGCTCCAGCTCAACAATCTGCCAGCGGAGGTCAGGATCCGCCTCGTAGTAGTCTCCTGCGGCAGCAGGAGCATCATGATCTCCAGCCTGGTCTGCAGCTCCTGGAATATGTGCGACTCTAGGTAACTCCCCTAATCCCCGACCATCTCTCCATCTAAGACCATGAGGTCCGACAACAATGCCAGACTTGACGAACGAGCGTCGGCCAAGTCTGCAGTCCTGCCAGACCATCGGCACGATCCTGCCCTTAGTCACATCAATACCGACTAAATGAAGTCAGTCAGTAATGATGTGCTCAAAAGGCATATAGATGGTCTGACGGTCGATCTGACTGTAGAAGATAATAGAGAAGTAGATGGTCGTCACAATGTCAAAGTCCAGCTGCCGATGCATCCCGTAGAGCATCAAGCAGTGAAAGGAGCGAATCTCTGCTAGGGGCTTCGATGTAATGGGCACAAGACAGTTGATTATAATTTTAAAAAGAACATAATCAGGTGGGGATAGGCTGAGCGCAACAAACGTGGGGAAAGTACCAGCAGGCTCACCGAGACCCCCTGGCCTGGGATGGCCGAAAAAATACTCATAGATAGAGTCAGGGGTGACTCCATCGAAGGGGGCCGGTAAAGGATTTTGATCATACGGGAAGAGTGGAAAATCATTGTTTGATCGTCGACAAGCAAGAAAGGCAGTGAAAGAGGACAAATCAAAATCGAGGTTGGTTAGGGCGACTCAGGTCCTATACCCCGAACCTTTGCCACTGACAAGATTGTTATAAAACTCAAAAACCAAATCAAAATTGATTGGCCACTCAAGAAAAAGGATGGAACCCAGTTCGTAAAACTAAATGATCTGACGCACTGACGGACAGTGTTCGTAAACAAATGCCCTGTCCACAGTTCGACAGGGTAGGAGTTTGAAAGTGCGAGTTTGAAAGGCCAGTTCAAAATGAACATTGGGAAATCTGGCATTAGAGGGCGGTTGAGGTCTTGAAGAGGATGAGGGTGCTCTGGATCGTGAGGTACCCTCAGTCGGTTCTTTGCCTTTAGGAGATTTCCTAAGGATTGGGTAAAAATAATGGCAACAGATTGGATCAAATGAAGTGAACACAAGAATTTGATCGTGTAATCAATTTGAACATTGGTAAGGTCACGGTACAAGTGGAAAATGATGAACCGAGATTAAGATCATGACAAGTGGAAAATGATAAACCGAGTTGATCAATTCAGGGTAAGATCACGACATGAGTTGATAATCATGGCACACACAAATTTGATCATGACAGAATCACAGGGTTTATCAGTAAGGGTTGGGATCAAGACAAGGTCACGGTAAACACCAAAATGAACCACAAAATGAAACATTATGGTTAGTTCACCAATAATTATGAAGCTAACAGAAAAGAAAATGATAACTAGACTTACTTAGGTGTCATCTCAGTTGGCTGGTTCGTTTGGGGTGAACAGAGAAATACACCTTCTGCCTAGAGAATGGAGCGAATTCACAAAGGGCTCGCAGAGAACTTGCGCACAAACAGAACAATACACAAGAGGAATTCACGGTAGCCACACCACTTGTGCAAGAAGGATCTTAGGAGCAGGAGAGATCTCAGGAGCAAAAGAGAAACTCTCGCAGCGCAGAAGGAAAACAGACCGCACTTGCAGATAGAGAAAACTAGCGGCCTCACAGGGAACGGGAGAAGAAGTCTCATGCAGGAAGAGGAAGGGGGTTTCGACGCTAGGGTTGGAGATGAAGAGAATCGAGAGTTAATAGGTTGGTGGACCGATCCACCAACTGAAATTTAATGCGATCGATCGATCGACCGTTCGATCCTAGAGTACCTAGACCAATCAGGCTCCAACTTGATCGGCCTGGCTAGGTCCTGATCGGTCGGGTGACCGATCAGGGAAGCCCCTGATCGGTCTGCCGATCGATCAGTGAGCGAACAGAGAGTTTGTGAGATTTTCTGTGACCCTCCCGATTGGTCGGTGGACCGATCACCAAGGGGGTCAGATCGGTCAGTGGACCGATCCAGGCCAACACAGAGGGATTTCAGTGGGATGTCAAGGAATTGCTTGATCGGTTAATTGGACTGATCAGGCCAACTCCTGATCGGTCCGGTGACCGATCAGGGAGGTCCCTGATCGGTCTGTGAATCGATCAGGGATCAGATAGAAAGTTGTGAGCCTTCTGTGAGCTCACTGATCGGTCTATGGACCGATCAGATATTAGAAGAACCTGAAATTCCCGATATGTATCAGAAATTCCTGTTTCAAACAACCCTAACAGCCCCTAATTCATCCAGAATTGATTTCTCTGACCCCTAAGGGGTTCCCTCATCCATATTTGCGACCAAGAGTTGTGTCCTTATGATTCAACAAATCAATTTGCTCCAACCAAGTGGAGTCAAACTCAATCAACACATCCAACCAATTTGAACCAAGTTTGTATCAAAATAATGTCTCCAATCAAGTTTCCTTGATTGGAATGTCCAAGTATGATCATGGAGCCAAATACACATGTATTATGCATTGGTTTTTTCCATACTTGGTCAACTTAATAATTATTGTCTCGTCAACCTAATTTCTCAAGGGATGCATTAACATTTTGAGTAATTAGGTTGATCCTAGCATCTCACCCCATTTCAAGCAAACAAAAACGTTTTGTTAGACCTTATAGTTTGTGTGAGATGTCCCCATGTTGCCCAATTGTTGTTCCCCAACAATTTGAATGATCATGAAGGGTTTTGAATGCTTTTCAATTCTATGAAGCACGACACATTCCCAACTCCCTTCGTAAGAAACTAAACTCATTCTCGGAGAGTGGTTTAATGAAAATGTCCGCTAGGTTCGACTTTGACTCTACATGTGAGAGTACAATATCTCCTCTAGCAACATGATCTCTAATGAAGTGGTGACGCACTTCAATGTGTTTGGTCCTAGAATGATGGACTGGATTCTTTGTTAGGTTTATCGTACTTATGTTGTCACACAACACTTGCACACCCTTGTAGGTTAATCCATAATCCTCTAGTATGTGAATCATCCACAACAATTGTGTTACACTTTCTCCCATGGCGATATATTCTGCCTCGGTCGTCGAGAGAGCAACACAATGTTGCTTCCGACTTGACCAACTAATTAATGATGATCCTAAGAATTGGCAACCCCCACTTGTGCTCTTCCGATCCAACTTGCACCCAGCATAGTCGGCATCGGTATAGTCAATTAGGTCAAATGACTTGGTACGGGGGTACCAAAGACCAACTCCAATTGTGCCCTTTAGGTATCTCAGAATTCTTTTAACAGCAATCAAATGAGATTCCTTGGCATAGACTTGGTACCTAGCGCACATACCCACACCAAAAAGAATATCAGGTCGACTAGCTGTGAGGTATAGCAAACTACCTATCATGCTCCGATATTGAGTTAGGTCCACAGGCTTACCACTCTCGTCATTGTCTAACCGTGTGTTTGTAGCCATGGGAGTGGTTACCTCTTTGGAATCACTCATGTTAAATTTACGGAGCATCTCTTGAGTGTATTTTGATTGGTGCACATGGATTCCGTCTCGAGTTTATTTGATCTCGAGTCCAAGGAAGAAAGTCAACTTTCCCACTAGACTCATCTCAAATCCACTCTCCATGTGTCCAATAAATTCATTCAAATATCCCTTATTGTTTGAGCCACAAATTATGTCATCGACATACACTTGGGCTACAAATATGTTGTCACTATCTCTCCGTATAAATAGTGTAGGGTCTATTTGTCCTCTTACAAAGCTTTTTTCAATTAGAAATGTCGATAACTGCTCATACCAAGCCCGGGGTGCTTGTTTAAGGCCGTAAAGCGCCTTCTTGAATTTGAACACGTGGTTTGGAAATTCGAAATTCTCAAACCCCGGAGGTTGTTTGACATAGACCTCTTCTCTTATGAAACCATTTAGGAAGGCCGATTTGACATCCATCTGATAGAGTTTGAAACCTCGATGTGCTGCAAAAGCAAGCATCAATCCAATGGATTCTAATCGCGCCACAAGAGCATAGGTCTCATCGTAATCAAGGCCTTCAACTTGACTGTAGCCCTTGGCTACTAAGCGTGCCTTGTTTCTTACGATTTCTCCCTTATGGTTCAACTTATTTTTGAATACCCATTTGGTTCCAATAATAGTGGTCTTCTTAGGTATAGGGACTAAGTCCCAAACTTGGCTTCTCTCGAATTGGCCTAATTCGTCTTGCATGGCAATGCTCGAATCGGGATCATTTAATGCCTTGTCAATTTTCCTAGGTTCAATTTCGGAAATTAAGGCAATTTTATTAGCCTCATTCCTAAAGAATGATCTAGTTCTAACCCCATGGTGGATATCTCAAACAATTTGGTCTTGGGGATGACTAGAGGCTAACCTAGTTTGCCTTGGTGTTGGTGGTGCTTCTTGGATGGTGTCACTAGACACAGGCTCAGCCTCAGGATCCGGCTGATCTATGGATTGTCTTGGCTCACCATCATCAAACTCATCACCACTATCTACAACACTTGGACTTCCATCCAAACCTAGTTTCCTAAGTTCGAATTGAACTCCTTCGACATCTTCTGATTGATCATTTGCTTTTGGAATCTCCTCAAAAGCAACATCAGAAGACTCTTCAACTAATCTAGACTTCTTGTTATAGACTCGGTAAGCTTTGCTGACGAGGGAGTACCCGACCAGTATCCCTTCATCAGCTTTCGCTGTGAACTTTCCAAGATGGTCCTTGGTGTTTAGGATAAACACCTTACAACCAAACACCCTAAGGTGTTTAACTGTAGGTGGTTTTCTAAACCAAAGTTCGTGAGGAGTCTTTCCTAGAAATCTGTGCATGAGGACTCGGTTTTGCACGTAGCAAGCTGTGTTCATAGCTTCAGCCCATAAGTAACTCGGTAAGGAGTACTCATTGAGCATGCTTCGTGCAGCCTCTTGTAAGACCCGGTTCTTCCTCTCTACAACACCATTTTGTTGTGGTGTTCTAGGAGTGGAGAACTCATGTCTATATCCTCTCTCTTGACAAAACTCTAAAAATCTTTGGTTTTGAAATTCTCCTCCATGATCACTCCTAATTGTTTTAATTGTTGATAATTTTTCATTTTCAACTCTTCTACAAAATGAAATAAAAACATCTAAGGTTTGATCCTTATATTTTAAAAAATAGGTCCATGTATATCTAGTAAAATCATCAATGATCACAAAATAATATCTACTACCATTCAAAGATATAATTGTACTACAATCAAACAAGTCCATGTGAAGTAAATCCAAAGCGGTAGAAGTACTTACAACGCTTTTACCTTTGTGTGACGATTTCGTTTGCTTACCCATTTGACATGCATCACAAAGCTTGTCCTTTTCGTACTTGATGCTTGGTAAGCTACGAACTAGTCCCTTGTTGGCCAACTTCCGGATGTTCTTCATGTTCACGTGTGTTAGTCTCCGGTGCCAAAGGGTGGACTCATCTTCTCTTGACATGAAACACTTAACAGAAGCATTAATAGTACTTTTAAAAGAAGCTTGATAAATGTTATCTATCCTTGTGCCTACTAGTACCGTGTCAAGTGTGTCATTTTGTCTAACTAGGCATTGACTTGAATGAAAATCAATTGTGTAACCTGCATCACACAATTGACTGACACTTAGGAGATTAAATGTCATCCCCTTGACTAGAAGGACATTCTTAATCCTAAGACATTCGGATATTTGAATGTCTCCTATCCCTACAACCTTAAGACTACCATTGTTACCAAAGGAAACATTACCTCTATTTTTGCTTTGAAGGGTAGTGAATAAAGATCTATCACCGGTCATATGTTTGGAGCACCCACTATCAACGAACCAAGTTGATAGATGTGTAAGGATCGATGGCTCGACTTTTCTCTACAATAGGGTTAACACAATACAAATATAATGAAATATATAAAATCCAATGCTAACTCACGGTATTTTTACTTGGTATCCACCCAACGGGTGACTAATCCAAGGGTCCACACGGTTGCACACTCTCCACTATGAAATCCTCCTTCAAAGGTGGAGAAACCTTTACAACGTTGTCTTCTTCCTCTTTACAAGATCACGATGAAGACTAGAGGAAGAGTAGATCAAATGGAGCACTAGCAGCACTTTGGTACCGTGGAGAACAGTACTCAACTCGTGCCAAGAAGTCTCCTTTAAATAAGAGAACAAGACAGATTAACAAACTGTCCAGACCCGCACCAGTCGACTGCCCCTGGGGCAGTCGACTGGTCTAGCTTTGAATGCTAGCCAACGGCTAGTTTTTCGGGGTTACCAGTCGACTGCCCCTGGGGCAGTCGACTGGTCGAAGGCTGAAAACCTTCTGTGAGTTTTGGCAGTCGACTGCCCTCTGACCAGTCGACTGCCCAGCCTCTCAACTCACTTACAATCACTCAAAACACTCTCCTTCACGTATGCCTTCAAGTATGCTCCCTTGGCTCGCCCCTTGAAGTCATCTTCCTCTGGCTATCGTCCCTCGGATGCGCACACAAGTCTTCCTCGGCTTACCTCCATGCCACCCTTCACGTGTGCCCTTGAAGTTCACTTCCCGGCTTGCCCTTGGAGCTCTCCTTCCTTGGCTCTCGTCCCTCGGATGTGTTCTCCATGTGTGATTCTCCAAGTCCTGCAAACTCAATCACACATATCAAATACAATATAAAACCCTAACCTTAGACATATTGGTACACACACACATCAAAACTATGATCTTCCCGATCATTCTAGGGTCGATTGCCTCAACAATCTCTCCCTTTTTGATGTGTGGCAATATGTTTAAGTTAGGGATAAAATATACCAGTCAACAACAGTGAATATCAATGGCAATTGAAAATATAAGACATAGCAAAATGGTAACCTCCCCCTTAATCTATGTCATTTTCAATTTTTCATCATAATCCAATGTTAAGTCAAGATTTTTAGCTAAAAATCAAACTTAAACTATCCATTCTCCCCCTTTGACACCATAAAAAACGATTGCCTACAGCAATATTAATCTATGCCATCAAATGAGGGGGAAAAATCATTTCTGAAAAGGGTTCAGAATCTGAGATTTGTCGTGCCAGTCGACTGCCCCAAAGGGCAGTCGACTGATACTTTTTCAGTTAGACTTTTCAGCCTCTGATCCGAATTTCAGAAACCTCCTAAAAATTCTAGAAAAGTCCAAAAATTGTAAAAATTTGCAGGCATGTTTGATGTAACATACTCTATCAAGGAAAAATATCAAATCATGAAAAGTTTCAAACATGCTTGACTTTTGACCAAAGTCTCAAAATCCATGAAAACACTAATTTTGTATCAAATTTCTAATCCAATTGTGAACTCATACATGTTTCAAAGTCATGCCAACATAAATAAAACATGAAATGGTTTTCCAATATTTAAAATGTCCAACCATGATCTTTAAGCAAGGTGTCCATTAATTAAACACATATCTTCCCCATGGTTGGTCTATTTTCAATAAATTTGACACATTTAATGATTCAACACTGTGCCACAAGCACAAGTGAACCAAATGTATCATCCTAACATCCCATATGTAAGAACACCATCATAACCCAAGTAATATGAGATATTTTCAAGGTAAGCCCCATTGTTACTCAATTCATCATGACTTACTACTATGGGCTATAAGCTCCTTCTCAATGTCTCAAGTTAACCAAATTTCAAAAATTTGAAATTCTAATATCATGGTTGACTTATCTCAAATCCTCTAACCCTTGAGGATTGATTTTGGTACCCAATAGTAATGTTTCCTAATTGGGTTAACCAAGTATTCCTTAGGGATCCATTTCTTACTAAGGGTCTTGGTCTTTGATTATCCTCTAGCAATTAGACAATGATATGTTTTCCCATGGCTAGACTTCCCAAACCCTAATCCTTCTTTCCTAAAGCATGCTCTTTGGCTCCCAATGATTATATCTAATGTTTTTGAGCCAATTTCAAACTTCCTAAGTGCTTGGGTGAGACTATCTACCTTTTCCCTTAAATCCTTATTTTCTTCTTCTAACAATGAGTCATTTGAGTTTGAAGAAGAGACATGCTCATTGTCCTTAACTTCCATTGATGTTAATTTGTCCTTTAACATGCAATTTTCTCTTTTTAAACACTTAATTTTCCTTTTTGCATCTACCAAGTCATCACTAGTACTAGAAATTATTTTTGCAAGAATAGAAGTGGGTAAGTTGTGTACCTCACTTACCAAGAAGTTCGATTCTGAGGTGGAGCCTCCCCCTTCACTAGAGCTCCCTCTATCTTCACTCGAACTCCTCTCTTCTTCAAATTTGGATGCCGTGGACGCGAGATCATCAATTCCCATTAGTGCAAAGTGGGAAACAAAATGCTCCTCCTCTGATGAAGATGGATCGTCTCATGTGGCCTTCAAGTTTTGTACCTTCTTCTCCTTCTCTTTTGATTTCTTATTTCCCTCTTTCTTCTTTTCTTCCTTCTTCTTCAAAAGAGGACACTCATCTCTCATGTGTCCTTCTCCTTGGCAGTTGTAGCAAATTATCTTTCTTGATTTATGTTTGCTCCTTGATTCTTTCCTACCATGAGACTTGTTAGTAGAAAATTGTTTAAATGCTTTTCTTACCTTTCTTACCATATAAGCTTCCGCATCACTACCCATGGAAGCACTCGATTCCTCCGAATCGGATGATGAAACCTCTTTCTTCTTACCCTTTCCCTTGTTTGCCACAAGTGCTATACTCTTTGGCTTGTAGTATGATTCTTCGATCGTTCCTCCAACTCGAGTCTCATGGAGCTCCATGGTTGAGAAAAATTCTTCTAGAGATGTCTTCTCTAGATCCTTGGAGATGTAGTATGAATCCACCATTGAACTCCATGTTGATGTTCTTGGGAAGGCATTGATTGCTTTCATCAAGATGTCTCGGTTGGGTAATTGTTCTCCTACACTTGTTAGCCCAATAAGAATTTCTTTAAATCTAGCATGTAAACTCGTTATCTTGTCCCCTTTATCAAGCTTGATATTATTTAGTTGGGACCGAAGGAGATCTCTTTTCGCCATTTTCGCCTCCGATGTGCCTTCATGAAGTTCCACCAACTTGTACCATAAGTCCTTGGCACTAGAGTAGTTTCCAATCCTTGTCTCTTCTTGTTGGGGAAGCACACTAAGTAGATGATGCAAGGCCTTTGAGTTTGCCAAGTGATCATCCTTTTGCTTTTTGCTCCACCTTACTTTCTCAAGAAGCTTGTTTTCTTGATCCCTAAGTATCTCAAAACCATTTTCCATGATTAGCATAATATCAAAGTCGGTGTTGAAAAATACCTCCATTCTTTTCTTCCACCATGAAAATTCTCCCTCGAATTTCGGCGGTTGAATATACGAGCCGACCATTTCAATTATTGCTCTTCTTGGCGATTAGTCCGTTGAAGGCGTTCTTGCGCTCTGATACCACTTGTAAGGATCGATGGCTCGGCTTTTCTCTACAATAGGGTTAGCACAATACAAATATAATGAAATATATAAAATCCAATGCTAACTCACGGTATTTTTACTTGGTATCCACCCAACGGGTGACTAATCCAAGGGTCCATACAGTTGCACACTCTCTACTATGAAATCATCCTTCAAAGGTGGAGAAACCTTTACAACGTTGTCTTCTTCCTCTTTACAAGATCACGATGAAGACTAGAGGAAGAGTAGATCAAATGGAGCACTAGTAGCACTTTGGTACCGTGGAGAACAGTACCCAACTCGTGCCAAGAAGTCTCCTTTAAATAAGAGAACAAGACAGCTTAACAAACTGTCCAGACCCGCACCAGTCGACTGCCCTGGGGCAGTCGACTGGTCTAGCTTTGAATGCTAGTCAAAGGCTAGTTTTCCGGGGTTACCAGTCGACTGCCCCTAGGGCAGTCGACTAGTCGAAGGCTGAAAACCTTCTGCGAGTTTTGGCAGTCGACTGTCCTCTGGCCAGTCGACTGCCCAGCCTCTCAACTCACTTACAATCACTCAAAACACTCTCCTTCACGTATGCCTTCAAGTATGCTCCCTTGGCTCGCCCCTTGAAGTCATCTTCCTCTGGCTATCGTCCCTCGGATGCGCACACAAGCCTTCCTCAGCTTGCCTCCATGCCACCCTTCACGTGTGCCCTTGAAGTCCACTTCCCGGCTTGCCCTTGGAGCTCTCCTTCCTTGGCTCTTGTCCCTCGGATGTGTTCTCCATGTGTGATTCTCCAAGTCCTGCAAACTCAATCACACATATCAAATACAACATAAAACCCTAACCTTAGACATATTGGTACACACACACATCAAAACCATGATCTTCCCGATCATTCTAGGGCCGATTGCCTCAACAAGATACTCCCCCTCAATCAAAGCCTACACAATATGAAAAATGGAAGATTTAGGTACCCAAATCTTGAGACCTAAAGCATCTACAATGAATGACTTAGGCACCTATGCCTTGACCACTTTCTTTTGAACCCTAGGAGTCTTAGGTGATCTCACATGAGTCTTAGACATCAAAGAAACAAAGGTAGGATCTTGAGGTCGGTAACCTATATCGGCCTTGTTGTAAACCGCCCTTTGTGCATTTAAAATCATATCCAATGTCTTGGAGCTAGTTGAGAATTTCTCAAGAATATTCTCGAGTCTCTCAACTTCACCCTTCAAGGCTTTGTTTTCATCCTCTAACACTTCTTCATGCAAATCATCATTATCCTCATCCGTAGAGGATTTCAATTGTTCTACTTCTACTTTTAATGATTTGACCTTCTCTTTTGACTTCTTTAGCAATTCGGTTAAACATGCAATTGTTCTATAACATTTGTCTAATTCGGGAGAAATTATCTCTTCATCATCCGAAGATGATGAAGCCGCGTTTGAGGAGTCCATGGATTCATTACTGCTTTCTTGATCTTCAATGGCCATGAGTGCTACATGGCGGGTACTCTTTTCCTCCTTCTCCTCTTCGGATGAACTAGAGGACGATTCATCCCATGTGGCCTTCAAGACCTTCTTCTTCTTCTTTGATTTCTCCTCTTTCTTCTTTAGCTTTGGGCAATCTTTCTTGTAGTGCCCTTTCTTGCCACACTCAAAGCAAGTAATATTAGTTTTATCAATTTTAACTTCACTAGGGTTACCTTTGCCCTTGTAGCGCCGGCTCTTCCTCATCATCCTCCTTACGAAGTTGGCCATCTCGGAGGAAGAAGACTCGCTGCCATCCTCCTCGGACTCGGATGAAGATGAAGAGATTTCCTTCTCCTTCTTCTTTTCCTTCTTCGTCTTGGTCTTGTCCCCTGCCACAAGAGCAATCCCCTTCTCCTTGGGGCCTTTGTTAGCCATTTCGTGTAGCTCCATTTCACAAAATAAATCATCCAATTTGACAATTGACAAGTCCTTAGAAACCTTGTAGGCATCCACCATGGATGACCATAAGGCATTCCTTGGAAAAGCTTTTAGAACGTACCTCACAAGGTCGCGGTTCTCGACCTTTTCGTCAATGGAGTGAAGACCGTTGAGAACTTCTTTGAATCTACTATGAAGTTCACTTACCATTACACTCTCCTTCATGGAGGGATTTTGTAATTGATTGAGGAACAAGTCCCTCTTGGCTATCCTTGAGTCTCGGGTGCCTTCATGAAGCTCGATGAGCTTGTTCCATAAATCCTTGGCGCTTGTAAAGGGACCAACTTTGATTAGTTGATCCTTGTTCATTCCACATTGCAAGGTAACCACCGCCTTCGCATCGGCTTCTCCTTTGCAGGTTTGCATAGCCGACCAACGTGAGGATTCCAACTCTTTTCCCTCTGCGTCTCTTGGAGGAATGAAGTCTTCCTTCACGGAGAACCACATCCCAATATCAGTCTTGAGGTAGTACTCCATGCGAGACCTCCAATATTGAAAATCGGATCTGTCGAAGAAGGGAGGTCAGGTGGTGCTAAATCCTTCTCTCAAAGTCATCTTGTTGACTCTCGGGTGTTAAGCCGCTTGAACAGAGCCCCAAGCTCTGATACCACTTGTTGGTGCTTGGATGGCTAGAGAGGGGGGGGGTGAATGTAGCTAGACACAAATTACTTGCTCTTTTGATAGTTTTCTACAGTCAGGTTAGACACAGCGGAAGCAATACAAAAACAGAAACTAGTGATGCAGAAATGAAGAACAAACCACAGCTCTAACGTGAGGATTTACAAGGTTCGGGGATAACTTGCCCCTACTCCTTGGCGTGTCCGTAAGGTGGGCGATCCCTTGATCGTCGGCAGATCAAGCCCCGGAAAATTCGGATATCAAATCCTCCTTCTCGGTGGAGAAACCTCTCCACACAAAGAGTCTCAAGAGTATCAGAAATTAAGCACAGAGACAAAAAGGAAGATCTTACAGGTCGCTAACAAAGCACAAGGATGAGAATAGGAGAACAGATCACCGAGCACAGCACATCACCACCAACACAAGAACTCTCAGCTCTTCGTTTGCTTGCTGATCCACTCGCGACTTCCTCCACAGACTCAAGGTTACAGCTTTGCAAGAGATCGCTTTAAGGTATCTGATGAATCACTGTTGTCGCACAAGCAGAAGTGATTCAACTAGAGCAGAAGTTCTTGTGAGGCTTCTTAGCTTCCAAGCTCTTAAGCCTCTGCCCATCGATCGCCAGGTCACAGCCACCAGACGCTCCTCTGCAGCACAGCAGCTGCTCGTCTGCAACTGCCCAACTACCACTGAGCTCTCCTGGACTCCCAAAACCCTTGCTCTCCTGGACTCCCAAAACCCTTCTCCAGTTGAGCCCCAATCAAGCCCCAGGTCAGCTTCCAGTCATTTCCAGCAGCGCCAGCGTCCGTTGAAACCTGAGAAGGAGAAACAGCCAAACATGATACATAGAAAGAACACTTAATCAGAGGTTTAACAAATGAAATCAAACTCGCATCAGTAATAGCAGAGAAAATCAGAGCGAAATCAGTAGTGTTCAGAGCGCGATCAGAACTCTGACAGCGCATTTTCAATTAAAGTTCAGCTTCTGATCGGTCACCGGCCCGATCAGAGAGAACCCTGATCGGTCACCGGACCGATCAGGATAGACTCAGACCGATCAGGCTCCAGCCTGATCAGTCCATAGTGAGAAAACTCAGATCGCGACTTCTAGTGATCGGTCACCAGATCGATCCCAAGTCGTGGATCGGTCACCAGACTGATCCACCCCTTTTCTGAGGATTTCTCCAACTTCGCAGGCCAACCTCACTAATCGGTCACCAGACCGATCAGGCGGCCTGATCGGTCTGGGGACCAATCAGGGCACTCCCTGACCGATCAGGATCCATCCTGATCGGTCATAAGGGGGAACACGCGATATTTGATCGGTCAGCCAGACCGATCATGGTTCCTCACAATGTGGCTCTGAAATCCCTCTGATCGTTCACCAGAACGATCAGGAGCTCTCCCTGATCGGTCACCAGACCGATCAGGAGTCGAACAGAAGCCAACCAATGTTTCTGTTCTCTCCCTGATCGGTCCCCGGACCAATCAGACATCTCTGGATCGGTCACCAGACCGATCCACAACGGAAGTTCATGCCAACTTCCCTGATTGGTCACCAGATCAATCCAGCCAAGGCCAATTCTACCATAAATAAAGAGAACAAGCTCCTTAGCCTTCTCTGACTCGTGCTCAGTCCCCCGGACCAAGACTTCGTGCCCAGCTTCACTCACCGGGACTTCATTCAACCTAGTTTCCCAAGCTAAGACCTGGCTTCACTCACCAGGGTTTCATCCAACCTAGCTTCCCAAGCTAGGATCTGGCTTCACTCACCAGGGTTTCAGTCAACCTAGCTTCCCAAGCTAGGACCTGGCTTCACTCACCAGGGTTTCAGTCAACCTAGCTTCCCAAGCTAGGATTTCAATCATTCCGTGCCCAGTCCCCGACCAGGACTTAATCCCAATCATCTCATTAACCTAAACTAAAATCGGTGTCAATACCAAAACAACAATCAGGGTCAGACTGCATCAACACATTAGTGGGTTTTGGTCAAAGCTCACTGATAGACCTAAAAATCTCCTATTGCAACATAATTTATAATCATTAGAAGTTTGGACACCAAAATTACCATCTCCTAGCTCAACTCTAACTATTGATATTGGATTTTGAGAAATCTAAATATCCTAGGTCCATCAGTGGGTTTGATGAAAACCCAATGATAGACCTAAAAATCTCCTATTGCAATATAATTTATAATCATTAGAAGTTTGGACACCAAAAATATTATCTCCTAGCTCAACTCTAACTAGAACTATTGATATTTTATTTAATTTACTTACATTATCCAATATTGTGTTCAGGCTCAAGGGGGGCCTAAACACAGATGTGTTCAGGCCCTCCTAGCGTGACTTCAGACCCTGCGTTTTAATCTGAAATTACGTATTTTGATAGGTTTTTTATATATTATAATATATTTTTAAAATAGAAAAAAAATTTGAGTCCACGTCAAGCCTGAATCATCTAATTTCAGACCCAATGTGAGCCTGAAATCAAAAATTTCAGGCCAACGCTGGACCTGAAATGAACAAAAGATTTCAAGCCCAGAGGCCTTTTTTTATATATTAATATATATATATTAAATATTATTTAATATATTAATTTATATTAATCAAATATAAAAAATCATCTCTGTATATTTTTGAAATTACGTTGGATGAGATATTTTTTTAACTGAAATATTTTTTCGATTTTTACCTTATATTTTTTATTTTAAAATAAAAAGTCTAAAAAAGCATTTTCAGATGTCTCGGAATTCATTACTGAGAAAGAGAAAGAGAAAGAGAAAGACATGCAGTACTTGGCAGGAGGGGTATAAGAGAAAATTCACTAAAATAAATGCGCTCTTTGGTAACAATGAAACTATGATACGTCTTTTGATAAATACCAATTCTTGGCTACGCTCTTTGATAAAAAGTCATATTTTTTTATAAGACAAGAATATGAATTTCTTAAAATTTTAAAAAACTATTCATATAATTTGAAAATTATTAATTTTCTTCTCCTATCATATTAAATTTATTTATTTATTTACTTATTAGGTTTGTTAAAACTTACTTATTGAAAAATTTTATCGAACTTAGTCAAACTTAGCCAACTCAACTAACAATATTATTATAGTTATAATTAAGTTAAATATTTATTTAATATTTTTTATGTAGATTGAGTAAAAATCAAATTTTATATAAATTAATAAATAAATTTTTCAAAAAATATTGATGAATTTTATTTATAAACATTAGAGAATTACTAATATTCAAATGTATTTATTTTATACCTTCTTATACTATTGCTATTGAATAAATATAAATGAATTTCATGGAACGTCAAACTTGTTCATTAAATTTTCAGTTCATTTAAGTCCCAATTTCATTGGAAACAAAGATGACTAATATTCAAATGTATTTATTTTATACCTTCTTATACTATTGCTATTGAATAAATATAAATGAATTTCATGGAACGTCAAACTTGTTCATTAAATTTTCAGTTCATTTAAGTCCCAATTTCATTGGAAACAAAGATGATATCGTCCGTTGTAAAAAAAAAATCTAATATCATCTGTATAACTAAATTATAAAAAATATTTTCACCTACCACACTAACCTTTTGCAAGAAAAGAGACATTTTATACCATTAAAAATTAATTCCAAAACCTATTAAGACAACACTCATGTGAATACTAACTACGCTGAAAACACCCCAACTCCATTACTATTAGTTGATCTTATGGTGCAATAGAACCCCCATAGACATAGTTGAGATAGTAAGGAGCTGACTTGAACGTTTCTCTGGCATTCTCTTTGAGCGTGCTTCCTCCTAGCTTCTTGTCCCTCAAATGTCACACGCATCTTTTTCGCTCCACCGACGTACTATCCGCAGACCTCCGGGTTCCTCGGATGCACCGAGCCCATCGGCTCCCTTCTCGTGTCATCATTCTCGACCGTTGCATCTTTCAACTTCCTATGCTCCTAAACTCCTACACACAACTACACAGATTAAATACAAACAGGACCTGGCTTTAACTCGGTTGATTACATCAAAACTTATCTAGGATAGTTACAATCTCCTCTTTTTATGTACATCAACCCAAATTAAATTAGGGTAACCAAAAACAAAAATATGAATAATAAAAAATCAGTGATAAGATTTACAATTTAAAATGATAAAATTTATGATTAAAACTTAAGCCCTCTCTCCCTCACTGATCACATAAAAAAACAAGTTAAAACCAAAAAATGACTTTAGAGAATTTTTTTTTGAAAATCATTATCTGAAAAAAATAATAAAAAATTATCTAACCACTTAAAATTTTCAAAAATTTACTAACATATTCCAAAGTCAATATTTAGTTTAAAAAATGATTGATCAAAATTGATGAGAAATTATTTTTAAAATTAAAAAACCGACTATAGATAAAAATTTATCTCTTAGTCAAAATATATTTAAATTTTTATCTAAATTAGATATTTAACAGATTTATTTCTATAAAAATTATCAAAGTAAAATAAATTTTCTAATTAAAAAAAATAATTTTGAATTCAGAATTTATAATTTTTGGAAGATAATTTTTAAAATTAAATTTTAATAAAAAATTTAAAAAAATTTCCAACGTTCAAAAGATAATCTACGAATCTTGAAAAATTAAATTTTACAAAAATTAATTTTTAAATTTTTTGAAATTTAAAAATTAATTTTTGAATAAAAATTCTTTCTATAGATAGATAAAAGTGAAATCTATCCCATACAAAAAAATTAACACTCAATTTTCTAAATAATAACGTATTCGAAAAAGATTTAAAAAAAGATAGCAACTACAACATTAATTAAAATTAAAAAATATTAATTATTAACAAAAAAAATTAATAATTTAGTTCAGTCTTAGAAACTGTTTCTAAAACTTATTCCTACTAACAGGATTTATTAAATATTTCGAAGGAATATAATTTTTGAATACTTTTACAATTTACACCCTGTGATTTCTAAGATACCAGTTAAGTCTTGCATGAAAGTTTAATTTTTAAAATTTATTTGAGCATGCAACACATTTCTTTTCTAAAATTTCTATCTATTCTCTTAATCTCGAATTTTCAAAATTTAACTTATCATATATCTCTATAAACATGCAGAAGTTAATTTTCTTTTTAACTCTATATTCTTAAATTTCAATTTACATAAGGACTTGGTCATTGCTTTAACACCACAATAGAATTGATCGAAGATAGAAACATACCTCACTTACTATATCATATTTAAAGTCCGAAGCTCCCCCTTCGTTGCTGCTTTCTTCTTATGTGGCTCCTCCTTAATCTATGTTTTCTTTTAGGTGGATGGTTATCGATGCTAGTCCAACATGTTCTTTGAAATCAGATTTATCTGATAATGATTTGTCTCATATGACTTTCAGGTTCTATATGATTCATCCCGTCGATTCCCTTCCCATGACATTCTTCTTAACCAGTACATTTTCCACTCGACTTCTATGCTCTTAAGCTCCTGAGGATCAAATATCAACATGACCTAATTTTGACTGGATACACCACATCAAAACTTATCCGGAGTACTTATATTATCTTCCATAGTATTCATCTCCTCAGATTTTCTCTTTCTCAGTTTAGGAAAGAGGCTCCAACAAGGGAATGGTACATTTAAGAATCAGGCTCTAAAAATATGCATAGTTCTAGCACTCCATTTGGATTTTGCTCCCTTCTTCTACACAATTTTTTTTTAAAAAAAAAAAACTAGATTCCTGCAACTTGACAATTTGTTTGATCAGAAGGAAATCAAGATGGAGTTAACAAATACATCGGTCCACGTCAGCTCAGATTATATGCAGTTGCATGGTGATGACAAACCAAAGGCAAAACTTTCACAATGATTTAGATTCAGTAGATGTAATTCATAAAAGAATGAATGGTGAAGTAACTTATGAAACATATAGACCGAAAAACAAATGCTAACTGCCTTTAATAGAGTTCAATATGATTAAACGAGTAAGAGTGCATCATAAATTATTCACCAATGCTATAGAGGAAATGAGGTTTTTCACAATTAAACCAAAATCCAGTCATCTCCCAACATAGAATAGTCTGATTTAAACTGTCGGATTCGTAAACAAGAAAAGCTTACTAAAAAAATGTCACAAGTCAGAAATCAAGAATCACAAACTTACTTTGCTATTGGAGAGTAACTCCAAACTGCGTCTCGAAAGACAAATATGGGTGGAAATTAGTTTCTAGGAAATATTTTTCTTCCAAAAAAAAAAAGTCTCCAGAAAACCTGGATCGAGTACCAATGTTACTGGCTCTTATCTTCAGCTTTCTTTGGCTGTAGAAGAAAGAATATCTCACATTAATTGCGCTCTCAATCTAATTAGAAAAGAACGAAATGAAACGTCAATGAATGAAACAAAACAGAAGATGGATAACAGCTGTATAAACCCATCAAAAAAATATTCCTGATCTCAATAATATGATTTGTGTTTTAATGGAATAATATATCTTTAACTATGTCCTAGAGAATTGTAAAAGCAACCACAGTAATATCTGTAATACGTATTGGTATCCATATGTAAAAAGCTCAGACTGCCATTACCAAGTTAAATGTTGTTTATGCAGTTATGAACAAATAAACAATATATCAAAGAAATAGAGACATAAAGGGTTGCTGATAAAAAGATACTAATGCATGGCTGATTACTTCTCCTAAATTGGGATTCATAGCTGCCCCAATCCCTACTAAATTGTTTGCTCTTGATTTCCAATGCCTTTGATAAAAATAAAAAATAAAAAATGCAGCACAATACAACTAGGAGATAAAAAAAAAATCACTAAGTAGAAAATGGATCAAGTTGTTGGTTTTTGGGGAACCTGCTCAAAGCTTTCTAAAGAACCAAAAATAATCGACTCATCGATGCTGCAAATTTACTTGGTAGTATTACCCACTTGTGTTAGATCGACAGGCAAACTATTTCATATATGAAGCATGAAGATAACTTCAGCAAAGTTGACCATTTTCAGGCACGATGCGTTTCAGGTGGTGAGACACAAGTAAAACTAGAATTAGGAAGCCCAGAGCAAAATAAATTTGGAATTGCATTATTTAAGAGAGAGAGAGAGAGAGAGAAAAGAGAGAGAGTAAAAACTGACTCTGATTTATCAAGAAAACAAGCAAAACATAGCAGTACTCTCATAGAAGAAGCCATGCTAAGTAAAGGATAGCTTTAAATTCCCATCCTCTGGTATCTTTAAACCTCACTGAGCATTCTACAATTCTTTCTGATGATTTTTTATTATCATGATTTTGTTGGTAATCTTCGTTCGGCCAGAATTGACCAAATTTAACTAGGCTCGGGTGAGCTTGAATTTTAATGTTTGACAATTATGTTTGAAGACTGTGTGAGTCAAGTGCGTGAGAGTTGACTGGAGACTTGACAGATGAAGTCCAGGTGAATCAGAGAGATCGCACGCTGGTACGGGAAAAGTCCTAGTGGAACTAGGCATATCTAGTGAGACTAGGTGAAGTTCAGATGGATCGGGAAGATCACACGCTAGCATGAAAAAAGTCCTAATGGGACTAGGTGAAGTCCACGTGGATCGGAAAAATCACACACTGGCACGGAAAAAATTCTAGTGATACTAAGCACACCTAGTGGGACTAGGTGAAGTGCATGTACATCAGGGAGACCACACGCTGGCACGGGAAATATCCTAGTGGAACTAGGTAAAGTCCAAGTGAATCGGAGAGATTGTACGTTGACACGAGAAAAGTCCTAGTTGGGAACTAAGCAAGGGAAAGTCCAAGTCGATCAAAGAATTGATCGGACACTTAGTGAGGAAGACATAACAGGTCACGGTTGACCAGGGTTAGGCAAGGGAACCCTAAATTTGTGTTAGGATGTCAATCGATCAAGTGGGTTGTTGTCATGGAAGAACAAAGATGTCCTTAATCGATTGGGTGATCAATTAAGGGGGCTGCCAATCGATTGGGTAATCGATTAAGGGGTCTGCCAATCGGGTGATCGATTGGCACAAGATTATCATGAGAACAAAAGCATGCTCAATCGATTGGGTAATTGATTCAGCATCCTCTTAATCAATTGGGCAATCGATTAAGGAGGATCATAATCGATTAGCCAATCGATTATGGTCATATTGCGCAAGAGCACAGAAAGGTGCTAAATCGATTCAACACTTCTTAATTGATTGGCTAATCAATTAAGCTTCAAAAAATAATCGTTGAATGGCTCGATCTGACGTGGTAATCGATTGGTAACCCTAGGTCATGCGAGTATATAGGATTTTTACGCAGTTTGAAGTGGCATATTTTCATATCTCTTCCTCTTCTTCCATCGTCATTTCAAGAGAAATCTTGAAGCATAGTGCTGCTCCATTTCCAAGGTTCTAGAGGCGATTTCAAGCTAGAGAAAAACAAGAAAAGCAAAGAGAGTTCATTGTTGTAAATCTTGTAAAATTTCATTTGTATTTTTCTTGTTCTTCATGTAAGTTTGTACAAGGCTTCTCCGCCTCAACAAAGGAGATCTTTTATAGTGTATGAGAGAGTGAGGAAGAGCGGATCCTTTGGATAATTCACTTCAAGGAGGTGGATAGCAAGTAAAATTGGAGGTGTTAGCATTGCTCAAGTTTCCGCTACGATAAATCTTTACCAAGCAAAGATTAGATCTAATCACCCCCCTCCTAACAAGTGTTATCAGATTAAGGTCGCTCTTCTTTGGACTCATCGCCAAGAGAGCAAGAGCTAAAGGAGAAGAAGAATTTGAAGAAACCCTAATTTTAAGAAGTTATCATCAAGAGGGAGTTCGACTATGACATCTGGGCACCTTCACCATTCGACAAAGCCAATTTTGATCTTTAGAAAATAAAGATCGAAAATTTCTTCATGATGGAGATAGAACAATGGTTTGCTCTAATGGAGGGTTTTCAAGCTCCAACAAGCAACAAAGGGAAGATACTCAAGAAAAACAAATGGAATGAGGAGCAAATCAAGAGGTGTGAGGTCATCGACAAGGTAACCAAAATTTTGGTTAATATATTGCCAAGCACAACCTTGAGTCAAATTGAAGATTATCAAGACGCCAAGGAGCTTTGGAGCAAATTAGCAAAGTTTCATGAAGATCCCTCCACCTTCAATCAAGGCAAATCCGAAGAGGGAGATTCATCAGAGGAAGAGGATTCGGAGGTTGAACCGTGCTCAACATCCGAGGAGGAAATTCAAAAAATATTGG
This sequence comes from Boesenbergia rotunda, assembly GCA_024364735.1. Classification (NCBI taxonomy): domain Eukaryota; kingdom Viridiplantae; phylum Streptophyta; class Magnoliopsida; order Zingiberales; family Zingiberaceae; genus Boesenbergia; species Boesenbergia rotunda. Next base: position 151,895 of record JAGFNQ010002479.1, on the reverse strand, counting down.
TCGAGGCGGAAATTCAAGAGGCCTCCACCTCAAGGATTGAGGGGGAGCGAAGCTCATTGACTCTGGAACAAGAAGAGACCTCCACCTCAAGGATTGAGGGGGAGTGAAACTCATTGACTCTGGAATAAGAAGAGACCTCCACCTCAAGGATTGAGGGGGAGTGAAGCTCATTGACTCTAGAACAAGAAGAAGCTTCTACCTCCGAATCGAGTGAAGAGTCCTGTGTCACCCATACAAGCAAAGATATACCAATTTCAATTTGTAAAAATAAAGATCATATCATTTGTTTTGAGTGTAGGGAAAAAAAGTACTACAAGAGTAAGTATCCAAAATTGACCAAGAAGAAAGGTCAAGTGGCATCCAAGGCCAAAGAAAAATCAAAAGAGGTCGGACCCGTAGTACGCAAAGGCAAGAAACACATTGTGTTTCTCTTGCAAACAAAAGAGACATTACTAGAATCAATGTCCAAAAGGGAAGGACTCAAACAAAGCCAAGAGAAAGAGCCAAAACCAAGAGAGAGCTTCCAAAAATATTCCCAAGGTACCCTTAGTAAATGGTATTTCCTTTAATCATGATAAAATGCATGCTAGAGATAAATTTTATCATTTTAATGCTATTTATCATGAAAATAAGAGACATGAAAAACCTAAGAAGAATTATAGAGTCTTTCATGCTAGGACTACCAAACCAAAGGATTGGGAACAACTTAGGACATTAAATGGTAGACATACAAAAATTGTGGCCAAGAAGAAAAATCTCCTAGGAAATATTAGAACATCCAAATTGGAAGATGTAATGAAGGAAAATCAAGTTTTGAGGTCAAAACTTAAAAAATTAGAAAAATCCATTAAGAAAATAGAAAATTTATTTAAGTGATCAAAAGACCAAAATCTAGGTTTAGAAAAACAAAGACCCTCTAGGGGCAAGAAAGAATTGGGGTACAAACCTAAAACCAAGGAGATGAGCTATCATATCATAAAGTTTCATATAGGTATGAAACTAAATCTAAGTCTAAGAGTTAAGTTAAGGTCACAAAGGAAGTCATCCCTAGAGTTGACCAAGACAAGACCAATATGACTAAGGCTTTAGAGAAGCCTAGGAAAGTCATTAGGAAGGTATTAAAGGAAGTAATCCCTAGTGAATACCTTGAACACACAAGGAGCACCAATCAGTTTTCAGTTCCTAAGAGTATGTTCGTCACACCCTAAATATGTATGGTGAGTGTCAACTCCAAGTGGAAGGGTTAGTTAACTCAACCTTGATGAAGTTGGCACTTTGGGACATTTTCAAGGAGTTATTACCATTGAAAATGAGAAAAAAGTTTCATTATTTACTCTTGAGGAGTCAAATTGTGTCCAACTATATTTTTGGAAGATTACTTAATAAAATTGGCATAACTATGATAGAATTCAAAAAATGTCAAGTTGGAAGTTTTGACATTCTCTTGAAAAATTAGAGCAATTAGAGTTAGTTAGGTTTAGAAATTAGGAAATAGTGCTTAAATACAAAATCTAGGCATTTTCTTTTATACAACTATACCATGATTTGTATGCCCTATCATATGTTATGACATCATGTTACAACATTCATATTCTATCACGAAAATATCACATGTCATGTCATACATACATTATTTCGCTATAATATATTTTCTTTTGAAAATATGCATTTGATGTATGTCATGGTCATTATCATACATTATTTTAATTTATTAAAGTTAAGAATATTGACATTAATTGACATCCTTGGTGGATGATCAAATTTCAAAGGGTAACTAGAAGTAAAGCTCAGGCTTCTAAGATTTCAAAAAATTAGTTTATTGATGTCAGGAATAATATGGAATATTAGGGGAATAGGGAATCCCTCTTCTCTTAGGAGACTACTTTACTTAAAAAATCAATTTCATTTGTACTTTATAGGCATTCTCGAACCTATGATATCTCTAGTTGGTCCTTTAATGGTCAAAAAGCTGGGGTTTTCAGATATTTATTCTAACTGCTCTGGAAAAATTTGGTTTGCTCATGATATAAATATAGAATGTGCCATTTTATTTGATCATGACCAATTCCTACATTTAAGACTGAAATCTGCTCTATTACCCATTGATATGCTGGTTACTATTGTTTATGCAAAATGTTCTAAAGCTGGCAGATATATTCTTTGGGAGCAGTTAGAGCAAATTAAGCCATCAAATGATGAATTCTGGTTGGTAGGTGGATATTTTAACATCATCGCAAAAGAAACAGAACAATCAAAAGGAGTTGTCACAAAAGGAAGTGCTATGGACGACTTTAACAATTTTATGATGATTACTGGGCTGGTTGATGCTGGATTCATAGGTGACTGCTTCACCTGGACAAATAACAAGATTTGGAAGAGGTTGGACAGAGTTTTGGTCTCTTCTCTTGAGCAGGGAGCTGAGATTTTCAGTGAGAGTAGAACATTTGAACAGGGCAGCTTCTGACCACTGTCCATTGTTGATTTCTTTTCCAGCTTTTGATCAAATAATATCTTCCTTCAGATTTCAGAAAATGTGGTTAAGGCACCCGGGTTTTATGCAAACTGTTATGCTAAATTGGAATCTTCCATGCGACAGCTATGGTCTTTCTAAACTGCAGATCAAGTTAAAAAGATTGAAAAGCCATTTGAAGTGGTGGAACAAGGAAGTATTCGGAAACATACACGATAATGTTCGGAAAGTGGATAAGCAATTTAGTGAGGCAGAAAATAATTTTGATAAGAACCCATCGGAAGAGAATAGAATAAATATGAACAAAGCTCAAGCTCTTCTTTTTAAAACTCTTCAAATGGAAGAGGATTTCTGGAGACAAAAAGCAGCTATAAGTTGGATGTCTGAAGGCGATAGAAACACTAAATTTTTCCATAATATGGTGCAAAAAAGAAGGCAAATTAATAGGATCTTCAGGATATGGGATGAGGGTGAGTGTTTGGATAAATCATAACTAATAAGAGATTCAGCAGTTAGATATTTTGAAAATCTGTTGACAGGTGATCCATTTAAAGTTTCGGCTTTGGATTTTAGTTACATTCCAGAATTGATTTCCACGGAAGAGAATGTATCACTCACAGAACTGCCTTCTTTAGAAGAAATAAAACTAGCAGTGTGGGAAATGGATCAAAACAGCGTGGCTGGACCGGATGGCTTCTCAGTGGCTTTCTACATTTCTTGTTGGGACTTAATCCATAAAGATGTTTATCAAGCTGTGGTTGATTTCTTCTCAGGGGGGTTGATTCCGAAAGGTATGGCTGCCACAACTATAGTTCTTATTCCAAAATCTGAGAATGCTCAAACATGGCAAGATTTTCGGCCTATTAGTCTTTGTAATGTTTCCTATAAAATAATCTCAAAAATATTGGCAAATAGGCTTAAAAAACTGCTGAACAAGATCATTTCCCCCTTTCAGAGTGGATTTGTTGAAGGTAGATTAATCTCTGATAATATATTATTAGCACAGGAAATGACACATAAGCTGAATTATCATGTTAGAGGGGGTAACATGATCATGAAACTTGATATGGCCAAAGCTTTTGACAGGATCCAATGGAATTTTCTTTTTAACATTTTGACAGCCTTTGGATTTTCTGAGATATTTATTGCTTTTATTCGAAGATGCATCACTACTGTGTGGTTCTCCATCCGCATAAATGGGCAATCGACAGACTTTTTCCAATCAAAAAGAGGACTAAGATAGGGAGACCCCATATCTCCATTCTTGTTTATTATTGCTTCAGAATTTCTATCCAGGGGATTAGAGAATCTCTTTTGTAATAATCCATCTTTGGGTTTTGCCTCAGGTTGTTCACTAAAAATCTCTCATCTTGCATACGCTGACGATGTTATGATATTCCTAAATGGTTCAATCAATTGTGTTAAAAAAGTCAAAGCCTTTTTGGATGATTATGAGGAAAATTCTGGACAAGCGGTTAATGCTAGAAAGAGCTTGATCTACCTCTCAAGGAGAATTACAGATTCTAGAAAAAAAAGCAATTTTAATGGCTACTGGTTTTCTGGAGGGGTGTATGGCCTATGAAATATCTGGGTATCCCTCTATTTACTGGACGCAGAAAATCTGCCTATTTTCAACCTATGATAGAAAAGATAAGGAAAAGACTTTTGGGTTGGAACTTATCTAATCTATCATATGGTGGACGTCTTTGTTTAATTCAGAGTGTGCTCGTCTCAATGCCTCTTTTTTTATTGCAAGTTCTTCTCCCTCCATTATCTGTGCTACATAATTTAGAAATGATCTTTGCAAAGTTCCTCTGGGGCTCAACAGACAATAACAGGAAAACACACTGGGTGTCTTGGGAAGATATCTGTAAACAGAAACTGGAAGGTGGTTTGGGTATTAGAAAGCTTACAGATTTTAGTTTGGCAATGGCTATCAAACTTTGGTTTCGGTTTAGAGAACAAAATACACTTTGGGCTGAATTTTTATCTAAGCAATATTGTAGGTCTGCTCATCCGGTTGTGGTAAGCTTAAAAAGCATGTCATCAATTATTTGGCAAAGATTAATTAAAGTCAGACATTTAGCAGAACAGAATATTGGATGGTCATTGGGAAATGGAAAAATGAATTTTTGGTATGACACTTGGCTTGATGGAGGACCTATTTTCAGTCAATGTATGTCTATCGAAAATAAGGACTTGCAAATTGCAGATATCCTTGAGGATTCAAATTGGAGAGAGAATAGATTTATAACAGGACTTCCAGAGAAACTGAAAGATGAAATTTCAGAATTCCATTTGCAACAAAACGTTCCGGACAGAATAANTATAGAGAGATTTATTTTCATGGAAATTAAAATGAACCTTGGATTGGTTTATTTTATTTTATAAAATCAATAATGGATTGATTTACCATGATAAAGAAATTTATATATAAAGAAATTTATGTTGGATCGTGAAAAACCGATAGAGGGGGGGGGGGTGAATATCGGAAGTCGTTTCTTTTTCGGAAAACTGAGAGTAAGTGCACAGCGGAAATAAAAATAGCATACACAGCACAAAGACATAGTGATTTTTACTTGGTTCGGAGCCTGTGTCGACTCCTACTCCAAGGCCCACGGTCGTTGACCGTTTACTTTGGGCAATTCTATATTTGTGCAAAATCGGTTACAATAATTTCAATTACAAAGAGAGTGCAATAAATTAATAATAAAATGTTAAGCTCTTCGTTACCGACGTTCGGAGTGTATCGAATCTTTTTGGGGCAGCGGGACGTCGTCGGCTCGAGGTGAAGCGTTTCCGGAGCAAGACACGAGCATAGAAGAACTTTGAAGCGTTGGAAGAAGTGAGTGTTGAAGCCTGGGGTCGAGGGCCCTTTATATAGGGCTAGGGGGCGCCCGGGACGTCGGGGGCGCCCCCCTACGTGGCAGCCGATCCGTTCCGATCTCGGTCAGCGTCTGATCCCCTTATCTTCGGGATCAGTTTTGACCGGGGCGCCCGCAGCGCTCGGGGCGCCCGCATTGATCGGGTCAAAGGTTATCTGCTTGGCTTCAAGGGCTTCTTGGTTCGAGGTATGCGCCAGGGGGCGCCCGCAGCGCAGGGGGCGCCCGCAGCACAGGGGGCGCCCGGGAGCACGGGGGCGCCCGACCCAGTGTGTATTCGAACCAGTCTTCTTGTTACTTGTTTTGTATGGCCCTTGGGGGCGCCCGGGACGCTCCGGGCGCCCTTCTCAGCAACTGCCTCTCTCCTCTGAGGCTTTCTGAGCTACAGACACACGTTCCTTCGGTCCTGCATCCAGGGTTAGTCCAAAACAAGATAACATAACAATTAATTAGATTTATACAGCCTTAGCTGTCTTGGTTCTGACTTTGGTCTCCAAAATGGAGCCCTAGGTCGAACCGACGCCTACTGCTCCCTTGACGGGGAACGCGTCCTCACCTACTCCTCTCGGGAGAATTTACCTGATGCCAACCGCTCCTTTGGTTGGACTTTTTCCTGACGGTCCTTTGTCAGGTCTTGGATGCTGGCAGTCCTTCGCCAGTTGCCTAGCAGTCCTTCGCTAGGGCTTTAATACTGGCAGTCCTTCGCCAGTTGCCTAGCAGTCCTTTGCTAGGGCTTTTAATACTGGCAGTCCTTCGCCAGTTGCCTAGCAGTCCTTTGCTAGGGCTTTTAATACTGGCAGTCCTTCGCCAGTTGCCTAGCAGTCCTTCGCTAGGGCTTGGATACTGCACACTTAAAATAACTTGTTAGAAAACAAGTAAGACTTAACTTTTGACCTATGTTGCCATTATCAAAACACAGGTTAGACTTTGGTGCCTTCTGCACCAACAATTTATATAAAGAAAATTCTTTCCATAATAAAAGGGGAGACATGGTTGTTTTTATTATAAATTAAGTTATAATAAAAACTTGACATAATGGAATAATTCATAGAAAAATTTATAAGATAAATTTCTTATGAAAATTTATTCCGTTAAAAGGAGACTTGGCGATTGAGAGGCTACTATATAAAGGAACCAAGGCAAGGCTTGGAAATTAATCTAAGAGATCAAGGATTCTTGCCTAGCCTCTCTCCCTCTCCCTCCTCTAGTGGCGCCAGCCCTAGAGGCCCTCCCTTTGGTTGCCGTGAGCTTCCTCCACCGAGAAGCTGCCGAAGAAGAAGAAGAAGCGGGCGCAACTCCTTCCTTCCTCCCGGAATCTTGATTCCATTCTTTGTTTGGTGGTTAGTTTTCCATCTCTCTCTTGGTATTCTTGTCGTGCCTTTGGAGAATCTAGTAGTTCTTGTCGGCACGAAACTCGTGGCTTTGCGAAGTCATCCCGAAGAAAACTCGGCGTGGACGCAAATAGAGGCGGAACTTCCAAGGGACGCTACGGTTGTATCTCGTCCCTTACTTCGAGTTACGTGAGGTATCAAGTAAATTAGTTTACTTTCTACAAAATTTTAATTTATGATCATGTCTACACAATATAATGTTGCATGCTTAGATGTGTGATTAAATAATTTGTGAAATTATTTATGCTAAACCTTCCGCTGCACGTAATTAAATTTAAAATTACGAACCCGCATTCATGTCAACATGCACCCGGTTCCAACATGTGAGAGTACAATATCTCCTCTAGCAACATGATCTCTAATGAAGTGGTGACGCACTTCGATGTGCTTGGTTCTAGAATGATGGATTAGATTCTTGGTTAGGTTTATTATGCTTATGTTGTCACACAACACTTGCACACTTTTGTAGGTTAATCCATAGTCCTCTAGAGTATGAATCATCCACAACAATTGTGACACACTTTCTCCCATGGCGATATATTCTGCCTCGGTCGTAGAGAGACCAACACAATGTTGGTTCCGACTTGACCAACTCACTAATGACGATCCTAAGAATTGGTAACCCCCACTTGTGCTCTTCCGATCCAACCTGCACCCAACATAGTCGGAATCGGTGTAGTCAATTAAGTCAAATGACTCGGTACGGGGGTACCAAAGACCAACTCCAATTGTGCCCTTATGGTATCTCAAAATTCTTTTAACAGCAATTAAATGAGATTTCTTGGCACAGACTTGATACCTAGCGCACATACCCACAGCAAAAAGAATATCAGGTCGACTAGCTGTGAGGTATAACAAACTACCTATCATGCTTCGGTATTGGGTCAGGTCAACAGGCTTACCACTCTCATCATTGTCTAATCGTGTGTTTGTAGCTATGGGAGTGATTACCTCTTTAGAATCACTCATGTTAGATTTTCGGAACATCTCTTGAGTGTATTTGGATTGGTGCACATAGATCTCGTCTCGAGTTTGTTTGATTTCGAGTCCAAGGAAGAAAGTCAATTCTCCTACAAGATTCATCTCAAATTCACTCTCCATGTGTCCAATAAACTCATTCTAATAGCCCTTATTGTTTGAGCCACAAATTATGCCATTGACATACACTTGGGCTACAATGATATTGTCACTATCTCTTCGTAGAAATAGTGTAAGGTCTATTTGTCCTCTCATAAAGCTTTTTTCAATAAGAAATGTCGGCAACCTTTCATACCAAGCACGAGGTGCTTATTTAAGGTCATAAAGTGCCTTCTTGAGCTTGAACACGTGGTTTGGGAATTCAGAACTCTCAAACCCTGGAGATTATTCGACATAGACCTCTTCTCTTATGAAGCCATTTAGGAAGGCCGATTTGACATCCATTTAATAGAGTTTGAAACCTCGATGTGCTACAAATGCAATCATCAATCGGATGGATTCTAATCGTGCCACGGGAGCATAAGTCTCATCGTAATCAAGGCCTTCAACTTGACTATAGCCCTTGGCTACTAAGCGTGCCTTGTTTCTTACGATTTCTCCCTTATGGTTCAATTTGTTTTTGAAGACCCATTTGGTTCCAATAATGGTGGTCTTCTTAGGTCTAGGGACTAAGTCCCAAACTTGGCTTCTCTCGAATTGACCTAATTCATCTTGCATAGCAATGATCCAATCGTGATCATCCAATACTTCGTCAATTTTCCTAGGTTCAATTTCGAAAATTAGGGCAACCTCATTAGCCTCATTCTTAAAGAATGATCTAGTTCTAACCCTATGATAGATATCTCCAACAATTCGGTCTTGGGGATGACTAGAGGCTAACCTGGTTTGCCTTGGTGTTGGAGGTGCTTCTTGGATGGTGTCACTAGACATAGGCTCAGCCTCAGGATCCGGCTGATCTATGAGTTGTCTAGGCTCACCGTCATCAGATTCATCACCACCATCTACAACACTTGGACTGCCATCCAAACCTAGTTTTCTAAGTTCGAATTGGACTCCTTCTACATCATCTAATTGGTCAGTTGCTTTTGGAATTTCTTCAAACACGACATCAGAAGATTCTTCGACCAATCTAGACTTTTTGTTGTAGACTCGATAAGCTTTGCTGACCAGGGAGTACCCGACCAGTATCCATTCATCAACTTTTGCTGTGAACTTCCCAAGATGGTCCTTGGTGTTTAGAATAAACACCTTACACCCAAACACCCGAAGATGTTTGACTGTAGGTGGTTTTCCAAATCAAAGTTCGTGAGGAGTCTTTCCTAAAAATCTATGAATGAGGGCTCAGTTTTGCACATAGCAAGCTGTGTTCACAGCTTCAGCCCATAAGTAACTCGGTAATGAGTACTCATTGAGCATGCTTCGTGCCACCTCTTGTAAGACTCGGTTCTTTCTCTCTACAACACCATTTTGTTGTGGCGTTCTAGGAGTGGAGAACTCATGTCTATATCCTCTCTCTTGACAAAACTCTAAAAACCTTTGATTTTGAAATTCTCCTCCATGATCACTCCTAATTGTTTTAATTGTTGATAATTTTTCATTTTCAACTCTTCTACAAAATGAAATAAAAATATCTAGGGTTTGATCCTTATATTTTAGAAAATATGTCTAAGTATATCTAGTAAAATCATCAATGATCACAAAACAATATCTACTACCATTCAAAGATATAATTGTACTACAATCAAACAAATCCATGTGAAGTAAATCCAAAGCGGTAGAAGTACTTACATCGCTTTTACCTTTGTGTGAAGATTTCGTTTGCTTACCCATTTGACATGCATCACAAAGTTTATCCTTTTCATACTTGATGCTTGGTATGCCACGAACTAGTCCCTTGTTGGCAAATTTCCGGATGTTCTTCATGTTCACATGTGCCAATCTCCGGTGCCAAAGGGTAGACTCATCTTCTCATGACATGAAACACTTAACAAAAGCATTAATAGCACTTTTAAAAGAAACTTGATAAATGTTATCTATCCTTGTGCCTACTAGTACCGCGTCAAGTGTATCATTTTGTCTAACTAGACATTGACTTGAATGAAAATCAATTGTGTAACCCGCATCACACAATTGACTGATACTTAGGAGATTAAATGTCATCCCCTTGACTAGAAGGACATTTTGAATTCTAAGACATTCGGATATTTGAATGTCTCCTATCCCTATAACCTTAAGGCTACCATTGTTACCAAAAGATACATTACCTCTATTTTTGCTTTGAAGAGTAGTGAATAAAGATCTATCATCGATCATATGTTTGGAGCACCCACTATCAACAAACCAAGTAGATAGATGCTCCCCCTCAATTAAAGCCTACATAACACGAAAAATGGAAGATTTAGGTACCCAAATCTTGAGACCTAAAGCATCTACAATGCATGACTTAGGCACCCATACCTTGACCACTTTCTTTTGAACCCTAGGAGTCTTAGGTGATCTCACATGAGTCCTAGAAATTAAGGAGACAAATGATGGTTCTTTAGGTCGGTAACCTATACCGGCCTTGTTGTAAACTGCCCTTTGTGCATTTAGAATCATATCCAAAGTCTTGGAGCTAGTTGAGAATTTCTCAAGAACATTCTTGAGTCTCTCAACCTCACTCCTCAAAGATTTGTTTTCATCTTCTAACATCTCTACATGCAAATCATCAATGTCCTCATCCTTAGAGGACTTCAATTGTTCTACTTCTACTTTTAATGATTTGACCTTTTCTTTTGACTTTTTTAACAAATCAGTTAAACATGCAATGGTTCTATAACATTTGTCTAATTTGGGAGAAATTACCTCTTCATCATTCGAAGATGATGAAGCTGCGTTTGAGGAGTCAATGGATTCATCACTGCTTTCTTGATCTTCAAGGGCCATGAGTGCTACATGGCGAGTACTCTTCTCCTCCTTCTCCTCTTCGGATGAACTAGAGGACGATTCATCCCATGTGGCCTTCAAGGCCTTCTTCTTCTTCTTTGATTTCTCCTCCTTCTTCTTTTGCTTTGGGCAGTCCTTCTTGTAGTGCCCTTTCTTGCTACACTCATAACAAGTAACATTAGACTTATCAATTTTAACTTCACTAGAATTACCTTTGCCCTTGTAGTGCCTGCTCTTCCTCATCATCCTCCTTACGAAATTGGCCATCTTGGATGAAGAAGACTCGCTACCATCATCCTCCTCGGATTCGGACTCGGATGAAGAAGAAGAGACCTCCTTTTCCTTCTTCTTCTCCTTCTTCTTTTCTTTCTTCTTGGTCTTGTCCCTGCCACAAGAGAAATTCCCTTCTCCTTAGGGCCTTTGTTAGCCATTTCATGAAGCTCCATTTCACAAAATAAATCATCCAATTTGACAATTGAAAAATCCTTAGAAACCTTGTAGGCATCCACCATGGATGACCACAAGGCGTTCCTTGGAAAAACTTTTAAAACATACCTCAAGAGGTCGCGGTTCTCGACCTTTTCATCGATGGAGTGGAGACCATTCAATACCTCTTTGAATCTACTATGAAGGTCACTTACCATTTCACTCTCCTTCATGGAGAGATTTTGTAGTTGATTAAGAAACAAGTCTCTCTTGGCTATTCTCGAGTCTCGGGTGCCCTTATGGAGTTCGATGAGCTTGTTCCATAAATCCTTTGCGCTTGTAAAGGGACCAACCTTGATTAGTTGGTCTTTGATCATCCCACATTGCAAGGTAGCCACCGCCTTCACATCGGCTTCTCCTTTGCGGGTTTGCTCAGCCGACCAACGTGAGGACTCCAATTCTTTTCCCTCCGCGTCTCTTTGAGGAACGAAGCCTTCCTTCAAGGAGAACTACATTCCAATGTCGGTCTTGAGGTAGTACTCCATGAGAGACCTCCAATATTGAAAATCCGATCCGTCGAAGAAGGGAGGTCGGGTGGTGCTAAATCCTTCTCTCAATGCCATTGTTGATAGCTCTCGGATGTTAAGCCGCTTGAACAGAGCCCCAAGCTCTGATACCAATTGTTGGTGCTTGGATGGCTAGAGGGGGGTGAATATAGTAAGACACAAATTTCTTGGACTTTTAAGTTTTCTGCAGTTAGGGTTAGTAGCGGCAGCGGAAGAAATACAAAACAGAGTATAAATGAAGAAATGAAAAGGAAACCAAAAACACAAACAAGGATCATTTACAAGGTTCGGGGATAACTTGCCCCTACTCCTTGGCGTGCCCTTAAGGTGGGCGATCCCTTGATCGTCGGCAGATCAAGCCCCGAAAAATCCGGATATCAAATCCTCCTTCTCGGTGGAGAAATCTCTCCACACAAATAGTCTCACAAGTATCAGAAATTAAGCACAAAGACAAGGAAACAACACTTACAGAGCACAAGGAGACAGTTTACACAGCACAACTCACAACACGGCATGATCCTGGCAAGAGCCTTCACTCAGCTCTTCCTTCTCGTGGTGTCTGCTGCTAATCGCAAACTTCTCCACTGGCTCCAAGCTCTCAAAGTATCAGAGTGTATGCAAGAGCTTCAAAACTCAGAGTGATTGCTAAGGATGACCAAGTTGTCGCTTCAGCAGAAGAGTTGAAGAGATGCCTTCATTTCTTCTCAGCCACCACTTAACCTTCTGCCCCATCGCCAGGTCACATGTCACAAACGCTCCTTTGTAGCAGAGCTCCTCTGCACTAGCCCAGCTAACTGACCACCTCTGGACTCTCTCCAGTCGAGCCCCAGACAGCTTCCAGTCGTGCAGTCGTCCGTTGAAACTTGAGAAGAGGAAAACATCAAACCTGTGGCACCGAAGGCTCCCAGTTGACCCTCCTTCACCATTTGAAATCAAACCTGTCACCTGCACACTTAACAGCAGCTTAGCAAATGAAATCAAACGTGGATCAGAGGAAATCAGAGTTATCAGAACGAAATCAAAGCGAATCAAAAGGCGATCAGAAGTCTGACAGCGCATTTAAATTAAAGATGTCAGCTACTGATCGGTCACTGGACCGATCAGAGAGGACCCTGATCGGTCACCAGATCGATCAGATCAGGCTCAGACCGATTATGCTCTAGCCTGATCAGTCCACAGTGATAAAGATGAGATCGCGAGCTCATCTTTGATCGGTCACCCTGACCGATCAAGTACTGGGGATCGGTCACCAGTCCGATCCATCAGCTGAGGGCAAACCTTTAGCTTCCGCATGCAAAACCCACTGATCGGTCACCAGACCGATCAGGGTGTGTCCTGATCGGTCTGGGGACCGATCAGGATGTGTCCTGATCGGTCTGGGGACCGATCAGAGAACTCTCTGACCGATCAGGATGCATCTTGATCGGTCCAGCCGACTGATCAAGAGTTTCTCCCCAAGGCTATTGACCTCTCTTTGATCGTTTACTAGAACGATCAAAAGCACTCCCTGATCAGTCACCAGACCGATCAGGAGACTAACAGAAGCTAAACAATGTTTCTGTTCTCTCCCTGATCGGTCACTAGACCATCAACCATCTCTGGATCGGTCACCGGACCGATCAGCAAAGGGAGTTCGTGCCAACTTTCCTGATCGGTCACCAGTCCGATCCAGCCAAGGTCAACTCCAGCATAAGTCAAGAGAACAGGCTTCCTAGCCTCCTCTGACTCGTGCTCAGTCCCCCGGACCAAGACTCCGTGCCCAGCTTCACTCACCGGGACTTCATTCAACCTTGCTTCCCAAGCTAGGACCTGACTTCACTCACCAGGATTTCAGTCCAACCTAGCTTCCCAAGCTAGGTCCTGGCTTCACTCACCAGGCTTTCATCCAACCTAGCTTCCCAAGTTAGGACCTGGCTTCACTCACCAGGCTTTCATCCAACCTAGCTTCCCAAGCTAGGACCTGGCTTCACTCACCAGGCTTTCAATCCACCTAGCTTCCCAAACTAGGACCTGGCTTCCCAAGCCAGGGTTTCATCCACCCGACCTCACTCACCGAGAGTCGTGCCTAATCCCCGTCCAGGACTTAAACCAGACTCATCTTGTTAACCTAAACTAAAATCGATGTCAACACCAAAACAACAATCAGGGTCAGACTGCATCAACAACATGGACTGAGAGGGACACAGCGAGGGATGCAGATTTGAGAGATTTGAGGGTCCGGCCAGGCACACACTGAGGCATTAGTGCGTCACATGCAAGCTTTTGCAGCGACCCTATCGCCTATGACATAGATGCCTGTCCCTCCTTGTTTTGAGTCTCAGGAGATGTAGGATCCTAAGGATACCCCAGATGAGTAGAGATATTTTTGCAGTTTGTTATATTTTTTTGTCTACATTTTACAAAATCAAATTATTAGACTATCTGGTTTGTTATTATATGCATCAATAATTGTTTCTTATTTGTACATTTTCGTTTACAGATTGTACATTATCAAAGTTGAATTTAGATATTGGCTGGATTTAAAGGTATGTATATTGGATATTTTACATATCATTCAATATTATTTACATTTTCTATATCAGTTACGATAACTAGTTATGTTTTTACTAATATTGTTTTATCATTGTATTTAACTTTCATTTATATAGTTTCTTTTCTATTGTGCACGAATATTATTCCTTTTGATCCAGTATTGACTTTGTGTTCATGTATATATCGTTTCTCTACTAGACTATAGTTTTTCATTTATATATTGACTCTGTGTTCATTAGGATATGAATATGATATGTTTGGACTTGGACATTGTATATATATATTTGATACATGTTTGGTATGTGTTTGGATATAAAATTTCTTGGTTTGTATGTATTTTATTTGGATATTTGTTGTGGTGTGATTTGAATATTCTTGTATATATTGAATGTAAATATGGGAAGGGGAAAAGAAGAATGAACCTGCTAGAAAATTTCCAGGAATAGCGACTGATATTTTCTAAATCCGACGCTATTAGCGACGGAATATTAACTATTCGGTCACTAATAGCGATGGATATTTACCATATCCGTCGCAAATAGCGACGGATAATTGACTAATCCGCCGTTATTAGCGACGGATTTTTGACTTTCCGTTGCTAATTGGTCATGTACACGTCACCACCCTACATCTGGTAATTTGCGATGGGGGGGTATGTATCCATCGCTATTAGCGACGGATTATTTATTTAATATACGTCGCTAATAGCAACGGATTTGGTGTATCCGTCGCTACCCCTGACCTGCAACGGAGAGATAATCGACGGCGCTCTTTCCGTCGCTATTTGCGTTTAGCGACGGAATAGCGACGGAATATGTACGTCGCTAATTGTTGAATTTTTTTGTAGTGCACCCCATTGGGGTTCCAACTTGCTCACATCCCCGACCGACTTGACTCTCTTCCATACCAAGTTGCCAAGCTGAAATGTTCGAGGCCTCACCTTCTGATCATACCTCTATTGCATCCTCTATCGGTAGGCGGCCATCCGCGTCGCTGCCCGGCTACGAATGTCTTCCACCAAATCTAACTCCAACCGCCACGTCTCCGCATTCTCTTCATCGTATAACTTTAACTAGTCGGGCTCGCACCCTACCACCACTAGTAAGACCACCTCGGCTCCATAAACCAACTGGAATGGTGTGCAGCCCGAACCTTCTTGTGGTGTAGTCCTCAAGGCCTACAGCACGCTAGGGAGCTCATCCACCCAAGTCCCCCCTACACGATCCAACTTCACTTTTAGCCCCCGTAGAATCTCCCTATTAGCCATCTCCGTCTGGCCATTACTCTGTAGGTATGCTACTGAGGTGAATGCCTGTTTGATCCCGTAGGCCAAGCACCAGTCCTGGAGTTTCCTGCCCTGAAACTGCCGGCTGTTATCCGAAACTAGCCTATGTGGTATCCCGTAACGACATAAGATATTCTACCATAAGAACTTCATGACTGCCCCCTCCGTTATTCGAGCCAGCATCTCTGTTTCCACCCATTTGAAAAAATAATCGACCGCTACCAACAGAAACCTCTTCTGGGCGAGGGCGAGGGCGAACGACCCCACAATGTCCATCCCCTAATGATCAAAGGGATAGGACACTGCAAAGGATTTCATGAACTCCACCGGCCGGTGGGACAGACATTGATGGTTCTGACAGGACAAACAAGTGGTGACCAGCCGATCGGGGTCCTTTTGTAGTGTCGGTCAAAAGTACCCAAGAGCAAGATCCTCCTGGCCACCGGACGACCCCCTACATGACTTCTGCAAGATCCTGAATGTATTTCCCTCAGCATGTACTCCGCCTCCTCTTTCCTCAAATGCTTGAGCAAAGCCCTGGAGAAAGCACGCTTGTAAAGAAGGTCACCGATCAGGATGAATCGAGCGGCTCTTTTTCGTAACATCCACGCTTGAGATTGCTCGGCTGGGAGAGTTCCCTGCCGTAGATAAGAAATGATCGGAGCCCACCAATCGCTACCCAACTCCAGCTCGCCTTGTTGCTCAACCTGCGCGATGAGCTTGGCTTGAGCCATGGGTTGGGCCAACGTCCAAGCGGTGATGGTTCCGACTAGCTTAGCCAGCTCGTCTGCTTTGATATTGCTTTCTCTCGGAACTTGGCGCAACTCCACTTACTGGAACCTGACTTCAGCTGCTCATAGGCCTTCAGATATGCTCGTAAATGCTCACTATTAACTTCAACACCACCCGGCCAGCTATTGTGTGGCTAGCTGTGAGTCTGAATGAAGGATAACTCTAGAAGTTGTTGGTGCAATCGACCCAAGTGAGATCGAGTGAATCATGAGTTTTGATGTGTGTGCCAATATGATTAAGTTAGGGTTTCATGTTGATCTAATATGTGTATTTGAGTATGCAGGTTTGCAAGATACACAGACTTAGTTGGACGTCTTTGGGCTCAGTGAAGGATGGCATGGGGAGATGAGCCGTGGGCTTGCATGCATCTGAGGGACCATGGACAAAGCAGGGACGATGAGCCGAGGGAAGTGAACTTCGAGGCATACGCAAAGGATGGCATAGGGAGACGAGCCGTGGGCTTGCATGCATCCGAGGGACGAGAGTCAAAGTCGAAGAAGGCAACAGGTCGAGGCTGCTAGATGAAGAGTCAACTAAGTCGTGAGGGTTTGAGTGCTAAGAGAATTGTACTCGGGAAGGGAAACCCTAGGACTAAGTCGTGAGGGTTTGAGTGCTAAGAGAATTGTACTCGGGAAGGAAAACCCTAGGCTTAGGAAGTTGGCAATCGATTGATTCTTGGATCAGTCGACTGATTCTATGATTAGTCGACTGATTTTGACTAGAATGTGAAGCGTCAGTCTGTGACATTCGAATTCAAGAGGACCAGTCGACTGGTGCTAGGACCAGTCGACTGGTATTGGTCAGAATAGTATCGAGCACTATTTAAGAGGGCTCGTTTTTTGCTAAGGATTTTTGGCAAAACAAGCTTGGGTAAAGTCTGTTAGTAGCCTACAAGTGCTCAGAAGTTGTCAAGAGATTGTGGCGAGGTTTCTCCACCCACAAGGAACGACAAGAGCTAGCCGAAGGTCTTCCGGGGTCTCATCCACCGACAGATCGGGATCATCCACCTTACGGACAACCGTGGAGTAGGAGCTTTATCTCCGAACCACGTAAATCGGTTTGTCTCTCTTAGGTGTTAGTTTTAGTTATTTGTTATTCCGCTTGCGCCTAACAACGTGTAGGAAGAGAACCGCGATCGAAGTGGGTGATCGGCTATTCACCCCCCTCTAGCCGTACATCAAGGTCTCAACAGAGCCTCCTACATGCTTTGTCGCCTGCAGACCGACGATAAGGGCTTCATATTCTACTTCGTTGTTAGTGGCCCGATATTTCAGCTGGACGGCCAGATGCAGATGGTCTTCCCTGGGGGATATCATAAGGATCCCCAAGCCACTCCCTTGCCGGGCGGATGAGTCGTCCACATAAATTCTTCATACTCCTTCAGCCTCCTCAATGTATAGTTCGCTGAGGAAATCCGCTAGTGCCTGGGCTTTAATGATCGATCGGGGTTGATACTGGATGTCGTATTCACTAAGTTTGGTGGCCCATTTGATCATCCGACCGGAGACCTCTGGATAAATCAATACCCTCCCCAAGGTGCTATTGGTGAGCACTATGATTGGATGGGATATAAAATATGACCGAAGATGCCAGACGGCCAACACAAAGGCGTACGCCAACTTCTCGAGTGTGGTATAGCGACACTCAACTTCTTTTAATAAGTGTCCAAAAAAGTATATCGGCAGTTGCTCTGCCTCCCCCTATTCACCAGTACAACACTTACTACCTCATGTGTTGTCGACAAGTACGTATACAAGTCTTCACCTTCTACCGATTTGGCTAACACAGGCAATTCTACCATATAAGACTTTAGTTCTTCGAGCGCCCGGTCGCACTCACCGTCCCACTGGAACATGGTGGCCAGCTGTAGTGTCTTGAAGAACGGCAAGCTTCTGTCGGCCGAGCGGGAGATGAAACGTGACAGTGTTGTAATCTTGCCGGTCAGCCTCTGAGCTTTCTTCAAACTTCGAGGAGTGGGCATGCCGAGCAGGGCTTTCACTTTGCTTGGGTTGGCTTCAATGCCCCGTTCAGTGACAATGTACCCCCAAAAACTTCTCGCTCCTAGCTCCGAAGAGGCACTTGGCTGGGTTTAACTTCAACCCATATTTCCTTAATGTGTCGAACGTCTCCTCTACATCACTTATAAGGTTGCCTGCCCGGGCGGACTTGATGAGAATATCGCCGATGTACACCTAGATATTTCGCTCGATCTGCTCTCGAAAAACCTTGTTCATCATTCACTGGTAGGTGACCCCTAGTTCTTCAATCCGACGACATCATAGTATAATAGTACGTACCATCCGCTGTGATGAAACTCACCTTTTCCTGATTGGCTGGTGCTAATGGAACTTGATGGTACTCCTGATACGCGTCCAATATGCAGATCAATTCGCTTCCCATGGTGGAGTCTACCATCTGATCGATTCTTGGCAAAGGATAACAATCCTTCGGATAGGCCTGGTTGAAGTCGTGAAAGTCAATACAAACACGTCATTTATTGTCCGTCTTGGATATGAATACCACGTTGGCCAGCCAGGACGAAAACTGAACCTCTCGGATGTATCCGACCTTCAAGAGCTTATCCACCTCGGCCCGAATGATTTTGTTTTGTTTAGTACTAAAATCCCTTTTCCGCTGCTTTACTGGTCGAGCATTAGGGTAGACGTGCAGATGATGCTCCATGACCTCCGGTCAAACGCCCCTCAAATCTCCAATCGTCCAAGAAAATACGTTCATGTTCCGAGCTTGACAACTAATCAACTCTTGCCTCAGTTCCCCCGGGAGGCACTGAGCAATCTTGACTTTAGCTCCCAACTCGGGGAGTAGTGATAAATACTATTTTATTGATTATTTGAGCTGCTAAAATCCATGTTTGACCTATATTTTTATGGCTTGATTGTGATTTTACCCTAGGTTTTAGAACTTACTCTTGTTTTGGACTTAATTGTAAATTTGCATAAAATTGGATTATTTGACCACTAAATTCTTGATCTATTTTTGTAGGCATCAAAGGTTCCTGGACCTAGGGCATATTGGGTCAAACTTGAGTCGGAAGTGACCCGGATCGAATTATCAAGATTATGATTTAATCTGGGTCGTCCGATTCAAGAGCGGCTAGATCTGAGCCATCTGGGATCATCTGAAGCAATCCGAGCTAGGGCTAGGGTTGATCAAGCACCCTGATCAAGATCTGAAGGTTTCATCCCAATCAGAGCTCAATCAACCGTTGGATCAAGCTTGGAGGGCTCTAGATCATCCATTCAAAGATTAGCTTAATCTGGACCATCCGTTGCAAATCTGGAGGATCTGAGCTACCACAAGGCAGATCCTGACCCCAGATCATCATCACCAAAGTTTGGCTCAAATCAGAGTAAGATCAGCCGTTGGATTGAAGTGGATCAATCTGGACCGTCCATTGGTTCCTATTTAATC
Organism: Boesenbergia rotunda; assembly: GCA_024364735.1. Classification (NCBI taxonomy): domain Eukaryota; kingdom Viridiplantae; phylum Streptophyta; class Magnoliopsida; order Zingiberales; family Zingiberaceae; genus Boesenbergia; species Boesenbergia rotunda. The sequence continues at coordinate 132,216 of JAGFNQ010002479.1, read as the reverse complement.
AAAATTGCCGCAGCTTCTTCCCTTCATCGCGTCTTCGCCGCAACAGTAGAGTTCTTCATTTTCTTCTTCATTTCTTCCATTTTTTTCATCCAATCGAAGGCGTGATCCCTCAATCCATCATCAAAGCAAGGGCTAGGTTAGTGAAGAGGTCTCAATGAGGTTTCAGATTGAATTTTTGCTCAATAGTGAAGCTGCGTGAGGTTTCAGCCGTTTCACTACCCGGATTCAGCGAGCTCAGCTATGCTCCATTTCCACTGCATCCGAGCTGACCAGAGGGGTTCCCTGGAAGGTTTCGGTCATTCCCAAATCCAAATCGCAAGCCACCACAGCGAGTTTGAAGAATTCGGAAGCAAATTTCAGCTTGAGCAGGATTTGATCTAATTTGGTATCAGAGACAGTTCCTCACTGATTTGTTGAGCTTGCGGGTCCGAAGTACACTCTTGATTGACGACCAAGGAGTTCTTGAGATGAGGAGGGGTTGAGGAGTAGCTTAGATAGTTAAATTTCATTGTATCGTAGCTGTAATTTAATTTCTGCACATGTTCTGTTTTTGCATTTTCTTACCAGCAACTTAGTTCTAAGTTCTGAATTGTTTAGCTTAATTAGGATTTTAATCTTCGAGTTCAGTAAGTTAGGAACTTGTTTAGTGATAGAGTTAGTTAAATTTCAGTTTATTTTAGCTTATATTGTTGCGTGCCATTTTGAAACCTTGCGTATCAGATTTCTTAGCTAATTCAGTTTCAGTTATTTCAGATTTAGTTTATGTATTGTTTTAATTCTTGAATCAGTAAATCAGATAGCATGCCAATGCATTTAATCTAAGATAGCTTTGCCTTAGATTTCGTTTATGTATTTCTGTTCAGATTCTTCTTTGCGTCCCAATTGTGCTGTTGCGTACCAGTTAATTGCTGCTGCGTAGAAATTTTTCTCCCTTGTTTATCACTTCAGTTTCATTTCTGCAACTCCACCTTTCACTTCTGCAACCCCTTGAGTTCATTTCTGCACACCAATAGTTTCTGAATTCAGTGTTATTTTTTTTATGTACAATTTTAGTTTCTGAAACTCTGCATTTTTGCAAGAGTATCAAGTCAGTTCCATATCTATTTTTCTTCATTCGAATTCTGCATGTTAGTCTCCAATTCTGCAGATTTTCAGTTATCCGTTCTGAGTTTTTGAATGCCGAATGTGTGCAGAAACGTTACAGCCATTGCCTTCTGAAATTCCTGCACTTGTTTCAGCCTTGTCTTCTGCTAGTGAAACCTGCTTGAATATCAATTCTGATGCATTTCAATTCAAGTTTGCACTTCAGTTCAATGCATGAAGTTCTGGCTCACGTTTGAACTTCATTTTCTGCACTCTTGCAATTCAATTCTGCACATTGTGATCCTGCAGTCCACGTTTCTGTATTTCTGAATTCCTGCCTGTCCATTTCTGAACTCTATCAGTGCATTCCTGCACATTATTTCTGCCTTGCGTGGGTTGCTAATAGATCAGTGTTTAGTCCTCAATTCTGCATTCCTGAATGCCCATTCTGCCATTTAGTTTTCATCTCTTCAGTTTCAAATTATTTCTGCTTCACATTCATTCATTTCCGAATCCATTATTTGCTGAATTCTGCATTTGATTTGCTTGCTCCATTTCATTTGCTTTATATCAGTTTCTAGTGCTGCAGTTTAGTAATAATTTCGGCAAATTCAGTTTCACTTGCGTGCCAAGTTGCTGAAATTTGCTGCAGGATGTATCAAGACAAGTGCAGCACTCCCTTACATCAAGATTCAACTTACCGTTTAGTGCATTGCCGTGATTGAAATCAGTTGCATTCGAACTTGGACCGTTTCTAAGTTGTAGTTAATATCTGCACATAAGTTGTTTACTTTGCATATCAAAGTGCTTCAATTGTGCCAAGTGAATGGGTCGGATTGGATGTTGTAATTTCTGAAGTCCATAGAATTTGTAGTAAACCATGCGATTTAATTCAGATTCGATTCCAAATTTGGTTACTTAACATTGGTAGATTAAATTCAATATTTGTTGAGTTGAGTTTATTGGTTGCATTTGACTTGTCAGCTCCTTAATTGAGTGATCCTTCTTTGCATTGCGTTTTCATTTCCGATTGCTACCCAAAACCCAAAAATTGATTCGAAACCCAAAACATTTAACGACACATAACACGAGCGCAAATCAAACAACAACAACTAGCCCCGAGAAAAATACTACCTGTGGCCCCTATATTACATTTTCATACTTTTGATTGTAAAAGGGTTTCCAGCATTTTATTTCATATACATTTAAATTTGGTAGACCCACATTCGTGACAGTCCATTTGGGCCTATCAAATTTTTGGCGCCGTTGCCGGGGAAGCAACTAGTTGATTTGTTTGATTTTTGCTTGTGTACTTATGGGCATATCATTTGATTCTATTTTATTTTGCTTTATCTTTTGTATACGGGTACTGCCATTTTTCTTGTATGTTTTGTGACAGGGCTGCAGGTTCAAAATATTTTCATCTACTTACCAGCAGCCGTGTCCACAGTTTCAGCAGAACCAACCATTCAATCAGTCAACAACTCAGTTTTTTCAGCCTTTCCAAAATTTTCAGCAAAATCAACCAAATTTCCAGCCACAAATTCAGAGTGGGCAGCCACAATTCCAGGGTTTTGAGCAACCATTTCAGCAATCACATTCGAATTTTCAGCAACCCAATCAATTTTTTCAGCCACCATTACAACAATTTCAGCAACCACAAAATTTCCAGCAGCCTTTTGAAAGTTTTCAGCCCCAAAATAATCAATTTCAGCTTCAACCTCAGCCATGGCAGCAAGAATTTCAACCTATACAGAATTTTCAACAACCTCTTCAATATTCACAGTCATACGAGCTGAATTTTCAGCAACAAAACCAGAATTTCCAGCCCGTGCAATCTCAGTTTTTACCACCACAATTTCAACCTCAGATCCAAGATTTCCAGGGCTACCATTCTCAGCAAGTTCAACCATCCTTTCAACCACAATTTCAACATTTTCAGCAAGATTTCCAGTTTCAAGGACAGAATTTTCAGCAAGACACTCAGAATTTTCAGCCCCTCCCATTTCAGCAGTTTTATCAAGGAGGCTTTGATGATCCTGACTGGGATGAGGCTCTACACCAAAGGATGATGGAGATGTGTCAACAAATCCTACAACAACAGCAAAGTTTTCAAGAACAAGTTCAACAACAACAACAGCAAAATTTTCAACAACAACAAGACATCGAAGGAAGCCTTGCAAAATTGGTTGATCAATTCAATCAGATACAAGCCCAAAGATCAGGACAATCAGATGAATTTAAGGGTGTAGGGGATTGCACTGAGCCCCAAGAATCACCTATTCCTACTGATTTAGAGGCCTGGGAGGAGATGGATAGTAGAGCTTGTAACAACCTTGACTTCGACTCTGAAACTTTACAGGACCCTTCTAAACTTTTATTTTGTAAGAATATTGCTATTGATGGTCCTAATTTTTCTAATTTGGTTGATACAGGAATGGTTGAGGAAACATGCATGGGAGATGATTTAATAGGTGTAGGGGATTGCACTAAGCCCCAGGGACCACCATAATTACCAGAAAGTGTAGGGACTTGCTTGGTGGAAGCAAGAACCCAAGGATCACCTGTTTTATTTGAGCGTCCACCAGAACCTGAACCTACAGTGGAGCATATACTTGACCAGGAGGAGAACACGGATACATCTACTTCTGTAGAACCTCCAGGTATTTTTCAGCATGATCAAGTAAATACTCCCCCAAATTTTTCTGAAAATTACATAGAGGTACCTCAAACTGATTTTATTATTTTTAATACACCTAGGGATGCATTCTTTGTTGAAAATAATTGTGAAAAATCCCTAGAGGTACCTAGTGTTGAATTTGCTGAAAATGAAGCATGTTGTACTACATTAGATGCCAATGTTGAGTGTGAAAAGTTTTTAGAAGTGCCTAGTGTTGTTGATTGTTGTGATGAGTCTTTTGATATATCTTATGCTGAAAATAATTGTGAAAAATTCATTGAGGCACTGAAAATTGATTTTATTGGCTGCGACACATTGCGTGATACATCCTTGATGGAAAATAATTGTGAAATTTCTATTGAAGTGCCAAAAATTGATTTCATTATCTGTGATAAATTTCTGAATGCAAATTTTGTTAAAAATAATTTTGAAAAATTCATTGAGGCACCACAAATTGATTTAATTGAATATGATGCAGTTTTGGATTCATTTTATGCGGAGACTGATATTATTTTATTTCTTTCTGACCCTGCACGCTTGAGAGAGGTATTACATTGTTTTGCAGGGTCTAGAAGACTTTAGGAGTGGGTGCTCCAACTGAACAGACTTCAACCTCCTGGAAGGACTTCTAAAAGGCATAAAGAAGGAGGAGTTGATTTTACTCTAATTCATAGAACTCCATTCCTTACATGGATCTTAAACCTGAATCGCCTTCGGCCACCGGAGAAAATTTTTGTAAAGTTCAAGTGTGGGGGAGTCCTAATTCTCCCAGCCACCCAGACTCCACTACCACGATGGAGGCTCCTTCTGGATAGACTCCGTCCACTAGAAATAAGGGGAGATCGTTCTTTCTTGTATTTTCTTTGATTGCATTTTCTTTCACTTTTATGATTTCTAGAATTTTTTTTAAATTTAGTCCTTGTTAATAAATGCATGAGTAGAGTAGAATGTATAGGAGTTATTGTAAATACCTTGTTATTTCTTTTCGCACTTTTTCTTGCATGACTAGAAATAAATGTATCCCTCTAGGTTATCCCATAGCATTTTAGAGTCTTTTGGAAAATAAATTAAATTTGGTTGTCGAAACTTAGGGTTTGAGTTCATGGATGAAATCTTGGATGCTTGAGTACGATTTTGCTTTAGATTCTTAATTGAGGATTTGAGATGGATTATTTTTACCTAGTGAGATTAGCCTTATTTTGTGACACATACATGTTATTGTGCTCTAGAACTTGCCTAGGTTCTTTCAAAACCATATTTTAATGATTGGATCACATCTATAGAGGCTAATCACTTTGTTTACCTTTCCAATTCAATTTTGGCAAAAATCATGTCTATTCTATTTACTTTTCCTTATTGCTAATCTTAACCCTAATTTTTCTATGGATTTGTTTGCTTGAGATGTTTTTTTTTCTTGATGCTACTTTGCCCGAGACGGACAAAGAATTAAGTGTGGGGGAGTGATTAGTGATTTGGAATCAATTTGTATCAAAAGAGGCAATTCATGTCAACGAAAAAAAATTTTCTGCATTTTCATGTGCCAAATTGAGTGAGTTTGGTGCCAAGAATGAGCAAGAGAGATGGAAGCAATTGGAGAGCTAGTTTCCTTATCATGTTTTGAGGATTCAAGTGGCAAGCAATGGAAAAATCTGAAAATCTGTGCCTTGCCAAAAAGGAAAAAAATTCTGTGATCATTTCGAAAGAAGGAAGAAGAGTCTGAGCGAAAATTAGTGTATCGACTTGAAGACAATTGTGCCATGGCCGAAGTCCAAACTGTTGAACGCAAGGTAAGCTGCCAAGAACTGAAAAATTTGTTGGGAGCTATTGTTGAATTTCTAAGCCAGGACAGATCTGAATTCAAGGTACAAATTGTGTCAAAAGTGAAGGATATGCCAAGTTTCGGGTAAAAGCTCTTGTCTTAAATGGCACATAATTGCAGCTGCGTGAAAAAAAAAATATGGAATTCAACTGTTAGGAATGGAAACAAATGCAAGGTTTGCTAACAATTGAAGAAATCTGAGTTGCCATTGTTGTTGCCGAGTGTTGGAAGCTGAAAACAAGCTGGACTGCAGCTGTATAATCTGATGAAGCTGATTGAAGATTGATCAAAAGCTGAGAAAAGAAAAATTCTGGAACTGCTCAAAAACTGAACTGCATTCCATTGGAAGAATCATTGTATCTGAAGTTGAAGGTGCACATTCAATTTCGGATAAAAGAAGAGCCACTTGATGCTAAATGCCTGAAGAAATCAGAGAATGGAAGGAGTGGCTTGGCTGAATTCGATTTCTGAGCTGAATTGAATTGTTTAGTGGAACACTTAAGGTTTTCACTACTATTTGATGCAAGAACTATGTGATGCCAATTGTTTCGAGCTGAATTGAGTGGAATATAAGCTGAGAATCTGAAGGAAATTTCTGTGAACTTGATGAAGAAGAAATGTTTTGCCAAAGAAAAACTCTGTAATTGCCAAGGATGAATTGCAAGGTACAACCATTCGAAATTTTGAAAAGCAGAAGGGCTGTAAACATGGCTGAACTATGGACGAATTCTTGATGGAGCTGTTGTCAATTCCTGCATTAGAAGCTGAGAAAATAGTTTGGAAAAGAAAGGAAATCAGATTGGCATATTTCCATGCAAGCAGTTTGGTATCAATTGGAAGTGAATTTGATTTTTCAAGGGGCTGTGAATTACGAATTGAAGTGTGTGAAGGTATCACAAATTGTAAGCACATCCCAGCCTATTAGAACAAGAAAGTAATTTGGATGCTAGACTTAAAACAGAAGGAAAAGAAAAAAAAATTTAAGGAAGTGTGCCAACTTAAGAAGAGTGTGTCAAAAAGGAGATTATAAGAGATGGTTAGTGGAGATTACATTTGGAGCATCTAACTTCCTAATTGTCATTTAATGTTTCAAGTTCTAGAATGCAAATTCAATACCGCAGAGCTCCAATTGCACATTAGAAGCTTAAAGAGCAGAAAAAAAAAGAAGAGAGCAAAGATAGAGTTGGCACAAAATTAGAATTTCGGCACCATGAAGAAAATGGGATTGATCTCATCCAAATCCAAGCCTTGCATCACTACACTCTGAATTTACTAGAAAGAAAGAAGGAGGAAAAAGAAGAATGAGAAAAGAAAAGCAAAAACAAGTTGGCACGGAATAGGGAAACTTGGCACAAGGAAATCAAGGAAGGATTTTTCATCCAAATCAAAGGAATCTATTCAAGTTTGACTTCACAACACTTTTGAGATCATTAGGGGACTGCATGGAGAGCAAAGAGCATCAAAAATATCCCCAAGCACTCAAGTCTTCCACTTTATCTATTTTTCCATTTTTCTTGGCTTCTGTCCCATTTTTCACCATATTCTATGCTTTTCATTTATTTTTGTAGATGTGAATCCTAATCATGATTAATGGTGGAGAGTAGATAATAAGCAAGCCTATGGTAGTGCAAGAATCATATGTGTTTGAGTGAGCTCCACTTCCATCATCAAGTTAGAACTTAAGGAGAGAGCCACCAAAATTTTTCTTGAAAGGCTATGAGTTAGATTCATCTCAATGACTCATGATGGATGAAAAGGCTAAGTTGTTGATTTAAGGACAAGATACTAATCCATAGGGCTTAGATTTATGAGAATTGACAACCTTAGGTAATTTTTTTCATTTGTTTCTAATTATGCTTAAGTAAATCTAGGGGATACATATTTACTGTTTTCGCGAGACGCTCAAGCTCAAGTGTGGGGGAGTTGATAAATACTATTTTATTGATTATTTGAGCTGCTAAAATCCATGTTTGACCTATGTTTTTATGGCTTGATTGTGATTTTACCCTAGGTTTTAGAACTTACTGTTGTTTTGGACTTAATTACAAATTTGCATAAAATTGGATTATTTGGCCACTAAATTCTTGATCTATTTTTGTAGACATCAAAGGTTCCTGGACCTAGGGCATATTGGGTCAAACTTGAGTCGGAAGTGACCCGGATCGAATTATCAAGATTATGATTTAATCTGGGCCGTCCGATTCAAGAGCGGCTAGATCTGAGCCATCCGGGATCATCTGAAGAAATCCGAGCTAGGGCTAGGGTTGATCAAGCACCCTGATCAAGATCTGAAGGTTTCATCCCAATCAGAGCTCAATCAACCGTTGGATCAAGCTTGGAGGGCTCTAGATCATCCATTCAAAGATTAGCTTGATCTGGACCATCCGTTGCAAATCTGGAGGATCTGAGCTACCACAAGGCAGATCCTGACCCCAGATCATCATCATCAAAATTTGGCTCAAATCAGAGCAAGATCAGCCGTTGGATTGAAGTGGATCAATCTGGACCGTCCATTGGTTCCTATTTAATCAAAATTGCCGCAGCTTCTTCCCTTCATCGCGTCTTCGCCGCAACAGTAGAGTTCTTCGTTTTCTTCTTCGTTTCTTCCATTTTTTTCATCCAATCGAAGGCGTGATCCCTCAATCCATCATCAAAGCAAGGGCTAGGTTAGTGAAGAGGTCTCAGTGAGGTTTCAGATTGGATTTTTGCTCAATAGTGAAGCTGCGTGAGGTTTCAGCCGTTTCACTACCCGGATTCAGCGAGCTCAGCTGTGCTCCATTTCCACTGCATCCGAGCTGACCAGAGGGGTTCCCTGGAAGGTTTCGGTCATTCCCAAATCCAAATCGCAAGCCACCACAGCGAGTTTGAAGAATTCGGAAGCAAATTTCAGCTTGAGCAGGATTTGATCTAATTCGGTATCAGAGACAGTTCCTCACTGATTTGTTGAGCTTGCGGGTCCGAAGTTCACTCTTGATTGACGACCAAGGAGTTCTTGAGATGAGGAGGGGTTGAGGAGTAGCTTAGATAGTTAAATTTCATTGTATCGTAGCTGTAATTTAATTTCTGCACATGTTCTGTTTTTGCAGTTTCTTACTAGCAACTTAGTTCTAAGTTCTGAATTGTTTAGCTTAATTAGGATTTTAATCTTCGAGTTCAGTAAGTTAGGAACTTGTTTAGTGATAGAGTTAGTTAAATTTCAGTTTATTTTAGCTTATATTGTTGCATGCCATTTTGAAACCTTGCGTATCAGATTTCTTAGCTAATTCAGTTTCAGTTATTTCAGATTTAGTTTATGTATTGTTTTAATTCTTAAATCAGTAAATCAGATAGCATGCCAATGCATTTAATCTAGGATAGCTTTGCCTTAGATTTCGTTTATGTATTTCTGTTCAGATTCTTCTTTGCGTCCCAATTGTGCTGTTGCGTACCAGTTAATTGCTGCTGCGTAGAAATTTTTCTCCCTTGTTTATCACTTCAGTTTCATTTCTGCAACTCCACCTTTCACTTCTGCAACCCCTTGAGTTCATTTCTGCACACCAATAGTTTCTGAATTCAGTGTTATTTTTTTGTGTGCAATTTTAGTTTCTGAAACTCTGCATTTTTGCAAGAGTATCAAGTCAGTTCCATATCTATTTTTCTTCATTCAAGTTCTGCATGTTAGTCTCTAATTCTGCAGATTTTCAGTTATCCGTTCTGAGTTTTTGAATGCCGAATGTGTGCAGAAACGTTACAGCCATTGCCTTCTGAAATTCCTGCACTTGTTTCAGCCTTGTCTTCTGCTAGTGAAACCTGCTTGAATATCAATTCTGATGCATTTCAATTCAAGTTTGCACTTCAGGTCAATGCATGAAGTTCTGGCTCACGTTTGAACTTCATTTTCTGCACTCTTGCAATTCAATTCTGCACATTGTGATCCTGCAGTCCACGTTTCTGTATTTCTGAATTCCTGCCTGTCCATTTCTGAACTCCATCACTGCATTCCTGAACATTATTTCTGCCTTGCGTGGGTTGCTAATAGATCAGTGTTTAGTCCTCAATTCTGCATTCCTGAATGCCCATTCTGCCATTTAGTTTTCATCTCTTCAGTTTCAAATTATTTCTGCTTCACATTCATTCATTTCCGAATCCATTATTTGCTGAATTCTGCATTTGATTTGCTTGCTCCATTTCATTTGCTTTATATCAGTTTCTAGTGCTGCAGTTTTGTAATAATTTCGGCAAATTCAGTTTCACTTGCGTGCCAAGTTGCTGAAATTTGCTGCAGGATGTATCAAGACAAGTGCAGCACTCCCTTACATCAAGATTCAATTTACTGTTTAGTGCATTGTCGTGATTGAAATCAGTTGCATTCGAACTTGGACCGTTTCTAAGTTGTAGTTAATATCTGCACATAAGTTGTTTACTTTGCATATCAAAGTGCTTCAATTGTGCCAAGTGAATGGGTCGGATTGGATGTTGTAATTTCTGAAGTCCATAGAATTTGTAGTAAACCATGCGATTTAATTCAGATTCGATTCCAAATTTGGTTACTTAACATTGGTAGATTAAATTCAATATTTGTTGAGTTGAGTTTATTGGTTGCATTTGACTTGTCAGCTCCTTAATTGAGTGATCCTTCTTTGCATTGCGTTTTCATTTCCGATTGCTACCCAAAACCCAAAAATTGATTCGAAACCCAAAACATTTAACGACACATAACACGAGCGCGAATCAAACAACAACAACTAGCCCCGAGAAAAATACGACCTGTGGCCCCTATTTTACATTTTCATACTTTTGATTGTAAAAGGGTTTCCAGCATTTTATTTCATATACATTTAAATTTGGTAGACCCACATTCGTGACAGTCCATTTGGGCCTATTAAATTTGATTAATCACCTAGTGAGGATATTGCCATGCCTATCCTTAATCCTCTTATGTGTGATAGCATTTGTGATACTTGACACTCTAGAACTTGCTTTGATTCTTTTTGAAATTACATTAACATAAGCTTACATGAATATGATAGAGGCAACCTTTCTTGTTGAACTCTTAGTTTTCCCTCTACCTTGCTATTGTTACTAGAGAGCGTTTCACCTATTATCTTCATGTTTCATTGTCTTTCAAATCCTCTCATTGTCACTAGATTATCACTGTCATATCCTTGTTAGCTTGATCTTTCCTTGAGCATGCGATGAAAGCATGGGGTGATTGCATGATGAGTACATTTTTATTAGCCTCTGTTATTGTAAGTTTGAGATGTATCATGCTTTGTTACATACTTAGTAGTTCGCGAGACGCTCAAGTTTTAACAAGTTCTACTATATCAACAAGGTTGGAGGAGATGTTTCAACAAGTTCTACTATATCAACAACAAGAGCAACAAAGGCTTCAAAACATCGGAAGAAGCAGTGGACAAATGGCGAGTCAAATGAACCTATCTATAGGTGTAGGGGATTGCACTGAGCCCCAAGAATCACCTATATTGACTGAGACGTCAGGAGATTCAGAGGATAGGATTGAGAGTGTAGGGGATTGCACTGAGCCCCAAGAATCACCTATATTGACTGAGACGTCAGGAGATTCAGAGGATAGGATTGAGAGTGTAGGGGATTGCACTGAGCCCCAAGAATCACTCATTCCTACTGATTTAGAGGCATTGGAGAAGATGGATAGCAGAGCTTGTAACAACCTTGATTTCGATTCTGAAATTTTACAGGACCCTTCTAAACTTTTCTTTTGTAAGGATTTAGTTGTTGATGATTCTAACTTTTCTAATATGGTTGTTGCAGATATGGTTGATGAAGCATGTGTTGCAGATGAATCCACAGGTGTAGGGGATTGCACTGAACCCCAGGGACCACCAACATTGCTTGATATATTAGAAGATTCAGAGAATCAGAATGAAAGTGTAGGGACTTGCATGGTGGAAGCAAAAACCCAAGAATCACTTGCTTCAGTTGAGTGTCCACCAGAACCTAAACCTGAAGTGGAGCATATACTTGACCAGGAGGGGACCACAGTTACACCTACTCTTGTAGAACCTCCAGGTATTCTTCAGCACGATCAGGTAAGTATTCCTCTTATGCCCTTGAAAAAATCAATAGAGGCACCTCACTTGGATTTTATTGTTTGTGATGAGTTTATTGACACATCTTTTGTAGAAATTGTTTGTGAAAAACCTGTAGAGGCACTTAAAATTGATTTTGTTCATTGTGGTGAATATTTGGACATATCTAGTGTTGAGATTGCTTGTTGTGATGATATTCTTGCTACATCTCATTTAGAAATTGATTGTGAAAATTTCATTGCGATACCTAGTGTTGATGTTATTTGTTCTGATGAATTACTGGACACATCTTATGCAGAAATTAATTGTGAAAACTTCATTGAGGTGCCAAAAATTGATTTTCTTGGATGTGATGCGTACCTCGATTTTTTTTATGTAGAGATTGATGATATTACACTTCTTTCTTACCCTGCACGCTTGAGAGAGGTATTATATGGTTTTGCAGGGTCTCGAAGACTTCTGGAGTGAGTGCTCCATCTGAACAGACTCCAACCTCCTGGAAGGACTTCCAAAAAGCATCAAGAGGGAGGAGTTGTTCTTATTTCGACTAGTAGCACCTCACCTCTTAAGTGGGTTCTGAACCTTAATCGTTTCTGACCACCGGAAGATGCTTGTGCGAAATTAATAAGGGAGAAATACGTGCACTACGAGGTTGATCACATGAGTATAGTTCTCCCAAAATGGATGCTACGTGCTCTCTACCCTACTCGAAGGGGAGTTTGTTCCTTTACTTTCCTTTTCTTGTTTTTCTTTATGTTTATACTCGCATGTTTGTTTGCTTTTATACCTTGCATTCATGTTTTGCTTTCTCATTCTGCATTTTGTTTGGTCTTGAATAAACCTTGTTTGACTTCTAGTTTTATCTCCTTACATGTTCCTTTATTATGCTTTGAGAATCATAAAAGATAGTTAAGTCTGATTATTGAGTTTTGGTTTCCTTGGTATGCTTGGGAATATTAATTGCATTTAGTCATTTGTTGTGGTGATAAACTCTATCTTGTTGGATTAAGCATGACATTTGATTAATCACCTAGTGAGGATATTGTCATGCCTATCCTTAATCCTCTTATGTGTGATAGCATTTGTGATACTTGACACTCTAGAACTTGCTTTGATTCTTTTTGAAATTACATTAACATAAGCTTACATGAATATGATAGAGGCAACCTTTCTTGTTGAACTCTTAGTTTTCCCTCTACCTTGCTATTGTTACTAGAGAGCGTTTCACCTATTATCTTCATGTTTCATTGTCTTTCAGATCCTCTCATTGTCACTAGATTATCACTGTCATATCCTTGTTAGCTTGATCTTTCCTTGAGCATGCGATGAAAGCATGGGGTGATTGCATGATGAGTACATTTTTATTAGCCTCTGTTATTGTAAGTTTGAGATGTATCATGCTTTGTTACATACTTAGTAGTTCGCGAGACACTCAAGTTTTAAGTGTGGGGGAGTGGGAGACAAGTGTATATGGACGAATGCTTGTGTGAAAAAAAAAGAAAGAGAGATAGAAAAAAATAATAAAGATGAAAAAAAAAGTGAAAAAAAAGAGAAAAGAAAAAAATCTTTCTATGTGAAAAAAAAAATTCCTCAAGCATTCGAGATTTTGTTAGTGATGAACAAAAAGGAATATTTTCTTGATGTGTACTCTTTTGATATTATTGTTTAGAGAAATTCAAGAGTTATGTTGTAATCCCTACATGCACTTTGAGAGATGTTGTAAATTGTTGATGTGTAGTGCATTGAGAATGTGAAAGAAGAATTTGAGTGTTGGAGGTTTGATTGAGTTATTTACTTTGGACTATTGTTTAATGGTATACATCATGTTAATTACCCCAATGCTCTCATCTTCTCTTTGATCTTCTTTCATGCTCTTTATGATCTTCTTTGTTATCTATCATTCTTGTTCTCTTGTTAAGAAAGTGATTTCATCATTATTTATTGAAAAGACCTCTTGATTTGTGTACTTATGTTATAGTAGTGGAGAAGTAGAAGATAAGCAAGCATATGGTAGTGCAATGTCATGAATGTTTTGAGAGAACTCCACTTCCATATCTGTTATTTTTGTGAGCATTAGTGCATATATCCATCTTGTGAGGTTTTTGTCATGCTTAGTTTATTCAAGTTGATGAAATTACCATGCTTTTGACTTATGTGAGATTTGGAACCATAATACATGGATTCTTGAGACTTGATGATCCTAAGTAACTTTCTTTTATTATTTCTTTAAGTATTGATAGGGGATGTAATGTTTGGGAGATATGTTGTTTTCTTTTAGTTTTGTTTACTTGCCCGAGACGTGTAAGAATAAGTGTGGGGGAGTTGATAACCATCATTTTGTTGATTATTTTCGGCTCTAAAATCCATGTTTGATCCACATTTTATATGCTTAAGTTTGCAATTGTATTAGGTTTCATGTATTCCCTTCATTTTGACTTTTAATTCTAATCTTTGTATATTTGGGATATTTTTGACACTAAATTTGAATATCATTTTGTAGGCTTCAATTGATCATGGACCTAGATCAAATTGGGTCAGACTTGAGTCAGGATTGGATCCAGATTAAAGGGATCAAGCATCGGATTAATAGGAGCCGTCCATTCCAGAGAACGGCTAGATCTGAGCCATTGGTAAACTTCTGGTCGATCCGAGTCCAAGATAGAATCAATCATGACCAGAGATCAAGATCTAAAAATTTCAGCCAAATCAGAAGTGATCTGACCGTTGGATCGAGTTCAAGATGTTCTAGACCATCCATTCAAGAAAAGGGAAGATCTGGACCATCCGCCACTGATCTGGTTAATCCGAGCTGGGAACAGGTAGATCAGGACCATTGATTGAGATCTGTGGAGTTTGGTTCAGATCTGAAGAAATTCGACCGTTGGATGAAGCCAAATTGATCTCAGCCATCCGTTGCTAATTTCTTCTGATGCTGTGAAATCTGGCTGGGTTGGCTAAACCAACTGCTGGCTTGGCTGACTGGGTCGAGCCTGAGACTTGACTGAACCCAGGGTTAACCAAAGCTGAGTGAACCCAAATGTTGGGCTGAGGCTGGACCGAAGCAAGGTTGGCTGAACCAAGGCCTGGCTGAATAAACCTGAGCTGGGTCACACGTGAGCTGACCGAACCGCTAGAGTTGGCTGGGCTAACCGAGCCCACGCACAGCAGCAACAAAAGGGAGCGATCACGCAGAGAGTTAGGGCATCGAGCGGCCACACACCATCACACACCGGCGATTCCACCTTCCTCTTCATCCACCACCATCTTCGGCCATTGCACGAAGCTAGGGCCAGGGGGTTCCGAATCTTAGCCGGCCGGAGCTCCATCTCTTCTCTTTCGGGGTTCGGAGAGAAGAGAGGAAGAGTTCTCTTTCGGGGTTCGGAGAGAAATTTCTTCCATTTTTATCACCGGCGACCGCAAGCTAGGGCTTTGGGGGTTCCAAGCTCTAGCCGAACGTAGCTGAACGCAGCAGTCGCAGCCATCCATCTCCACCGCAGCCCTCGATCAAACTCCTTTACAGCAGTTTTTCCTTAGCAGTTTTCTTCCAGCAGTTCGTTTCCAGTACTTCTTCGCAGCTCGATTCAGCAGCGTAGCTTTATTTTCCAGCTCTTTTTCTTCACAACAGCAGTTTGTTCCAATACTGGCAGCAGTTCATCCGACCTTCATCAGATTCTCAGTAAATCTTTTCAAGCCCAGCTGTTTCTTCGCAACATTCATCTTCACAGCTCTTCAGATCAGTTGTTTCAACTTCCAGCACAATTTTTCATCAGCAGCTCTTTACTTCGGCAGTAGCTTCCTTCACAACTTCAATCCCATGCACTTCAGTTTCCAACTTCCGGCAGCAGCTTCTGCAAATTCGGCAGCCACCTTTCACAGCAATTCTCATAGAGCAATTCAGTACCTTGGATTAATTTGGGTGTTCCAACTTTATTTGGTTATTGATTGTTTGATAGTTGAGAATGTTTGATTGTTATGTGTTTGATCATAAAATGTTGTATTTGATGGATCTTCTCCTATTCAAATTGCACTTGCTTGAATCAATTTTAATCATGCATATGAGGTGTTTGGTCAAATGTTTCTTAGAACAAAACTTTCAATTGTGATGTTTCTTAGTTGTTTAATCTTTGTTCTGTATTGCTCTTTCATTAGCTTTAATGTTCATGTCTTCATTTGAATGCAATTAAGTTAGGATTAGATTAGATTTCTTCAATGTTGTAGTTTGCTCTGTGTTTAGTTTCTTAATGCTTTATTTCAAGTTGTGCTTTCTTTATTGCAATTGTAGTCTAGTTAATTTAGATTTCTTTATCTGCATTGTCCTTCCTTAATTAGAATTAGGTTTCATATTTGCTCTGTTATTCATTTCGTAGTCCTAGCTCTTAAATCCAAAACCCAGTTTCATATCCAAAACCCAAAAGCAATAAGATACGATCCTGAGATTTATCTTGCACCAACTACATTCGTTGGGAGACGACTCGAGTTACTCTATGCTACATTAGTTTAGAGAAATTCAGTACTTAAATTGTATTTGAAACCGTAACACGACAAAAACGGTTATCAAATAGTTGGACCTCTTTCTTATCTTCTCGCAGCTTGGCCCAGGGTGAAGCTTCCACCATATTGTAGCTAGCAGGCGGCGCCTTAAACGTCTTCCGGACCTCTATCTGAACATCATCCATGTAGCAACGCTCTGCTACCCTATGATCCCCTAGGGCTTCCCCCACGTGATTTCCTACGGGGAACTTGACTTTAAGATAAAAAGTGGACATGACTGCTCGGAACTCATTGAGAGTCGGTCGGCCTAGTATGGCGTTATAAGCGGATGGGGCATCCACTATGAGGAAGATGGACCATCGAGTCCTCTTTAGGGGCTCTTCGCCCAAGGAGATGGCCAATTTGATCTGTCCGACCGGATGCATCTCGTTACCTGTGAATCCAAACAGAGGGGTGGCCACCGGCTGCAGCTTAGCCGCGTCAATCTGCGGATGATCAAACACCTTCTTATAGAGTACGTTGACCGAGCTATCCGTGTCCACGATGGTCTGGTGGACTTGATAATTAGCTATTGCCACCGACAGGACTATAACATCATCATGGGGAACCTCCAAGCCTTGCAAGTCTTAGGGCCCAAAATTGATCTGGGGACCTTGGGCTTGAGTTGCATTGGTCCCGACCTGATGAATTTCCAATCGGCACACCTGAGACTTTCAAGTTCGGTTGGAATCCCCATACTTGGGTCCTTCAGAAATGACGTTCATGCCCCCCTGCATCGCGTTTTGCTAGTTGGCCTGCTTTTCATTAACCTCTTAGATTCAGGCACACCAATCGGTCGGAACAGTTGCCAAGCAACGGGTGTTTTCGTAGGCCCAGCTGTCGAGGCAGCTCCTGGTGGCTACCGAGAGTCTGAGTGCCTGTGCGGAGTTGACCGGGATGCTCCCCGGGCGGTGGGAGCTTGTCACCATCCCAGCTATCGACACTCCTGGGTGGTGTGCATGTGACTCTAATGGAAAGAGTAATATGGCCTCCATCTGGCCGGGCTGCATCCTTGTGTCACTTGCTGCACTTGCCGATATCCAAGTCCTGGCCTGTCGGTGGCTACCTAGGGACTTCAGATGGGCCCACCAGGGAGGTGTTCCTTTGCATTGGGGGAAGGCCCGGAGTTAAGCCTACCTCCTTTCGCCAGGCGGCCTGTGCTTCCTCTACATCTATGTACTGGACTGCTCTCCCCAAGAGGATGTCAAAACTTTTGGGTGGCTTTCTGATCAACGAACGGAAGAATTCCCCCTTTTGTAACCCCTGGGAGAAAGCACTGATCATTACCTCCGGAGTGACAGTTGGCACATCCATCGCTACCTGGTTAAATCTTTTGATGTAAGCTCTCAAGGACTCTTTCGGGCATTGCTTGAGGGTGAAGAGATTGAGGCTTGTTTTATGATGTCATCGGCTGCTCACGAAGTGCTGCAAGAAAAGTTTCCTGAAATCTTTGAAGCTTTGTATGGACCCGCTAGGCAGCCGATCAAACCACCACTGGGTGGGACCGGACAACGTGGTCATGAACGCCCAACACTTGATGTTGTTCGTATAATGGCATAGCAGAGATGCATTCTCGAATTTGGCCTAGTGCTCTTCTGGGTCCGAGACCCCGCCATACTCCGGAATGTCTAGGAGTCAAAAATGCTTGGGAACGGAATCTGGAAGGATGTGGCGAGTGAAGGGAAGGCCCGACCTATCTGCCAATGTCTGATCGGCGACAGCCTTGCCCTTGGTCAGGTCGGGGGGAATTTCATGACTGAAGGAAGAGATCTCCGCCCTATCCTACTGAGCCTCGTCTTCCCCTGGTCGGAAGAAGACTCGAGGAAAATAGGCGCTTACACCCGGGTTAATCTCTGCTCCCGTCTGGGCAGGCACCGCTTCGGCTGAGTCGGTCGTCACCCCGGCGGCCGGGTTGCGACTCAGTTGTTGTTGGGTTAGCTTCTGGGTCTTGGCGGCGACTAGCAGCTCGAAATCCTCTAGTGAAATGGTGATGGTCATTTTGGAGCCACCCATCTTTTGTCTTCCGATCAGCCAAAGCTTTCCTACAGACGGCTCCAAATTTGATCCTGTCAATAAGCGAAAGTGGAGCCCCTCTGCAGTGACTCGTCGGAATGTTGACCAAGGACTGATAGCAAGGTCGCCGATCGGACGGTAGGGATGCCTAACCGGAGGGGCAAGGGATGGCCGGGGGGGGGGGGGGGGCAGAAATCCCTGCGTAGGGCGCAAAGATCAACTGCACAAGACTCCGGCGAGGGCGCTCCAGCAACTCTCTTCGAGCTCCTGTGAATGGGGAGCGGGAGGAGAATTGTTGAGGAAGAAGTCCCTTTTTCTGAAGGGGGGAGGGCCCTTATATCGGCGAGGCAACCGACCAAAACTTGCCAAAGTATCTCAAAGAATTTAATGAGAATCCGACGACATGCTTTTTGGGCCTACGAAGGGGCTAACTCTATCATGGTGCTCCCTAGTGACCTGACCTAGTAGTATGACCACCCATCTTTCTTAAATACCTGTCACCTCGGTGGCCCTGTGCCGCCTTACTATCCTCTAGCAGGCTTTTTTCGGATATTCTTCATACTCCTAGATGCGTAAGTCATAGCCTAGGCGTAGTACGGTGGTCGATCAGCCGCCCGTGCGTAGTTGATCGACGTGCTGAGAAACTACTCTCCCACGAGTCTCGCTTCCAAACTGCCACGATCCCCTTGAGCGGCTCTAGATGCGATCCCGGTGGCCAGGCCGGGGCCTTCGCCCGGTTGAGACAAGGGAGGCTGGGTGGGGACCTTCACCTAGCGAACTCTCAGCCGGGCACTCCCAGGGACCCTGAATCGCCCCTTGCCTGCAAGACTTTACATCGGTTGACTGTTAGCCTTACATTGGTCGACCGGGGCTAGCCTTATCTATTGAGAGGACCAGGACCTGGGACTCGGTCTTCCTCCCCACGGACCGGTCCGGGTGGATCTCGCCTTTCCCCGGGCTTCATCCACCCCGATCATTAGTCATTTGATCTAGGCCCAACTCCTCTAATTCCAATTTTATGAATTTACTATGCAGTTTATATGCTCGATAGATCAACTATTTAATTTGCTCATATACGTTAGTTTTGAGTGAGAAATTTTGGAAGAAAAAAAAAATACTGATTATTTATTTTTAAAAAAATTATTATTTTTTGTAATATTAACCAACATCTAAGATAATTCAATAAGCAATTTAAACCAAAGTAGATCGTACTCATAGTAAATTAGTGTTCAAAATTTTAAATACATTTTTTAATAATAAAGATGTCTGAAATCGATTAATCCGTACTAATCTTGAAGTAGATGATTTTTTTATTTAACATATTTAATAAATCTCAAGCGTTTTTGTTATTTTTTAATTAACATTAAATATTTAATTTATATTGATTAATTTTGAAATGATTAATTTGACACAACGAAAATTCATCGTCAATCATTAAAATCAATTAGAAAATACTCAGAGGACGATCGATATTAGGCTAATATCCTTAAGTCTACTGAATTTATCATCATTAATTTGCTGAAGCAGCTGAAACTCAGTCTGATTATCTGTCGCTTCTAACTTGTTTTATTTTCCTAACTACTCATTTGATTAATTTTATCATTTTTTTAAATGCACTACAAAAATTGTAAAAATAAATTTAAATTAACATGATTCATTTTATTTTATAAAATTAAATTTGCATTTACTAATTGAATGGCTAGTAAATATTATAAAATTACTTGTTATAAATTTAAACCTATTTATTAGTTGCAACATTTTTCTCAATGTTAAATGCTTTATAAAATATAATTCTTTTAGTAATTTAAATATAAATTTATATTTTTTTACGACATGATTTTTTTTATAATTCCAAATACTCTATAATTTTTTTATAAATTTAAAATTCAATAAATTTTTATGGATATGATTACCTTTTTTTAATTTAAAACTTATTCTATTAATCCGATCATGTTAAATTATTTTTTAAGAATGAAATTAGATAAATAATTGTATTTCCTATTAAATTAAATTTATAGGAATAATTTAAATAAGGTGCCTTTTTATTAAAAAGAAGAAATATTTGTTTCTAATAACTAAGTGTTGGATATTATTATTATCCCTATTAGATGAGTTTATTTGTAAGTTGCATATGTAAATATAATCTGAGTTCTTAAAGTGATCTAACTTATGTTTATTGGGTTTCGAATTATTGGATGCGAGTTTAATGTATAGAACCTTTAGACCAATCTGTTATTATCTATGGCCTGATAACAGATTGGATTTCTAGATAAAGGAGAGGTCCCCAAGGATTTAGGGATTATCTTGACCTAATTTCTTGCTCCCCATTGACAAGAAACTTTACGGCGCCGTCAACCCTAAGCCCCTTGGAAATTCTCCTTCTTTCTGCTGCATTTTTACACAAGGATCAAGCCGAAGACGCCACGACAAAGACAATAGCTAATCAATCAGGTTCTTTGTCTTTCGGTTTATGCTTTTTATTTATGTTATGTCATGATTCGATGAAACAATAGATCCCTGCTTATATATTATGTTTTCTCTTCGAGTTCTTATTTGATTTTCTAGAATTCATACGGTTAGGAGAAAACACAATATTTTATCAATTGGTATCAGAGCAAGGTTTTGTTTCATCGTTTTTTGGTAATAAAGTTTAAAATTTTTTTTTCTTATCGTCGATTTCTTGTACGTATGCTAGATTAAATTTCCTAGTATAATACAATTTTTATCATCGAAAATCATGTAAAAGAAAATTCTAGGATAGAGTTATTTTCTAAGTTTTTCATATTTTATGTGAAAAAAATACGAAAACGGCGGAGAGAAACCGTCATGTTTAACCTAATTTTTTTTAG
This sequence comes from Boesenbergia rotunda, assembly GCA_024364735.1. Taxonomy (NCBI): domain Eukaryota; kingdom Viridiplantae; phylum Streptophyta; class Magnoliopsida; order Zingiberales; family Zingiberaceae; genus Boesenbergia; species Boesenbergia rotunda. Next base: position 111,192 of record JAGFNQ010002479.1, on the reverse strand, counting down.
ATTAAATTATGATGGTTTAATCGATTGGCTTGGTCAATCAATCAATTATCAAGTCTAAAATTATGAACAGAATAAATTTGATTTAATTAATTATACAAATTTATTTTAATCGATTATCGTCTTAAATTTGTGATAAGATGAATTAGGAATTATATCGATTAAAATTATTTTTTTTTCGATGAAAATTTCTTTCATGTGAAATATTTTTTTTCTTTTACGTCGAAAAAAAACTGTTTCGTAGAAACAGTAAAGTGAATTTTATATATATAAAAGGCTAATGCATCAAATATTTTTGTTGATGAAGAAATTAAATAATATTATTTAATTATAGAACCATAAAGAAACTCTAATTTTAAAGGAGGGTTCTATATATAATATAGTCATATATATTAAGCTTTTAGATCGATTGAGATAATCAATTGGATTATACTATTTGATTACCATATAGTGTCAATAAATTAATGAGCTTAATTTTGAGATGTCAAGACTAATAAAGAAATTATCTGTTCCATTAAATATCTAGAATTTTCTTGGGTCTATCTACACAACGTGCTACAAAATTGAACTATTGTGTTGGCCCAAAGGAAGGCACCTTAGGTCGGTTTAGTGTATTTTATGTTGATAGATGTATATCTATGCTAAGAGCAATCGGCCCAAAGGAAGGTTGCTTTTCTGCCAGATATATGTTCAAAATAATTTACAATTATTGAACATTATTTATTTTGGTCTGATCATGCACAAAATATGTCGGCCCAAAGAAAGACATATTACATGATAGATTAAAGTTGTTGTAAGCTATGGACCAAAAAAATATAACTCGTATAAAGTTTCATATTATGCACACAATGGGTCGACCTAAAGGAAGACACATTGTGTGGCCAATTAAAGGTTGAGTTATATCAGAGAGTACCGCTAACAAATTATATTTTAATCTATACATTAAAATGCAATGTTGTATGTGATATCTCATAAGGAACCCATTTATATGCATTTAAAATTTTATTTATTTGCATAATTTTATTATATATATGTTCTTAGCTTTAGTTAAATCGTGAGCTTAAATACATTTTTTTTCTTTTTTTTTAATTTCAGTGCAATCTGTAACTGCCAACATTAATACCATCCCAACATTAACTGGTTCGAATTTTGCTGAATGGAAAGAATGCGTGATCATAATCTTAGGCTGCATGGACTTGGACTATGCATTAAGGAATGATCGTCTCGCACATTTGACCAATGCTAGCACTATAGAGCAGAGGGCTAAATTTCAGCCGTGGGAGAAATCAAATTGCATGAGTCTAAGCATCATGAAGCTTTTCATACCGGCACAAATAAAGGGCTCAATAACAGAGAGTGAAGATGCTAGGAGGTTCCTTAACCAACTGGCAGACCGATTCACCTCAAATGAAAAGGTTGAGACTACCACACTTCTTACGAAGTTGGTAACCATGCGGTACAATGGTAAAGGAAACATAAGGGAGTACATTATGGAGATGTCCAATATAGCGACAAGTTTGAAAGCACTAAAACTCGATATGTCTGAGAGTATGTTAGTGCATTTCGTCTTGATATCTCTGCCTGCACGGTTCACTCGTTTTAAGATATCGTATAATACTCAAAAGGAAAAATGAGCATTGAATGAGCTTATTGCTCAATGCGTGCAAGAGGAGGGGAGACTGAAGATTGAGACATCTGAAAGTGCTCACTTAGCATCTGGTTTTCAAAATACGAGCAAGAAGCGAAAGAGGATCAATAACAAAGGTAAGGGAAAGCAAATTGTAGATTCTGGAAGCAATGACCATAAGGAGCAAAAGAAGCAGGATAAGAAATCCGCTTGTTACTTTTGCAAGAAGAAAGGTCATATGAAGAAAGACTGCCTCAAGTACGCCAACTGGCGTGTAAAGAAGGGTAAACTTCTCAACCTTGTTAGTTCAGAAGTCAATTTAGCTATTGTACCCATTGACACTTGGTGGATAGATACTGGTGCTACTACTCACATAAGTGTCACTATGCAGGATTGTCTCAAGAGCCGATTTCCACTTGATGGTGAAAGATACTTCTATATGGGGAATGGAAAAAAGGCTGCAGTAGAGGCTATTGGTGTTTTTAGGCTTTATTTTGGAACTGATGTTTATTTGGATTTGGAGAATACATTCATTGTACCGTCTTTCAGACGAAACTTAATTTCAATTTCTTATTTGGACAAATCAGGTTATTTTTGTTCAGACAAATCAGGTTATTCTTGTTCATTTGGAAATGAAATGTTTAGTATTTTCTATAATTCAATTTTGATTGGTAATGGTTCCTTGGTTGATAAGCTTTATAAATTAAACACCTTTACTCCTACGATTGACAACGTGATAATGCATAGTGTAGGTACGAAACGTAAGTTGACCAACGAGAATTCTTCTATGTTGTGACATAGGCGTTTAGGACATATATCCAAACAATGCCTAGAAAGGTTAATGTCACATGGAATTCTTGATTCCCTTGACATGCCAGATTTTGATGTCTGCATAGAGTGTGTTAAGGGGAGGACAACTAACAAAAGGAACAAAGAGGCTAGCTATTATAGTGACATTTTGGAGCTAATGCATATGGATGTTTGTGGACCATTCCCTAAGGCATCTTGGAATGAACACACATATTTTATTAGCATCATAGACGACTATTCTAGATTTGGCTATCTGTACCTTATTCATGAGAAGTCGCAATCTTTGGACATGTTCAAAATTTTCAAAGCCGAAGTTGAACTTCAACTAGGTAAGAAAATTAAAGTCGTCCGATCCGACTGTGGAGGAGAATATTACGGTCAATATGATGAATCAGGTGAACAACATTCAGGACCTTTTACAAATTACCTTGCTGAGTGTGGGATTGGGGCATTAGTATACCATGCCTGGTACACCCAGTCAGAATGGTGTAGCTGAGGTTGCAATCGGACTCTAAAAGACATGGTGATAAATATGATGACTTTCACTTCTCTACCGGAGTCTTTGTGGGGTGAGGCACTCAAGACTGCAGTTTACCTTCTCAATAGAATACCTAATAAGACAGTAACTAAAACCCCATTCGAGATGTGGACGGGTAGAAAGCCTAGCATTAGGCATTTACACGTCTAGGGTTGTCTAGCTGAGGCTAGGCCTTACAAGCCTAATGAAAAGAAACTGGAATCAAGAACTGTTAGCTGCAATTTTGTAGGTTACTCTGAGAGATTAAAGAGGTATAAATTTTATGATCCATCTAATAGATCCATCTTCAAAACAGGAAACACCAAGTTTATTAAGGACAGTGGGAGCGATAAAATCAGGGAAGTATCTTTTGAGGAAAGCGTTGGCAATCCTCCTATGGTTACTATTAGTGCAATCAGTAGTGGTATGGTGACCATACCACACATTATGGATATTGCACATCCAGTGAGCGTAGTGAACCAAGATATTCCCATGACATCTCCAATGCAATTGGAGGAGCCTATCACTGAAATTGAAGTATTGCCTCATATTGATGAGCAAGTACCTTAACCGTCTCAAACACAAGTGCCCTTAAGGCGAGTTCAGTGGGAGCAAGTTTGTTATACTTGTTTTGTACGTGGATGATATATTGCTTGCGAGCAATAATAAGGGTCTACTGCATGAAATCAAGTCATTTCTATCTGGTAAATTTGAAATAAAAGATCTTGGTGAAGCATCTTTTGTTCTAGGCATTCAGATCTGTCGTGATCGATCAAGAGACATTCTTGGACTTTCACAACAAGCCTATATTGAGAAGGTGCTTATAAGGTATGACATGCAGAATTGCACACCTGGTGACACACCTGTGTCAAGAGGTGATAAGTTCAGTTTACAACAGTGTCCACGACTTGAACTTGAAATAAAGGAGATGGAACAATTTCCATATGCATCAGCAGTGGGAAGTCTCATGTATGCACAAGTTTGCACTCGACCAGATATAACATTTGTAGTTAGGATGTTAGGCAAATATGTTAATAACTCAGGACCGTCGCACTGGAAAGCAATTAAAAGAGTGATGCGGTATTTGCAAAGAACTAAAAGACACATGCTCACGTATAGAAGGTCAGATCATCTGGAGGTGATTGGTTATTCAAACTCCGATTTTGCTGGATGCTTAGATAGCAGGAGGCCCACTTCAGGCTATATCTTCATGCTTGCTGGAGGGGCTATATCTTGGAAGAGCGTCAAGCAGACGCTAGTAGCTACTTTTACTATGGAGGTAGAATTGGTAGCATACTATGAAACATCCAATCACGGGATTTGGCTACGAAACTTCATCACAATATTGCATATTGTTGATGGCATTGACAGACCACTGAGGATCTACTGTGATAATAAAGTTGTAGAACTTTATGCCAAGAACAATCACAGTTCGTCGAAGTCTAAGCACATCGACATTAAGTTTCTGGCGGTTAAAGAGAGAGTTCAGAGTCACCAGATTATGGTAGAGTACATCTGCACAGATTCCATGTTGGCCGATCCACTCACCAAAGGCTTGGTGCCCAAGGTGTCATGCGTATGTTGTGGATATGAGAGTTCTTCTTATGGAAGAAGAACGCATCTAGTGGGAGTTTGTATTTAATTTATTTCTCTATGTTAATAAAGACAAATATTTTATTTTGATTATTGTACGTACTTCAGGTTCAAAATATTAATGGGAATTCATATGCTTGTTTGACACTCTGAATACAATATCATGATTTACTACTGTTGTTTAACATTTGGTGTTTGTAAATATGATACAGATTCCTTTTAGAATCATAAAGTTTAGATCATGATTTGCTGTTGCAGTTTAGCATAAGGTATTTGTAAATATGATTAGACTCTTTTGAGTCACTTTGGACTAGTTAGAAATTGACATGTACTGATCACATTTCATGTAATTTCTACTCTATATCCGTATCTTGATCTATATCGTTAATGACATTGGTATTGTGATTACTGTTGGGGCTTGTTACGATCATATACAGTAGCTATGACCTCTTTAGTCCTATACCAATGAAGTTAATGGACCAGATTATTTATAGGGATATCTTGTACCTATAAAGTTTGATATCAACTAAAGTTTTGCTTGTATTTACGATATAACTCACATATAGCCCAAGTGAGAGATTGTTGGATATTATTATTATCCCTATTAGGTGGGTTTATTTGTAAGTTGCATATGTAAATACAATCTGAGCCCTTAAAATGATCTAACTTATATTTATTGGGTTTCGGATTATTAGATGCGAGTTCAATGTATAGAACCCTTTAGACCAATTGTTATTATCTATGGGTTGATAACATATTGAATTTCTATATAAAGGGGAGGTCCCCAAGGGTTTAGGGATTATTTTAACCTAATTTCTTGTTTCCCATTGACAAGAAACTTTACGGCGCCGTCCACCCTAAGCCCCTTGGAAGATTCTCTTTCTTTCCGCTGCATTTTTTCTTCAACAGGGATCAAGCCGAAGATGCCACGATAAAGACAATGACTAATCAATCAGGTTTTTTGTCTGTCGATTTATGCCTTTTATTTATGTTATGTCATGATTCATCACCTTTTATTTATGTTATGTTATGATTCGATGAAACAATAGATCCATGCTTATATATTATATTTTTTCTTCAAGTTCTTATTTGATTTTTTAGAATTCATACGGTTAGGTGAAAATATAATATTCTATCACTAAGAGCATTCATTTGATTTTTTTTTACTAAATTTAAATTATAAGTCAAAGTCTTAGGAATCTAATATTCCTCTTGTTTGTATAAAATTATAAAAAATTTAGTGCACAAAGTTTTTTTTTTAAAAAAAGATTTAAAATAACTCATTCGTTAATTTTTCTCAAAATATTTAGGCTCCGTTTACCCTATGAACAAAAGAGCAAGAAAAGAAAAAGATATGTAGAAAGGAAAGAAAGAGAAAAAAATGGTAGAAATTAGGGAAGAAAAATAATTAATGAGATTTTTTTGATCTTGGATGATTGGTCCGATCTCATCGAAGTTTCCCACCGGCCGCTAGGGTAAATCGAAAAGCGCTCGCGATGTGCGATTTAGAAGCCCAACGTCTTAAGATTCGCGAGGTGCTATGGGTCATGTGAGGCAATCTCATGCAAGGCGGTTGACCATGATTGTGCTAGGTCTCATTCGTGATGGCATTTGTGGCCACATGAGATCTAATCACGATGGAGAGAAATTTGACTACACTTTGTAAGGAAAAATTAGTCTGATTTTTAAAATATCAAAAAAATAAAAGAAATAAAAATAATTTAATATCTTTAAAAAGTAAATAGGGTAAAATTTTATATCATAAAAATCTTTTCTCAATTTTTAGTTTTGTTCTGCCAAATAAATAGGACATTAATGACCCCAAATTACTCACTTGATTTTTTTTTTAAAATATTTGAATGATGCCTTTCAAATCTAATTTTACTTTTACCGATTCAAAATCACATGTTAACTCTTAAAAAGTTAAATATACATTTAAAAAATAGTTAAAAATGCTTATTAATTCAAAGTAAAATCAGTTTAACTCAACATTTTTTAATCAAATTTTATTTTTATTCGTAAAAAAATTAATCTTTAAAAATTTGGAAAAAGGATTTTAATGAGCAATTAATGTTTCTTTTAAAAATTAAAATACAGTTACGAATTTGTATGGGAAAAAAAAGACGTATATATCTTAGGCAAACGGGTTGGCCCAGAGAGCCGTTTGACGAGAAGCCCAAACCCTAAATTAGAGTCGAAAAGGTCGGAGAAGAAAGGTCCCTTATCGCTCTGGAACTCAACCGCTTCTTCGAAGAAGAAGAAGCCCCTTGTCCTTGGCCTCGCAGGTTCGCACCTGATCCGTGTCCTCGGTTGCTTTAGGGCTTCAATTTCGTCGATCGTGATGATGCGGTGGCCATGACGACGACGGCGGAGACGAAGACGGACAACCGGCGCGCCGGGTGTGACGACGACAGCTGCGGCGTTCGAGATACCTGGTTGGTCCACCACATTCGCCACCGTACCGTATTCCGCCGCCTCTGCACTAACTGCGTCCTTCGCTACCACCCTGGCTGCTTCTGCGCTTCCTGCTTTGATCTCCTCCTTGACGGAAGCGGCTGCCCTGTTGTCCGATGCTCCCGGTGTCCTTCCGTGTCCCACGCAGCCTGCCTTCCCGACCCATCTGTCCCCTTCTTCTGCTCCATCTGTTCCGATGCAGGTGGCTCTGCCACCTATTTCCCTCGTAGGGCGGAGAAATCGCTGGATATCAAGTCGGCTAAAGTTCTTCTTGCTGCCGCCCAGTTGGCGGCCACATCAATGAGTCGAGTGGCATCGTCTGCCAAGGCAGATGCTGATAGAAAGGTGAAGGAAGCAGCGATTGCAAGGAAGAGAGCGAGGGAAGCACTTGAGAGGGTCACCTTGCTTTCCAAGTCTGAGAAGGAGGAGAAGAAAAGTGAAGCTGATCTAAATGTTTCATTGAGTTCTAAGCCTGAAGTTGTGGATCATATGAAAAAGATGCCAAAATTGAGCAACACAGTAGCCACCACGGTAGCAAACATTCCAAACAAGGAGAGGGAACGATGGATGGGGTTTCAGGAGCCGATTAGGGTGGTCCAGAAGCAAGTCCTGGTCAATGCAGAAGGTAAGAAAAATCCAGATTTTATGGTTGAGATGCAAAGCCATGCAAAGAATGTCGAGGCAGAACGGAGATTGTTCAGCGCGTCACATGCACCCAACGCTCTGGGACAAAGGGAGAGGGATGAAAGGGGAGCCCTCAAAGGTTCTCAAGGCGGACATGTTAATGACGATGTAGTTGTTGGTATTTGCTGACAATGCTCCTAGGACTTCTGAATCAACTCAAGGTGAAGATATTAGTATCTCTATGCTCCAATGTTCTACATTATTATGGCATCTCATAAAATTTTAGTTTTGATTGTCTTTATAGTTTTTAGCTTTGACATAATCATTTCTTTCGAACTATGTTTGATTAGTAAGCCTCCTAGTTTTTGGTCTTAGACTTGTTGTAAAAGTCGGCGCCTAGGCTAGGCCCGCCTAGGCGCTAGGCGACACCCCACCGTGGTGCCGCCTAGGCGCTAGGCGGTAGTCCTCCGCCCGACTACCGCCTAGCGATTTTTACAACCTTGGTCTTAGTATCAGAACATTGAGGGGTTTTCATGTGTCAGAAGGGTACTTATGTTGCCTCCTTTAAGTGCTTGACATTGAATTGTTGTGAACTGGTGCAGATACATGATGGACAAAGACATACTAAGAATCTGTCAAAGGTAGTCACTTACTACCTATATTATGCTGTTTGAAGTTGATTGGTGGATTGTGTACTTTAGATAGCATGATCGATGTTCGCTTGCAGTTATTGGAAGTTATTTAGCACATTTTGTACGTACTTCAACTAATTTCTCTTCAATGAAATGTCTTTATTGTGTCTACTGCACCTTCATTATTGTGTAGTTTGAACTGCCTACCACTTATCATTCCATTGATTAATGCCTAGACGAGTTTCATGGATAGATATCATACTTTTACTTGCATTTCTTTGCTTTAAAGAACCTATTTAACATTCAAGATTTAATAATCTACAATAATATTCATAATAAATACGAGGATATCAAACCATTTTCAACCTTTTTTTGGTGCTTTGTGGTACTAACTTTGACTGACACTTGCATATTGACTTTGAGATGTGTTAACATTTTGAGGTAGGATTGTAAATGAACCAAACATTTGTGAGTAAGCTTGGTGTTCGGCAAGCAAGCTTGTGTTCGGTTCGGTAAGATCTTATTTATGTTCATTCAATATACACAAAGTCAATTAAATGAACAACCTTGAACAACTCATTAAATTAAATTAAACTAAATAAACAAGCTTGAACACGTGTTTAATTTGTTAATGTTCATAAACAGAGTCTGAACTATTCGTAAACAATGTTCATGAACAAAGTTTGTGAACCATATTAATCAACAAATCTCTTATCAAACTTGTAAATAAAAAAAGCTCTCAAAACAAACAAATAAGTTTATAATATTAAGCTCACTAACTAACCAAACAAGGTTGCAAATATAAAAGTTTTAAACAATCAAACAAGTTCTATTTGAAAGTTCGATAACATCTTAATAAATCAAGCTTAAGCTTGTAAAAAATTGAAGCTGAGTTTGACCAATTGTTTCAACGACTTGGTTTATTTTAGGTTCGGATTGGCTTGGCTACCCTATCAAGCAAGTTTGAATAACACAAAATTCGGCTCGGCTTGATTACAACCATATGTAGATGAAAAACTTTATTGAAAATTATAAAATATTCAACGTTTGATGCCAAATCACCAAGAATCAATCAATAAACTAAAGTAGAAGCATACCTGAATCCATCATGTTTAAATCTTTTAGATCTATATGTTTTCTTGGAGAGTCCTTTCTGACAATGAAATTCAAAAAGGAATTGGAACTTCAACCTCATGATTTGGGGGCTAAAATCGGTTGGTATAGATAATTATTTGTTTCTTTTTGGTCCATCATAATCAGAAATCTTGTCTCTGCACATTAAAGGGACACCTCCTATTAGTTACATTGAAGCCCATATGACCCAAAACCTTATTAGATCACCTTTAATTTGGCCGACACTGAGAGTCTGTAATAGATAATTATTCACATATTGACAGTAAACTTATTTTAAATAATGATCCAACAATCTCCAACCTTTCTATGCGCAATGCTATAAAATATTATTGACTATTCCATGCAACAAAAGGGAATAGCCCACAAATATCCCTATGTATAAGTTTTAATATATTCAAGTCTGCTGGCTTCAAATCTCCTTTTATTGGTTTGTTTTTCCTTTATACAATTAACACAGATATCAAAATCTGTAAAATCTAAACACAAGTCTCTGTATTCTCCTTTTAGAAATGTACCCAATCTCATGTTCAATAATGCAACTGAATTCTTACTGGTTAATTTTCTTTTAGTGTCTCGTGAACTTGGTTAATTTTCTTTTTGTGCCATGTGAACTTAATTGTAGGGATTCACTAAATGAAGCAATTGTATCCAATGAATAAAGATTATCATAATTTGATAAAGAACCAGAATGAACCAAACCAGGATCAACCAAATTGAAATCACAAATTGAATTTTCTATTGTCAAATGAACAAGAAAAACAAGATTTGTCCAGAGTAGAAATGAAAATAAACTCAGTCTAAAACATGGTACAATAAATGTTTCATCCAAATCCAAATAAAATCCAATCATTGACACTAATCTTAATTTTCCTATTGTCTCAACTGAAACTATCTTACCATTGCCCACATTGATGAATCTTTTAGCATGATTTGACTTTCAACAATTCAAGCAATCTTGCATGGTCCCACGAGTTGTTGCACCAGAATCTATCCACTATATGTGTTGAGGAACTGAAGTTAATTATCCTCAGAACAAACCAAAATAAGAAGCATACCTTTCTTAGTATGCCAAGTGTGAGAATTGGTGCAATGCCTCTTTTAATGCTCTTCGACACCACAAGAGTAACAGCCACTCACTCCCACTCAATTTCTTTTGTTGTTTCCTTTCGGAGTTTTGCATGTGAGGCTTTCTTATTTATTCATTTTCTCCTTTTCTTTCCTTTGTCTTTTGAGGCTGAGGCCAAACGAGTACTTCCTATCTTATCTTTCTTCTACCTTTCCTCTTTCTGAATATAGTGTGATATGAGCTCATGTTGAAACCAAATCTCTTTCTGACATTTGTAGCTTAACTCAAATTGAATGAAGAGATATTTGATGCCACGAACAAGTCTTCTGAGAGGCCAAGCTTAAGTGGATGAGACATTTCCATAATGTACTCCCTATATTACCCTTGCTTTTATTCCTCTTTGAAACTAGATTTGCCAAGAGTGTACTAATTCAACCTTTTTAGTCTCGGCAAATATTTTTTCAATATCTTTAAGGAAGTCTTTAGCCGTAGTAATGTCAATTGACATTGTGCCCCTAAAAGTAGTTCATTCAAATATTTTGCATAAATCATAATTATAAGAGTATACACATAGCCCAAGGGGAAAATATATATGATTGATAATATACTGTGAACTGTCAAGTAACGACAAGCCCAATCGAAGGTGATCTAATAGTTTCAGGTTATATAGGATTTAATGTATGTGATAGGGTGTGAGCCTTTAATGTGGCAAGGTGACTGGCTCATCCCAAGGTGTAGAGAGTATGGGTAATTTCTGTTTTTATGATGCGCTAAAATAGAAATACTAAAAGAAAACAATGAAATTGTCTATATGATGCGGTTATTGTCTAGAGATCAGGATATGAAATTCCTTTATTGTTTAAATCCCATTATCAGATATAGATCCAAGGAGAAACTAAAGGAGACTCCAAAAAACGTGTAGATTTGGAAGATTAGCCATACATTCGTGGAGATCTAAATATCATTGATTTAGGTATGCTTCCACTTTAGTTTCTTGATTGATTCTTGGTGATTTGGTATCAAAGTTTCTAGAATATTTTAAAAGTTTCAATACAATTTTCCCCCTACAATAAAAACCAAAATCTAAATACCTGATGGGGACTAAACCCGTAATTGGCATAGTTATTATCTATGTCTAACGATTCATAACGCATACTATTAACTCTAATGAGTCTTGATGCCCTATTTACCGTATGGTTAGCACCATGTGTAATTTGCTTAAAAATATTTTTAGCTTAAATATTATAACCCAAATCTTGAAGACCAAACTCTAAATTCTAAACCCTAAGTCGTAAAAAAAATAAAGAAAAAAAAATATTTGGTGCTCACAAATGAGTACCATAAAATAAGTACGGTAACATTTTTGTAGCTCTAAGATATATATATATATAAAATAAAAAAAAAAAAAATATATAAATATATATATATATCTTAGAGTAATACCCTGCACCCCCTCATTGGTGCCCATTGTAGTCGACCCTCCATCTAGGCGACCTGCCTATGAGGGGCGCCCACGGGGGGTGACTACCCCATGTTTGTGTGTGTGTAGGGGTTTGCTGTGTTAAGGACTTTACCACGTTAACTCCATGCAAACCTTAACCTTTTTTCGGTTTGAATTTTTTTTGTATAATTAACATTATAATCCAACTAATAACCCTAAAAGTAAAATCTTAAACGGTGTAATCACAAGCTAAATAAAACAAAAATCAAATACACTTGGTCCACACGAGTTTCGAGTTTGTGCGGTAAGGTCCTTAGTATAAAATTTTTGTATGGGAAATGTTATTCCCCACACCTTATGTCATACACCTCATGAGCATCTAATTTTTTTTTAAATTTCTTTAGCTTAAATATTATTCCCTAAGCTCTAAAAAAATTATACTAAGTGCTCGTGGGGTGTGTGACATAAGGTATGTGACATAACAAAATCATATATATATATATATATATATATATATATATATATATATATATATATATATATATATATATATATATTATATATATATATAATAATGATCTACTGCGGACCGCGTGCGGACCATAGTACTAGACCGATTAGGCAACTGCCTGATCAGTCACGCAAGGCGCTGCACCGATGGTGGCCGATCGTCGATCGGACACCATCGGTGACCTTTGGCCGCCACCGCCGAACAAAACTATAATCCTAGGGGGTGCGGTGAACCCGTCGGGGTAGCGATGAACCCATCGGGGTTGAGTAACGGCTGATCAGTCAGGGACTTCCATGACCGATCAGGCAGTGCCACGCACACGGTCCGCAAGAGATCATTTTTATATATATATATATATATATATATATATATATATATATATATATATATATATAGAGGTTTGTTATCCTACTTATTTTATTTTATGCTGTTCACCTTGTGAACTTCAAGTGTGATTTTTTTCAAAAATATTCTTTAATTTAAATATTATAACCCAAATCCTAAGACTAAATCATAAATTCTAAATCTTAAGTTCTAAAAAGAAAATTACACTTGGGTGTGTGGCTCTAAAACCCAAGTGTAAATAAAAAGCCATGAACTATATTTGGTAAATCCGCTAAATGGATGATGTGTAAATAAAAAGCCTCAACCCTTTCTTTACCTTATTAGAAAAAGGAAAAAGAGAAGACGAAGAAGTCATAGTAGGCTCTAAGAGTACAACTACTCTTCTTATTTATTCTCTTAAATGAAAGGTACTGTATTTAAAAGCAGAGAAAGAGGAGCCTTGTCCTAAATTTCAAAGTGTGTTTGATTTAAATTATCATATATATAATTTTAGTTATATGATTACTAAGTAATCACATAACTAAGATATTAGGGAATGAAACATAATCTGAAGTTATTTGATTTAATTTAGGTAATCAAATAAAATCTTATTTGTTTGAAAATAATAATCTATAACATAATATAATATTTTACCATATTGTCTTTTGAATTTATTTAGATAATTTTATTAAAATATTAAATTAAAAAAATATTCGTCGATGACATCTATGTTGGCGTCGACGTCAATCGTCGGTGTGCATGTAGTCAGTTGATGTCCAACACCGGGTCGCTGGTCGTCGATCGCCGGCGGGGGTCGGTCGGCGACGGTGGTCGTCGGTCGCCGGCGATGGTTGTCGATCGCCGGTCACCGGCGGTGGTTGTCGGGCGTCGACGGTGTTCGCCGACCGTCGTTGTCAATCGTCGGCCACGAATAATATTTTCGGAAGTTAATAAATTGTAATGGTTATTTTCTTCTTAAATGTAAATATGGAGGATAATTTTGGAAAGATAAGTTTCATAATCTTGGAATTAAAAAAAAACCTTACTTTTCTAAAATTTTCCGATTCCTAGTTGCATGACCCTTTTGCTGACGTATCGGGGATCGATCATTACTTATGAATCGCTAATTATCTGAATCAAATAAGATTTTCGTTAATAATCTTGGATGGATAACCCTCAACCAAATATACCCTTAAGGTTGTTATGCAACTACATCGTCACCCAAAACCTAACTCCAGCAGTCAAAAGTTTCACCCGCGACAAAGAGTCAGAGAAGACTTCTAACCAACAAGAACCTAAAATACCTAAAGGAAATGAAGGCGTGTTCATCATTAACTTCTAGTTTAAGCCGCAGCATACACGATCACTTTACAACAATAATCTACCCGGACGAAAGCCACCTGTGTTGTGGGAAGATTAGCAGGTCAGGCAAGTCCTCAATCAATGAAAGACGAGCGATTATTTATATTGATTGCGCCAAACATTGCTGTAGAGGATCTTACTAGATAGGGTGGCAGAATAGGAGGCTCTTACTAGTAGTATTAAGCGGGCAGCGGTAGGGCAAGTGAAACATTCTATCTTTGTAATGCTTAAGCTAAAGGGCATTATAGACATATAGTTCTTGTTTCCGGGCATATCGATGGGAATAAGAGCAGGCGGTAAGTGAGGTAATTCATTCCGGTAGTGGATGCTGATGGATCAGAGTCAAATTGCTCATCATAATAATCCGATTCTCCGACACACGATATGAAATGGAAGTCCTACCGAAAATCTAAAAAGAGCTTTTCATTTCATACAACAAAGAAGACTCTTTCTCGTCTTCCCGACGGACACTGAAATGCTAACCTAGGGCTCGGACTGGTTACTACATAGCCCTTTCACCAATAAGCGATTGGCGGATGGTGCTAGACCCGTAAGACTCGCTATCGACTACTCAGAAAGAAAGACTAAAGCAAAAGAATGGATTAAGTTGATACTAAACCCTTAGCCGATTCGAAGGCTTCAACCGCTGTTAGGACCGACTACCGGACTGATAGGATGGAATGATAGAGCGAGAAAGGTAGGTGGAAAGACGGACTATGATCTGAAAGCTGCTGCTTTGGCTATGGCTTGTCAAAGCCAGGCTTCCTCTTTTTTTTTTTTTTTTTTTCTTTCTGACTTTGGTCCACCCCCTAAGTGAGGAGATCGCGCATCGGCTCTGAGATCTTCCATATTTTCCGCTCGAGTGATGATAGGGAGAGTGAATTTGGGAGAGTGAATGAGAGAGTGAATGACGTGGCAGTTATTGTATACACGTCCGATCGACGATCGGACACCACCGGCGGCCTTCGGCCGCCGCTCCGAACCAAACTATATCCTGAGGGGCACGGTGAACCCGTCGGGGAACGCCACAATTGCGATATCGCATTATTGACCGTCGATTTCGATGGGTTCACCGTTGCCGGCCATCCTGACGAGTTCATCGTCCTCCCAAGGTATAGTTTGATTCGAGACGACAATCAGAGGCCGCCGGTGGTGTCCGATCGTCGATCGAACGTGTATACAATAACTGGACGTCATTCACTCTCCCATTCACTCTCCCAAATTCACTCTACCAATCATTACTCTTTCCGCTCCAGGTGATGTCATCGCTTACAGCAGGTTGGTCTATGTATGCCTATTTCCATAGTTCCATTGGTCGTAAGAGAAAGAAGTTCAGGCACAGAGGTCCTCGAAGACAAATGAACAACGCCATATTTATTTGAATAAGGCTATTGTTAGCAAATAAGAAAATGAAAAATGGAAAGGAAAGCATAAATAACATACCCAGCTCGAATGAATTAAAGGGAAATCAAACAAAATTCTGCAAGTGGCACAAGACTTTTGCACATGTCACTAATAACCGTGTAGTTTTCCGAAGCCTTCTTCTTTCCCCTCATTTTTTTAGACTATACCTTGAAAGCAGTTAAGAAGCTAGCTCTTTTAATTATATAAGGGAAGAAGCAGATCAAGATGCCCACTTCTCCTTAGAGACTCTTCACAGTCACAAGTAAGTATGAGGGATCCGAGATCTTTTCAAACAACAAGAACGGCAGGACTTTTTCTAGTTAGACTTCTCTAGACAAGCTAGGCTCGGCCACCGGTAGGCTAAGAAACCGGAAATGTTGATGTTTATTTCAGCATGCTTTGCTTCAAAACAGAGAAGAGCGGAAACGACTAGGAGAGCAGTTACTCTTCTAACTTTAACACTGGATACGCATTCAGTTACCTTTCTAAGAGCTACTTCCATTTCTCTTCTTTGCTTCACTTCTGGTCTGGTAAGGCTCATCGGTCTTCTGGCCAGGCATAGAATTCTTTGACCGGCTTTGGTCGAGCAACCGCTACATTTCTTGAACGGCCACAGCCTACATTACTCGTGTCCCTCTTTTCAAGGAAGTGAGTATCAGACCATATGTTGTTCTCGGTCCTTTTTATACAGTTTCTGACAGGTGCTTTTGTGGCTCTTCACTCCAGCCCTGAAGTCTTCTGTGAGCCCAATCTTTTTAACGTGGGCCTTCCGTTATGATAGTAAAGTAAGTAAAGAAAGCGGTCAAGAGCAGAGCTACTAACAGAAGGGAACGAAAAAGGCGGGCTATGCATCAATTAGGGGAACCCAGAGACCAAAGCAGGGCTCGACAAAACAGAACAAAGCACCATGATGCGCTATCTTGGGAGTCGTCGTCCCATTTGCGGAAAATTTTGCCTTTTAAGTGATAAAAGGCTGGGGATTCGACCCCGCCTTGGTTTAGCTCATCAAATAGGGCATAGAGCCTTTCCAAGGACTCTTCCCCAGGGGCGGTATGCGGATTATCGAGGGCCCGAGCTCCCTGCCCCATCCAATCTCCCGTTGGATCAAGGCCTGCCGTTTGTTTTGATAATCTCAACCTTGATCTCGAACTGATCCTCTGCTTCGATTCGGGCCATTTCTATTTGTTCTGCCGAAGGGGAGGGGAATTTTTGCAAGAGTCGTCGTTGGATCATGGATAGAAGGGAATCCCCACCTATCACTTCATCCGGTTCATAGGGTTCTAAATTCTAAACCCTAAGTCGTAAAAAAAATATACTTGATGCTCACAAGATTAATACCATAAAATAAGTACGATAATATTCTTGTAACTCTAAGATATATATATATATATATATATATATATATATATATATATATATATATATATATATATATATATATATATATATATATATATATATATATATATATATATATATATATATATATATATATATGATCCCGGGCCAGTTTGCGTGTCGCCTGGCGCCTAGTCAGGAGGAGACGGGTGCGTGGGCTAAAGACCCGAGACAGGGAAGAAGGGGGTGGATGTCTTTAGCAAGTCTTTGGATTAATTTTTAATCCGTAGACATGGAGAGGTTTCTCAAGGACGACCAAGTATTCGCTTAGGAAACCCGCCAAGCCATACCCCAACAACTGCTATCATAGCTGAGGTTTCTGGTTTTGTGTGTTTAAGATTCGATTAATTTTTGCGCATTATCATATACTTTATTTTTGTTGGATGATATGTGGATGTGCATAGGCTAACTCTTTGTTGCAGGTACTAGATTCTAATTTATCATGGTCAAAATAATAGATGTGTGTGATTGATTGTGCAATTTTTGTAATTAATTAAATACTCGTGGTTGACGAGGCTAGATAAGTGTTTAATTTTTGTAATCAAATACGAAATGTGTTTAGCCGAGTTTTTTGTTTACTTTCGATCTAGATATTATGTACACTGGAGTATAGGATCGATAAATGTAAATAATTAGCTAGTCATCTTGGCTCGGAGATCTCTTCAAAGGTGGATTGCGCATTGGTGTAGGGAGGAGCGAACGAGATGACGACACGATTGGAGGCGTATTGGAGACCAAGGCCATGAAAGTTGGAAAATCTAGGATTTTTCTATTTCATTATGTTGGTTTATGTGCTTGTCGTGTGTGTGCATGTAAAATTCCTCAAATTAAATAACTAAGTGGGAGAGGGACCCTAAGGGTCCCATGACCTCCATTACAATCTGACAAGTGATGCGAACAAGCCCGCGCGTCGGCTCTGAGTGCCTTCCTCCACAATGGATAGGCTTGTTTTGCGGATCACTGGGTCAGAAAAGATTATAGAAAGTTATTGAAGAGTGTGTGATTTTTCCCAACGGAAGACACATAATCGGAAATAATTTTCTTAGTGCCGTGTAATGGTAAACACTTAGATGTAAATATTAGTATCCTCCCCAACGGACTCACTGCTATTATTTGTAGGGCCGAAGTGAACCAACTATTAATCTTATTTGTCAAAAAGTTTGGA
The DNA here is from genome assembly GCA_024364735.1 of Boesenbergia rotunda. Lineage (NCBI taxonomy): Eukaryota > Viridiplantae > Streptophyta > Magnoliopsida > Zingiberales > Zingiberaceae > Boesenbergia > Boesenbergia rotunda. The sequence goes on along the minus strand of JAGFNQ010002479.1, from coordinate 93,133 downwards.
TGACAAGATAGTAAGATTAATGGGTAAAACCTCCTCTAACGAATGTAGAATTCATATATGTCCACACTAACATGACATGCGAATTCTCAGTGTTTGAGGTGTTGGTTGATTTCAAAAATTTTATTTTTTGAGGAATCAATTTAATTTTAGAAATCTAAAGTTGTGATTGTTGTGATTTTCAGGTAGTTTTCAAAATGACCTTTAACCCACTAGCAACCATACTTAAGGAAAACAAGCTTACTGGGCCTAATCATATAGACTGGAAAGAAACCTAGAAATTGTCCTTACTGCTAAAGAGTACCAATATGTGCTCTTCGAAGAATGTCCTGAAAAGCCTTGCGAGAACTCTAGTGAAGAGCAGAGGGAGCGCTTTAAGAAGTGGGTCAAGGCAGATGAGATGGCGCAGTGCTACATTCTGGTATCTATGTCAAATGTATTGCAACATCAGCATCAGGCCATGCCCATTGCTTATGATATGATGCTGAACCTCAAGGAGCTCTTCGGGCACCAGGGTCGGGTCGTTAGGTAGGTTGCGATGAAGAGCTTGATGACGACTACCACGGTCGAAGGGACACCCGTAAGGGATCATGTCCTTAAGATGATGGCTCACCTCAATGAGATTGAAGTACTTGGAGCATAGATCGACGAGGAAACTCAGGTCGACATTATACTCCAATCTCTGCCTAGGAGTTTTGAGCAGTTCTGGCTCAACTACAATATGAACAAACGTGAATATACGTTGGGGGAAGTGCTAGGAGAACTCCAGGCAGCAGAGGGCCTTTTTCGTCAAAGTTCTCAGGCCTTGGCTACTCAGAAGGTTTCTACTTCTCTGCCGAAAGGCAGGAAGAAGAAGAAAGAAGGTGGGTACAAGAATGTAGCTGGATCATAGGGACCTCGGACTGGCGTGAAGAAGCCGAGAGGCAAGTGCTTCATGTGTAAGCAAACTGGACACTAGAAGACGAATTGTCCCTGCCGTCAAGACAAAGGTATTTCTTCGTGCTTAGTCGTTGAAACATGTTTAACGGTGCTATCTATCAGAACCTGGTGTGTAGATACGGGAGCCACTGATGATGTTTGCAATACTCTACAGGGGTTCCAGGAAACCCGACGGTTAGCTGATAGGGAAATCGTCGTCTACATGGGCAATGCTACGGAGGTGGCAACAGTTGTAGTGGGAGACATTTATTTATCTTTTGAAAGGAATAAAGTTTTGGTTTTGAGAGATTTCTTATATGTACCCTCTTTTAGAAAGAACTTAGTATCAATTTCTAAATTAATAAAGGATGAATATTTTATTGCTTTTAATAACAAAGTTGTTATAAAGAGAAATAGAGAGATTATCTGTTCGGGTACTATGATAGGCAATTTGTACACTCTAGAACCAAAAACTCCTACGATGCAAATAGAGGCCAATAGCTCATCATCTAACCTAAATAAGCTTGGGCACCTTCTAAAATGAACCTTCTAAAATGAATCAGACATATCTTTGGCACCTTAGGCTTGGTCATATTAACCTTAGTAGGATTCAGAGGTTGATAGCCGATGGGCTCTTGGGTTCATTGGTGGTGGAAGACTTCCCAACCTGTGGGTCTTGCTTGGAAGGTAAGATGACCAAGAGGTCTTTCAAGGCTAAAGGGTGTTGGGCCAAAGATGTGTTAGAACTGGTTCATTTTGATTTATGTGGTCCTATGTCCATCCAGGCTAGAGATGACTTTGAATACTTCGTCACTTTTATATACGATTATTTAAGGTATGGATACATTTACCTGATATGCCGCAAGTCTGAATGCTTTGATAAGTTCAAAGAATTCATGGCTGATGTGGAGAAACGTCAAGGTAAAGATATTAAGACATTGCGATCAGATCGTGGTGGCAAGTACCTCTTAGGAGAGATTAGGACCTATTTGTCAGAGGTTGGGATTCAATCCCAATTATCTGCACCCAGCACACCCCAGCAGAACGGGGTAGCAGAAAGAAGGAATATGACTCTTATGGAGATGGTTAGGTCAATGGTGAGCTACTCTGAGTTGCCGGATTTGTTCTGAGGATATGCTCTGGATACATCAGCGTATATTCTGAACATGGTACCATCTAACTCAGTCCCATCTACTCCCATAGAATTGTGGACTGGGCGAAAGCCTAGTCTAGGACATATTCGAATTTAGGGTAGTCCAGCACATGTGCTGAAGGGAGATACTGATAAGTTAGAATCTCATACAGAAGTACGTCTGTTCGTAGGCTATCCTAAAGGGACGAAGGGTGGTTTGTCTATAGTCCTGAGGATCATAAGGTAATCGTTAGCACGAATGCCAGATTCTTGGAAGAAGACTATGTGATGAACCACAAGCCCAAGAGTAGACTAGTTCTTGAAGAATTAAGAGGGGACGTTCTGACCTTAGTACCAACTATACAAGAGGATACACCACAAGTCACTACACCGCGTGTCACAGAAGATATACAGGTGGTACCTCGTCGCAGTGGGAGGATTGTTAGACAACCTGAAAGGTTCATGTTTTTGGGAGAGTCTTCGGACTTGATCCTTGGTGAACATGAACCGGATCCCTAGACCTATGACGAGGCCCTCCAAGATAAGGATGCAGATTCTTGGCAAAGGGCAATGAATTCTGAGATAGAATCTATGGATTCTAATCACGTCTGGGAGCTAGTAGAACCGCCTAATAGTATAAAAGCCATTGGATGCAAGTGGATTGACAAGAGAAAGAGAGGATCAGATGGGAAAGTTGAGACTTTCAAAGCTAGGCTTGTTACAAAAGGGTATACTCAGAAAGAGGGTATCGATTATGAGGAGACCTTTTCGCCGGCAGCCATGCTTAAGTCTATTCGGATTCTCTTATCTATTGTCGCTCATATGAACTATGAGGTATGACAGATGGACGTCAAGACAACTTTCCTTAACGGAAGTCTTGAGGAGACCATCTACATGAAGCAACCAGAAGGGTTCATTGCGAAGGGCAAAGAGCATATAGTATGCAAGCTTAATCGATCCATTTATGGATTGAAGCAAGCTTCACGATCTTCGAATATCTACTTTGATGAAGTAATCCAGTCATATGGATTTATTCAAAGTCTGGATGAATCATGTGTATATAAGAGATGTGACAGAAACGTAGTGGTGTTTCTTGTACTCTAGGTAGATGACATTTTGTTAATTGGCAACAATGTCAAAGTGTTGTCAGACGTTAGGGTATGGTTATCCAAACAATTCGATATGAAGGACTTAGGAGAAGCGGGTCACATCCTTGGGATCAAGGTCATAAGGGATTGCCATAAAAGGATGTTGTGCTTATCCCAAGCTTCATACATAGACACTGTCCTGGCTCATTTTAGCATGGAAAACTCCAAGAAAGGTTTTCTACCTTTTATGCATGGAGTTCCTCTATCTAAGGAGATGTGTCCGAAAATATCAAAGGAGATAGAGAAAATGAAGGCAGTTCCTTATGCATCGGCTGTAGGAAGCCTCATGTATGCTATATTGTGTACAAGACCAGATATCTATTTTGCCATGGGCATGGTTAGCAGATATCAGAGTAATCCAAGTCAGGGAAATTGGATTGCGGTAAAAGCATATATTAGTGCCTGAAAAAGACTAAGGATTATATGCTGATTTAGTGGGCTGACCAATCTCCTGTGGGTTATACGGATACAGACTTCCAATCGGATAGGGGCAAAATATAAGTATTCCTCGGGGTTTTGTGTTTACTTTAGGAGGTAGAACCATAGTTTGGAGGAGTGTCGCGCAGCGGCTGCGTGGCGGACTCCACCATGGAAGCTGAGTATATGGCAGCCTCTGAGGCGGCTGGGAAAGCTACATGGTTCAGGAACCTCAAGATGGACTTCAATGTGATTCCTGGTCTGCTCAAAGCTATCACATTTTGTTGTGATAAATGGTGCAGTTGTAAACCCGAACGAACCACGAGCCTATAAGGCAAGTAAACACATAGAGAGCAAGTACCATCCTGGAGAGGAAAAGCTGTTGTTGCCTAGATTACATCAGAAGACAACTTGGGAGATCTTTCCACAGAGGCCTTGATAGCGAGAGCTTTAGGCATGTGGTGGATCAGGCAGTCAGATGTATGACATTTTGAAGACAACAAAGTCTTTGAGTATAAGTGTGAGATTGTTAGGATGTATACTAAAAGTCATACCTTTTCTGTATGGCCATCTACATTTTGTAAAAGAATCACAATAACACTGATGCGTATTTATATTAGAATATGCATAAAGTCCGATACGTTACATTGTAGATAACATGGTGTGTGGTGACATACAGAAGATCATGTTATCAGTCCCTTGCATAGTATAAGTAGAGGCTCACAACCGAGATGAAGTTGGACAAATCATCGGGATGGTTGTAGTGTAATTAAGTGTGGTTTATCTTAACCATAGAATTACACTAGTGTGCTTTGTGTGCATTGAGCAGGACCAAAATAGAGGTCATCCAATTTGTACTGACTTAATAATTGGATTGGACATCGGATTATTATGGAGTACAATCTCTAAATCCTGATATAATAACGGGCACGTATAGTTAATATTTTATTTCTTTGATTTACCAATGGGCAAGATTTATTCTGCTAAATCAATAGGCCTGGTAAGTTGGGAAATAATATTAATTATATGGTGTGCCATTGATTATTGACAAAATCTGTGTCCTGGTGAGTCAGGATGATGATGCTCCCTTGATGAGCTCATAAGGTTCATCATGTTAAACCCTGCAGGTAGATTTGATCCAATATGATGATAAGGATGAGTGGTACTAGTCAAGGAGTTAGAAGTTAATTAATTAAAATTGTTAGTAATTTAAATTAATCAATGGGCATACGATATCTTAAACACGGAGAGATGGAAGTACTCATAATAGGTGGAGCCCAAACAAAAATATTAGGGTTGGTGAGGAACTTCAATGGAGATCCTTTAGTGGAATGAATCTTCATTAATGGATCGGTTTTAGATCCATTAGCGGGCCAAGACCCAACTCCTTCTCATGGTCCCTACCTTAGCCCTATATATACCCCATGGGATTAAGAAACTAAGGCTTAATCAATTAATCATCAACCCAAGGCTTCTCTCTGATAGATCGAATGTATTTGCTAGAGGGGGGGGTGAATAGCAATTTTTCGACCCCCTTACTTCTATAAGGTTAGTTGCACAGCGGAATATATAATAAAAACAAAACTAACAGTGAAGAACAACGCTAACAACCTGATTTACTCGGTATCCACCCCGGACGGGTGACTAATCCAAGAATCCGTCGGTGGATCAATCCCAGGATAACCTCCGGCTAGCCCTCGTCGCTCCTTGTGGGTGGAGAAACCTCGCCACAATCACTTTGACAATATCTGGGCACAAAAGACTACTAACTCACTTTACCCAAGTGAGTTCCGTCAAGAGAACAAAGCCTGAAATGAGCCCCTTTAAATAGGGCTCGAATCTGAAACAGGCGTTACCAGTCGACTGCCCTGAGGGCAGTCGACTGGTCCCACTCAGATTCGACCGTTGCCGTACAACGTTCAAATCTGCCAGCCTGTTCCAGCCGACACCAGTCGACTGCCCCCAGAGCAGTCGACTGGTTCAAAGCCTAAGCCTAGGGTTTCACTCTCCGAGTACATGTCACTCCGCACTCGAACCCTCCCGGCTTAGCCCCTGAGTACAATCACTCAGACTCAGACCCTCACAACCCGGTTGACTCTTCACCAGCAGCCTCAACTGTTGCCTTCACACCCTCTTCATCTTCGGCCCTCGTCCCTCGGATGCGCACGCAAGCCTCCAGCTTGCCTCCATGCCACCCTTCACGTACGCCTCGAAGTCCGCGTCCCTCGGCTCATCGTCCCTGCTATCCAGCGGTCCCTCGGATGCGCATGCAAGCCTCCATCTTGCCTCCATGCCATTCTTCATCCGAAGACATCAACCAAGTCCATGTGTACTTGTACACCTGCACACTCCTGTACACATATTAGTCCAACAATAAACCCTAACTTAACCATATTGCCCACACACATCAAAACACCATGATCCTCCAGATCATAGGGCGACCAATTGCCCCAACAATCTTCCCCTTTTTGATGTGTGACAATATGTTAAGTTAGGTAAACATATAGCAATAACAATAGCAAAAGTAATTGAAAAATCAAAGCATAATAAACAAGAGGCTACCTCCCCCTTAACCTATGTTTTCTCCCATTTTTCAATCCTCATTGCTAATCCCAAGTTAAGTTCTCCCAACTTAACTCCACTCACAACAACCAGTTAAGTTATCCCAAGTTAACTCCCAAATGTCATATAACAACCATAGTTAAGTTTTAAGCCAAACCTAACTTAACACCCAAGTTCTCCCCCTGTGACATCATCAAAAAAATTGCCCCAAGCAACCTAACCCCTGGTGTCAATTAGAACTCAATCAGATTTCTGAAAAATCCCTCAGAAATCTCCAAATAGCATTCTGCCCAAACTACCAGTTGACTGCCCCCAGGGCAGTCGACTGATACGACAGTTTCTGAATTTCCAGTCGAAATTCAGAAACGCATATTAAATTCCATAAAATCCGAAAAAATGTGAAATTTTACAAGCACGTTTGTTAGAGTATTCCCTACTCTAGAAAAATATAGTTTCATGAAAAACATCAACCGTACTTGACTTTTGGTACAACATCAAATTTTCTTCAAAAATGTCAACTTTATATCAACTTTGAAATTCAATCATGATTTCCTATATTTTCCAATTTCATTCACCACTATTGGACACATAGAATGGTTTCTAAACCTCCCCTTTTTACAAAGATACTTTCATTTTGACAAAAGCTCCCCCTGTTTCTTTCTTAACTCTAGATGATCATTAAAAGAAAGCTTTCCCATGCGCTTATCTATAGAAATCCCATCATTTAATTTTCAACCAATATATGTTAAGTAATATAAACAATATAGGATATCAAACCATATCATGAACACATATATATAAAGATCATAACTCTACACCATATCATTTTATCAATACAATTTACTACTTTCAAATAAAACTCAAATCATGTATCATAAAACAATAATCAACTCATGTATCAAAGTATGAATAAAATAGAACAATAAAAGCAAATCATGACATAACACAACATAACATAGCATCAACATAAATTGTATCATACATCAAGATAAGAAAAACATAAGAGTATCATACATAAAACATAAAGACTGTCATGAGATAAAGACATGAAAAACTAGCAAGGGCTAAAGCCCTGAAGTCATCCAAATAATACAACTCCAAAATAATGAGTGTTTGAGAGGTATAAGAATACAACAAATATAAGCACTCTCAACACCAAACTGCTCTGAATGTTGCGCCATGCCATCAGATCATGTCGTCGTCGCCTGGAGGAGGAGGAGGAGGTGGGGCCTGATATGAGCGATGCATCTGCCGCAACATCTCGTATATCTCATCCTGACGGCTGGTAAACTCATGAACCGCCTCCTCAATCCTCTACTCCGTCTGCTGGACTCCGTGGATGTCCTCACGGATGCCATGAATGTCCTCCTGAAGCCTGTGAATATCTGATCGGAGCTTAGTAAACTCCGCACGTGTAACAATCTGAGCAGGCTCCTCATTTGAGCTGGACGACTTTGGGCGCTGTCTCCATACAAATGCCCCCTGGTGACTCTCAATGCCTGTCAAGGATAACTGACGAGTACCTATCTGGTCATAATCCTTGGACAGGTGCCTGACCTGACCACTAGTGATGCGGATACCAAACTACAACTGGAAAAATTCGGTCAGAACATGGCAAAATGACATGTATATTTCCCCATTCACATTTTAGGAAAAATGACAAATTAAGGTAAATGTGTGAAGAGAGACATCTATGTCCAACCTCCGCTCAAGGGCATACATCATTACTAGGTGAGGCAATCGGATCCTTGCCCTTCCCTTAGTAACGATGGGTAGGAGACACTCTACAACAATCTTGTACATAACATAACCGAATGAACTCATGGGTTTTGTATCAAAAGTGCGCTCAGACTCATGCCTATGTCTTCTAAAGTAATGTAAATGAATCTGATCGATGGTCACATCTAGAAACTCAAGCGGCTCAACAACATTGGGAAAATAGGTATTTATATTATTAGATGCCCGACACTCAAAAAAGCTAGCCAAAATCATGGCTGAGAAGGGGATGGTGACACCAGCCACTCTAGACTCATAAAGTTTATTCTCCGAGTTAATACAGGTCAAGTTGGCGTAGAATTCCTTGCATAAGTCAACATTGATATCATGTTGACAATATACTAACTGTTCTATACCAAAATGAGTGACCATTTCAATAATTTGAGGACACTTCTCTTGGAAATAGGATTTATTAAGATACCTACAATTCATTTGGGTAAACACATGTTCCTCAAACCTCTTCTTGCATTCTAAGGATCTAAATCTGGCCTCTCCTGGGGCTTGCTGATCTTGACGGGATGAACCTTCACCCCTTGATCTCTTAGACACAACCCTAAAATACCAAATACATGCATACATACTAAGACACCCCCCCCAAAAGAGAAAATACCAAAGAAAACATACACAAAATATCACATTAGTTCCAAAACAAAGTTTAAATGAAGAACTAAACTTTAAATCATGATACCTTTTCTCTAATCTCTTCATGATGTTGATTTTGAAAGATTGACTTGAAGAGAGGAGTTTTAACTAACCCTAGGAGTAGATCGAGGTTAGAGGAGGACTTAGGAAGGGTTTTTAGGGCTCTGGAGAGGCTGAGGACGCTAAGGGAACTCGGGAGAGGAAGGAGTCGTTGAGGTGGCACGCCAAAACCCTAGGTTTTGGCTGCCCCCGCACCCTTTTTCTTTTATAGAACCCGCGTTCCAGTCAGCTGCCCCCAGGGCAGTCGACTGGGAAAACTCACAGAATGCTTTTACCGTTGAGACCAGTCGCCAGTCGACTGCCCCCAGGGCAGTTGACTGGTAAAACTCACAGAAAGTTCTGTGTTATGGACTAATCGACTGGGTCTGAGCCAGTCGACTGATACCTGAAATCCTAATTTTTCCTGTCAATTTTCAGAAAAGCATAACTAATTCCACACATCTCCAAAAAATCTGAAATTTCGTGGAGAGATTTGTGGATCTTAAGTCTACTTGGAAAAAATATAATCTCAATCAAAATTACCTCGAATCTCATGATTGATACAAAACTCAAACTTGTCCAAATTTTGTCATTTAACCTCAACTTTAAAGTTTTAATTTGCACCTCCACTTGATGCTTCTTCCCATACTTGTTCACAATACATTAATAACATCAAGTTATACGGTATTTTCACATTAAACCCAATTTCTTCAATTATAATCTCATTTTTAATCTATTACTCCATAATTCTCCCTTTAGTATGCCAATTCTCTAGGATTAAGGCTAACCTTAGCTTTTTAAACCTATTGACACACTCTATATCCCATTTAATTTTCTAGAAGAGAACCACCTGAGATCCATTGACCATGGATCCCATTTTGGCTTCTAGAGCTCTCCCTTTAGCTCCTAGTTTTGGTTACCTCCCTAGGTGACTCATCTACAAAGGCAAGACCACACCGGTGCTCCTCTGGTGCTTCTTGACCTTCCACTCTCACTCTCTTAACCCTATAGATCTTTTGCTTGGTCAATTCCTTTTCTTTCTCTTTAAATGACTTTTCTTTACCTTTTTTGACCTTCTCTCTACCATAGTTATAGGGCACCCTTGAATATGACATTTTACTCACATTTGCCCTCTTAGGATGATATCCTAGTCCCGACCTACCATTCCTAAGATTTTGGTCCTTTTGTATCACGTTTAATCCCTTAGACCCTTGAATGTCTCTACCTAGGTTTCTTTCTAACTTATCAAGTTTTGCTCTTAAAACTTGATTTTCCTTTTCTAAACTCCTAACCTTAGAATTATTTGACCTAACTTGATCATTTCTAGGTTTACCCATTTTTCTAGGCATATGTCTCTCTTCCTTAGGGTTTATGCCTTGGTCCTTAGTCCTAGAATTCCTAGGTTTATCATGAAACATAGAATTTTGAATATTTTGGTATGCAAAAGTGTTTTTGGTTCTATCATGATATTTAAAATCAAAGTTACATCTAGACAAACAATTATTAGTATTTCTATCATTCATACATACATTTTGAGCATAAATAGAGTTAGGGATTATCTCCCTTACCTTTGGGGCTCCCCCTTGATGTGTGCTCTTCTTCCTTTCCTCTTTCTCCCATTTCCTAAGGTGCTCCATCTTCTTGAGCTCTCCTTTCCTTGGACATTTTGTATGATAATGCCCTAGCTCCCCGCATGTAAAGCATCGAATCTTCATTTTTCTCTCCTGGGCTTCTCCATTCCTACAATTCATGTTAGACTTAAAATGAATGGACCCGGGTTTAGATAGTACCTCCTTTTTCTTACCTAGATGACACTTATCCTTGTAGTGCCCCTTTTCGTTGCAACCAAAGCATATGATATGCTCTTTTGATTTAGCCTTGGTGGAGGTTGAAGTCTTTTCTTGCTCTTGCATGATTGAGGGTCTCTCCTCCCCCTCAATACTTGACGTTGATACTTCCTCTTCTTCTCTTGAGGAAGTTGATGATTTTTCACTTTCTAGTGCTCCTTCACTTAATGTTGATAATTCTTTTTCTCTTTGGTCTTCTTGGATACTTGAACTTGTTTCTTCGGGCACCTCTACTAGTTGAGCTTGTGTAGGGATCTTATGAATTTCTTCCAATTTATTCCACAACTCATATGCATTCTTATAATTCCCTACATCACTCAAAATATTAGTAGGCAAAATATTAACCAGAATATTGATTACCTTCTCATTGGCCCTTGCTTGTTCTTGTTGCTCCTTGGTCTAATACCTAGGTTGGAGCTTCTTTCCATGCTTGTCCTTAGGGGTCTCAAATGGTTCCTCTAGGACCATTACGCACTCCCAATCCATGCCGAGCCACATCTTCAATCTAGCTTTCTAATATGCAAAGTCTTCATGCTCGTATGGTGGTGGTGAGTTGATATCGTCCCCAAGTTTGTCTTCCATTGTTCTTCTTCCTCTAGCGTGTGCTCCCTCGGCGGTTAGTCCGATCAAGAGCGGTCCTTGCTCTGATACCAATTGATAGATCGAATGTGTTTGCTAGAGGAGGGGTGAATAGTAATTTTTTGACCCCCTTACTTCCTACACAATTAGTTGCACAGCGGAATATATAATAAAAACAAAACTAACAGTGAAGAACAACGCTAATAACCTGATTTACTTGGTATCCACCCCGGACGGGTGACTAATCCAAGAATCCGTTGGTGGATCAATCCCCGGATAACCTCCGCTAGCCCTCGTCGCTCCTTGGGGGTGGAGAAACCGCGCCACAATCACTTTGACAATATCTGGGCACAAAAGACTACTAACTCACTTTACCCAAGCGAGTTTCGTCAAGAGAACAAAGCCTGAAACGAGCCCCTTTAAATAGGGATCGAATCTGAAACAGGCGCTACCAGTCGACTGCCCCGAGGGTAGTCGACTGGTCCCACTCAGATTCGACCATTGCCGTACAACGTTCAAATCTGCCAGCCTGTTCCAGCTGACACCAGTCGACTGCCCCCAGGGCAGTCGACTGGTCCAAGCCTAAGCCTAGGGTTTCACTCCCCGAGTACATGTCACTCCGCACTCGAACCCTCCTGGCTTAGCCCCTGAGTACAATCACTCATACTCAGACCCTCACAACCCGGTTGACTCTTCACCAGCAGCCTCGACTGTTGCCTTCACGCCTCTTCATATTCGGCCCTCGTCCCTTGGATGCGCATGCAAGCCTCCAGCTTGTGTCCATGCTACCCTTCACGTACGCCTCGAAGTTTGCGTCCCTCGGCTCATCGTCCCTGCTATCCAGCGGTCCCTTGGATGCGCACGCAAGCCTCTAGCTTGCCTCCATGCCATCCTTCACCCGAAGACATCAACCAAGTCCATGTGTACCTGTACACCTGCATACCCCTGTACACATATTAGTCCAACAATAAATCCTAATTTAACCATATTGCCCACACACATCAAAACACCATGATCCTCCAGATCATAGGGCAGCCGATTACCCCAACACTCTCCTCTCATCTCTCTCCCTTCTCTCTCCTAGGTCACGAAAAGAATAGGAGAGTCTCTCTTCTTCTTCCAATCTTCTCCTCTCATCCACTTGGTGGCTAGCGTCTACTAGACAAAGGAGGAGATCTTCTCTCCCTTTTGTAGTGTGCGGTGAGGAAGGAGGAGGTGCCGGTGGGAGGTGGCGCCGCAAGCTTGGAGGAGGAGAAGTTTCCGGCCGATTTTGGGTGAGAAAGGGGTCTCTTTCTTCCTTTCTTCTTCTACTTCATCTTCCCCTCGGAGCTTCCCTTGTGGCCGGTAGGTTTGGCAGCCAAAGGGGGCCGGCGACGCAAGGGTTGGAGGTGGTATTGCTGGCGGTAGCAAACCCTAGGGTTAGGGTTCTTGCTTGGCGAGAAGAGGTGATTTTTGGTGCCCTTGGTGATTCCGGTTCTCGGTAGCTCATCACGCGCACAACGTCCGGGAGAGAAGGGACATAAGGTAGAAGACTGCGAGGTAAAGGAAGGTATAATTTTCTTCCTTGGCTCCTTTGTTTTAGTCTTATCATTTCATGTGGAATGTGATAATTAATTATCTTGTTTAATTATTGATTAATTAATGATAATTAATTATTGGACCCTGAAAATAAACACAAAAACCGGCGATCTACTCGTCGTCTTTTTCGCGGTCGATCGGTTAGGCGAATTACAAGGCTTGATCTTTGAGATTGTCCAAGTTGTAATTCAAATCGATCGATACGATGACGAGATGGTCGTTTGGGAGACGGGCCTCCATTCGGGTTAATTTTGAATTCGTAGACATGGAGAGGTCTCTCAAGGACGACCAAGTATTCGCTTAGGAAACCCGCCAAGCCATACACCAACACTAACAACTACTAGCTTACTTGTAGTTGAGACGGGTCGTCGGTCACATTTTCTATTATGCCATGCTCAACTAGAGTTGTATCCAGATAGTTAACACCCCCAGATGCTAGGGGTCTCTACAGGTGCTTTTAGGATTTTATTGCCATAGGTATTGGGCTTTTCATGTATAGCCATGGGTGTTGGGCTTTTCTACATAGCCATAGGTGTTGGGCTTCCTACATCTTGTGTCACGCCCCGAGACTAGAGGAGCCACTGATCCAATATGAAATCGGATAACATCTCTCCCGTACGACGGACAATTTAGAACATACATACAACACCACGCAATATAATAATCGTCTCAGGCCTCAAAACAAGAGATATAGTATAGAAAAGTAAATGCATCTCAGCAATAAAGTCATAATACTCACTTGAGCTGCCCACACAATACATATAAAGTCCAATAGAGGACTCAATAATTCAAAACCATGAATCAAACATAGTTCAATACAAGTCTACAAGGCAAATCTAATACAAAACTCGTAGAATACGGTAAAAGTAACAAAAACACATGAGAGCACCCAAAACTGGAGTCGTAGAGACCTGAAACTGGCAATTGGGCTCCCCTGGAGACCTATTAACCTGAAAATAAAAACATTGTGACTGGTGGTGAGTCCAAGTGGACTTTTCAGGTATAGAGAAAGATATGCATGATAGTTTAAATAGATGAACAAGCTATAAATAACAAGATACAGTCTCAAAGGAAATATCAGAATATACATAACTGAAAGTACCAAATGAATGTACATATCAGAAATCAGCCTATCTTGAATCATATAAGGCTCGTATCATATGAGCAGATGCAGGGTCATCAAACCAAACATGTAATATCTCCTATATGTGCATGTCAAACATATGCATCAAACAAATACAACAATCACAATCAAATACACAATGCATCATATGCACATGATGCAACGACATGGTCACCCCTGACTCCAGTCAAGCCACTGAGACATGTCATATGTGTCAGCAAGTGGGTAGAGTTGTGCCACTGTATGCACATCGTCATCACTGCTCCTGAGTGGCCGAGTGGACAGCAAGTTGGTAGAGCAATCACTCCACCCCATGTACATATAGGGGAGATATCTCTCTCATCTCCTTTGGTCTATGAGAAGGGGAGGGATCCCTGCTTGCTATCACGCTCCGGAACCATTACCCTTGAGCGGTCGAGCGGAGTAGTACATAGCAAATGCACATACCCAACTGTATCCACTAACCCATGAGTGACCGTGTGTGCAGATCATGTACTGGAAGACGGACTCAGACCATAAGGCAGTCAATGATCGTCGATATGCAAGGATGCAGGAATGGTACATGACTCTAACTCATCAACCCCTACCAGATCATCAATATATAACTCAACTTAATATGCACAGGTCTAATACAGGTATCATAACCTAATTTTCATACATCTAGGTACACATGCATGTATAACTAGTATCAATCAATGCAACCATATAGTGGCATGCTACTATACCTATGTATACATGCTCACACAAATGCTATACAGAATCATATAATAATAAAACGAGACTATATAGAAGAAAATTAGATCATATTCATGATCAAACAATAAGTATCATGCAAGATAACAATGGTAGCAGATGTAAGGTAAATATAATCTATTGCACATAAATAAACAACCATGCATAAAGGTAACGTGGATCTAAAAAAGACAAGCAAGAAGTACCCGCCTCCAAATGAAAGATAGTTGTATGGGTAGGCAACCAACCGCCAAATAATCCGCATCAATAAATCACAATCAAGGCCCTCTATCAAAGGACATATTTAAATAACTATCACAAAAAAATATAGTAACTAACTATCAGGTCCTTAAACTATATTAGAGTTAACTTACTCATCGTATTTCATATAATTACATCTAATTAAATGATAAATTCCTAACTACTCCGTGTAGTTATGATTTGGTTACTCTTAGGTTTAATCCTAGATGTAAGCTGCCTAATCCACACTAGGTCTCAATTTGGGGCTCACTGCAAGTACACACATGGGGCAACTTTCACCATTTCAAGCACCCAACAAAACTCCAACCCAAAGAGTACACGGTAAGAATTTGAAACACAAAGGATACCCATCCAAAACACAACCTATTTCTAGCAATTAGCTCTCGGCAAAAAGATCAACAAGCTCTTGGCAGAAAGATCAGCAATTCACAACTACATTAAGGTAAGGAACAAAAACTAGATATATTTATTCCAAAGCAAGCACTATCCAAGTTATAACCTAATAGGATTCCAATTCACTATTAGATTAATTACCTACACAAACTTACCCTTCAAGTGGCTCATGGCAGGAAGCTCAACATCCAAAACCAATTCTAACATACCAGTACGATCTCAATTTCACATTCCATACAATCCAACAGTAACAGTCCTTACTTGAGCCCAAGCAGGTCTCCATGGCAGCAACTCATAGTCGACACATTGAGTTGGAGCAGGAAGGAAGAACTGAAATCCAAAAATCCAGAATTTAACAGCTAATCCAAAACATAGGTAGCTATATTGGAAACAATCCTAACCAATTCAGGACTCACGGTGGAAACAGAAAGAAGACACCAACAGATCTTAAGCTTCAATTCGAAACCAAGGAGAATGAGACAGAATCTATAGCAATTAAGCTAGCCACTAATCAACCTACAAATGATCTTCTTACCTCAACCCTCGTCGATGGGAATCCAGCTACAATCCACAGATCCGATGAGCAACCGACTCAATCCCTGGATCATCCCCCAAACAGAGAGAAGAGCCCATGGAACAGAGATGAAACCAAAATCCTAATACATCAGCTCACAAAATCCTAGGTTTAGTGAACCCTAGCTCACCTTCGGTGGGGGTCCGGCAGCGCGGGGTAGTCGTCGACTTGTTTGGCAATGGCAGCGCCCAAATCGATAGTAGTAGATCCCTAGCTCACGCAAACTAGATGGGTTGAGGAACCCAGGATCTGAGCTTAGATGCTTGCTAGGCCTGAGGGGATGCGATTCATCGAGAGGAGGAAGACGAAGGGAACGACGGTGCCTTCGACTCTCGATCGGGAGAAGAAGAAGAAATTGCCGTTGGGTTTGTGGATGAAGGCAACGAAGACAGGCCTTTATGGTTTTCCCCTTTTACATTTAACCCCTCCCATTTCCACATTTTCCAACCCAAACCTCTACTTAAATTTCCTGATCATTTAACCCTTCCAACATAAGTTCAGAGTACCCCAATTTCTCCAAAAATCGCATCTACGGGTTGTACCCTTAATTACTTTTTGGAAGAATTTCCAAAAATTTTCCCGGGTAGCCTCTGAAGTGTCATATTTAACATCGTATCCTCCCAACCACCTAGTGTAGCGGTAGCTGGAGTGTGTACAAATCAAGTTATTACATCATGTGCAAATGATGCATTATACATTTTACTTATGTTTGCTATATTTGTTTGAGCTATAATTGCTGCACTTGATTAATATACATATATGATTGTGATTTGCATTTATCATGATTTGGATCTGCTTAGTAATACGAGCAGGGTTACTAGTGTATCATGGGAATTCTGATCATGCCCCTACATGTTATCTTGATTTCTAGTATGTATATGTATATAGTTGTTAAGTTTTGATTTAACTATATTTCGGTGACTGTATACTATTGTTTCTTTCTACTTGATATATCATGTTTATTACTAAGCATTTATCTATCTTTATAGCTGCAGAGTCCACCTGGACTCACCACCCCTCGCGTTTAATTCTCTTTTAGGTAGTTGATAGTTGCGTTTTGTGGAGCTAGGAAAGGATCCATGTACCAATCCCTCTTCGTCGAATATTTTAGTCATTTCATATTTTCATTGTTAGATTGGTATTTTATTTCAACATACTTGTGTTTATTTTATTGAATTAAAGTTATGATTAAGTATTTGTGGACTTGGTGTGTATGTCGTTGGATTTGTGTTTTTTTTGGAGTTTCGCACTTCTGGTAAGTCAAGTAAGTTTATTTGAGACTATGTGTATTGATTTCTTTCTTATTTTGCATGGTTGCCAGCTATGTTGGCTATATTGTATATATTTGTGATATGTTATGATATATAAATGTTTTAGAATGTTTGTCGTACAAGGGAGATGTTATCTGATTTTCTATCGGGCATGCAGCACAGTAGGGCATGACATCATCTAGTCACAAAGACTATGAATGACTATTCAATTCATACTTTAGAAAAAATAGTTCGTACGACAACAAACACATTGAGCAATTACTACTAAGAAAATTATTACACTTAGTTGCTCTTTTAAACGAATGAGACATGAAAAACTTGTCTTTACTCTAGATTAAATCATTTGCATCAATATAAATATCTCTAATCCCTTATTATGAGTAATATATCAAAAGCATCTTTAATATCTCTAATCAATACAATTATTTTAAGTATACAACAAAAAATATAATTGGTCAACTAGTGAATAGACCGAATCAATTTACATTTTATGTACTAAAATGTAAATTAATTTTTAATTTGTCTTTTTAGCTAAAATCTATTCATTCTAATTAGTTACTTTCCTAGTTATGTTCCATAAACTAAAGTAGCAAACACCGATTAGAATTTCAAGTAGATAGCTAAATAGTCACGTAGGGCTAAATTGAGATTAACTTATAATCTTAAGGGTTTCACATAATAGAGAAGCAGAAATTCATTCTTCTACTATCCTTATTATTGTCATAGCACATATGGTATCAATACATGCTACGATGTTTTTTTCTTTATCAATAAAGAGTGTATATTTTTCTCAAAGTTTAACATTGTATAGATTATGACCTAGACATACCTAATGTCTAATCCTAAATTCAACTTATGAATTCAAATATGACCTTTAAGATATTTAGTAAACGGTGAGTTCATTTACTCGACTCATTATTAATACATAAATGATCTCATCTTGATACAATTATCAATGTGTTCCCAACTTATAGGTATGTCTCTATTTACAGCTACATAAGCTATCTCATACAAGGTGATCACAACTTATGGATATGTCCCTATTCACAGCTACATAAGTTATCCCATACATAATAGTCTTATCTCATTTTATACATAACAAATAGAGATGATTGTCCATGTGAGTGGACCAATCTCAACCCACTAACATACTCGCCGATACTTTTATCCAAATGTAACAAAGACATTTACACTGAATAGATCATGACATTACATATATCGAATCATCTTTACAATGTGTTACATTTTACGAAGTCCTAAAGACTTCACATGTCTTTGAAATGACTCTTTAATCAATGACTTAGTAAATGGATCTGTAAGCATAGCTTGTGTAGGGATATACTCAAGATTTAATTTTTTTCTTGTAAACAATATCCTTTATAAAATTATATTTAATCTCTATACGCATGCTTTTACTGTGATATTTGAAATTCTTGAAAAAATTTATAGCAGTTTGATTGTTACAGTACACTATAATAGGACTCCCACTATCCTCAGGAATCTTTATATGCTTCAAGAACCTTCTTAACCATACAACTACTTGTACAACCGCTGCATAAATCACATACTCAACTTCTATTGCCCACAGCGCTAGACAAGCATGTTTCTTATTATTCCATGAGATGACGCCACCATTTGTGGGATCGATGATATCGATAGGGAGGGTGAAAATCGATTCAAAAGTTTTGGATTCAAGAGAGTAAACACAACGGAAATAAAAGAACACAAGTCAAAACAATGCTAACAATTTTATTTTTACTTAGTTCGGAGTCTATGACGGCTCCTACTCTAAGGCCCACGGTCCTTAACTGTTTTCATTGGGCAATTCTATAAGTTCGCAAAGTATGTTACATATATGTAATTTAAAGTACATAATAAAATAGTAAAATAAATTATACCAACAACACTTGACTGAAAAAGAAATGGAAGTGTTTCGTTGTCAGAGCAGCGTTTGATTCAGCACAGCAAACTTGAGCATAGAGTGTGGGATCAGTGACGTCGATAGAGGGGGTGAATATATACTCGTAAACTTTTACAGAATCTTGTCGTTAGTTCGTTCGTTGTTTCTATCAAGAGAGTTAGTACGCAGCGGAAGAATTAGTCTGCTCATGTAATTCACGTTTTGAAAATAGTTCATCTAAATTAATTTTAGAAAGATCCCTTGAAACTTTGTAAGCATCTACCATAGATGCCCACAATGTGTTTCTAGATAAAGAGTTTAAGGCATACCTAAATCAAGTCACGGTTCTCTACCTTATGATCGATGGCGTGAAGACCGTTCATCAGCTCTTGGATGCGTGTGTGAAGTTGTGCAACATTTTCACCATCTTGAATCTTGATGTTGTAGAGCTTGTTTAGCAGTAGATCTCGCTTGCTGATCTTGGTATCCGACATCCCTATGTGAAGCTCAATCAGCTTGTTCCAGAGCTCCTTCGCACTATTGAAGGGGCCGACGCGGTTGAGCTCCTCCTTCGTGAGGCCACATTGGAGGGTTTGTGTTGCTTGGCATCAACTTCAATTTTCTTCTTTAAGGCGGCATCCCACTCAATGTATCTCAGAAATTCACCTTGTGCATTAATAGAGATCTCCAGTCCGTCTTGTATAAATTAATAATCCACATTTCCACTTGAGTTTTCAGGTGGACTTTTATGCAGCTTTTCCAGTAACTGAAATCCTCTCCTGAGAAGAGAGGAGGGTAGTCAGTGTTGTATCCTTCTTGTTGGGCCATAGGGAATCCTGAAAAGGACAGAAACAAAAACACTTGTTCCAAGACTTGGTCTTGGATTAGTAGTGCGGTATGAAAATATATATAAGAAAAAAAATCCTTAGTGGTGTTGCACCAACTTCGAGAAATAAAAAAAATCTGCAATCGAAAAAGAAACAGAAAATATCAGGAAAAGACATGAATACCTTTTCTGATTGAAAAATAATGAAAAATTCGAGAAAAAAACGCTCAACTGGTGGTTTCACCGAAATTGAGCAACCCACTCTGATACCACTTGTAGGATCGATGTGATCGATAGTGGAGGGTGAATATCGATAACAATTTTTTTCGGGATTAAAACATGAGTAAACACAGCGGAATAATAAAACAAACAAGTAACAACAGCGTTAAAGCTTTGTTTTTACTTAGTTCAGAGTCTATGATGGCTCTTACTCCATGGCCCACGGTCCTTGACCATTTTCGTTGGGCAATTCTATAATACGCAATATGAGTTACAGAGTATGAAGGTTTAAGTAGAAATAAAAATGAAACTTTTATACTGACAACACATGCTTAAAGAATAGCGAGGGTGTTTCGTCGTCGAAGTAGCGTGTCGTCAATCTTGGACTATTTTAGCACGGTAAACTTGAGCACAGAAACTTGATCACAGTAATTTTGAATGTTTGAATTGATATCTGGAACTGATGTAACGACCCTCCCTCCTCACTCTAGAGGGACGCCACATCTCTTTCTACCTAACCAGGACCAGTCGACTGGCTCCTTGAGCAGTTGACTGGTGCCAGTCGACTCCTAGGCCAATTCACTCGACCAATCCTTCTGTTCCCTCAATTTCACTGAGGGCAGTCGACTGACTCTTTGAGCAGTCGACTGATACTTCTGGAATTTCCATTCTAGACTTCAGAAACTTTGGACAACTCAATGGATACATTTCTACTTCAACTACACTGAGATTATAGAACTCACAATCATAATAACCAAATTACGTGGACTAGATTATACTCCATTTAGCATGCATCTCAAACTCCAAATCTTTTGCGAAATAACAACTCAAACTTATAATCTTTGCGGAAATGAAACTACTATCATGAAACATATGTAAATAACTTAGAGTGCTAGCAAATCTCATCCCAAAGGATCTCACTCCACGATTCCGCCGCCACTGACACAAATCATACTTCTATTAGCTTCCTTGCCTTACATCCTTTCTTTACCTTTATCTGCAGTAAAAGGATGCAAACTATAAGCAAATTGCTTAGTAAGTAGATATCTACTTTCACAAAATATGCAATCGATATAAAACATGCTCTTGGTCGAAGAATGCTTGCTTTAAAAAATGTGCAACTGAAAATGCTATAATTAACATGAATATGCTCATTAATATGTTTGTAACAAATGCTTGCATTTGAAAACTTAGCTTGAAATGAAAAGTGTTTAACATGCTTGAAACAAATGCTTGCTTTTGAAAACTTGAAACTTTTATACTCTTGTACTTCTTATACTTCAAAATAGATAAACATCCTCCTTTGAGCTTGGCATAGTACCAATGCACGCATCTCTAATAGGTTTCGGGGTAGCTAGCCACTGAACCCTACTAGAGCGTCTCTACTAGGCTCGCCTAGATCTCTATGGGCCTCGGCCCAGTACATGCCACTTTAAAAAGTAATATATTTAAACTTGTACTCATGTTTGTACATAAAATGCTTAACTTGCACATATCTGGCACATAGAAAGAAATGTTCCCAAAATTTGTTTTGGGACACAACAAGACCTTGATCTTGTACTTATCTCATTTCCTTAGTCCCAGAACTTGTTCTAGGGCTCAGTAAGACCTCGGTCTTATTCTGAATTTTTATCAAACACCTTGCGTGCCCTAATCCCAAAACTTGTTTTGGGGTAACTCAAGACCTTGGTCTTGTTAAACTCATGATCACACACATAAAAGGGCTTAAAATCAAGTTCTTAAAATCATGCGAGAATTACTTTTACTGTAGGTGAGTGATCTACTTACTTCCTTACGCTTGTAACTCACTATACCGAGTGCTCTAGTGTGGAACCCCTTTGTCCACATCCTCCACACGGTCGCCGGATCTTGGGCGCAAGAAGAAAAAGAGAAACCCTAATTCTCCTTTTCTTGTTTTCGGCAGGGAAGAAGGAAGAATGAGAAAACCCTTGGTTTCCTCTCCTTTCTATCCTTTATATACTAAGTGGAAGTTGAAACAACTTCCATAAAGAGGCGCTTACTGACACTTATCTTATATTGTTTCCATACCCTAGTGTAATATTTTACCACCACCTAATGGAAACTTAAACTAATACTAAACAAGGGGGTTTGGGTTCGAGCTTCGGCTCCGACCCCTTTAAAGAAAATTTTAATTTCTTTTTATTTTGAAAAATTCTGGAAAATTTTCGGGCGTTACAATCCTCCCTACCTTATAAAAAGTTTGTCCTCGAACTTAGAATAACTCCGAATACTTCTGCCTCATGCTATCTTCTGTTTCCCAAGTTGCCTCTTCGTACTTCTGGTTTAGCCATAGAACCTTCACTAGGGGTACCTCTTTGTTCCTCAGTTTCTTGACTGCTCGATCTATTATCTGAATAAGTCAACTTTCATAACTGAGATCTTCTTGAACTTGTACCATCTATGGCTCAATCAATTGGTTGGTATCAGGAATATGTTTCTTCAGCATTGAGACATGAAACATATTATGGATAGCTGACATCTTTGGAGGTAGCTCTAACTCGTAAGCTACTTTGCCAACTCTTTTCGTTACTAGGTAGGGTCCTATGTAACGAGAACTTAGCTTGCCTTTCTTGCCGAATCTCATTACTCCTTTCATGGGAGCTACTTTGAGGAAAACTGTATGCCCAACCTTGAACTCCAACAGTCTACGCCGCACATCGACATAACTCTTCTGCCTACTCTGAGTAGTTTTTATCCTTTGGCGGATGCTCACTAGTAGAAAAATGCTTATTAACCACGAGCGTTCACCATTGTCGTAGACGAAAATCACTGTTGTTAAAGGCCATGTTATTAAAAGGGGTGGTCTACATCAACAGTTACAAACCGTTGTTGTTTATAGTCAATAACAACAGTATAGCAATGGGTTTTCACCGTTGTCTTTTAATGTGATCGACAATAGGTTAACAATAGTATTAAACCATTGTTTGTGTGTGATTTAAACAATAGTTTGACAACAAATAAAAATCGTTGTCTTTTGGTTGAGACAGCCAACAATTTACAACAAATACCATTTAAAAATTAAATTATTTAAATAATTAAACAATATTGAGCAAACATACTTCAAAACTATCATATATACATCAAAATATCATCAAATATCATACATCATACTGTGCAAATATCATACATCAAGATATTGCCAATATTAGTCCAAAACTGAGATAACATCATCAAAATATCATATACATCAAGAACCAGAAACTGAGATAAACATCATCAAAATTAGTCCAAACATCATCAAAATATCCCCAGTAGCTTCATCCAAGTGCAGTAAACCAGATGAAGACAGTCGCGCCCCTTAGCTTTGCACCAGAAGTTGATTCCTTCCCTTGGATATGAATTGTCAAAACAAATAGAAATATAAAATGAGCATTCACAACTTAAAATATTAGAACAAAAGATTCTAGAAGATAATTCTACAGAAATTGATGAGGTCTATGCACAAATGACTCTTCGGCCTATTAACAAAGTAAGATTGATGACTTATAGTAATTATGCGCTGTTTATACCCTTGTTTTCTGCTATAGTTTTTTTTCTTGCATTATAATTATTTGATTATGATATAACAATATTATAGTTTCAAGTGACCCAATAAATGGTTGGTTACCTATTAACATATCTTCATTGATCAGTTGCTCAAGAAGATTGCCCAAATTTAATTTATAACTTTTGAACCCTAAAATAAGAGTGTTGACCAAGTTACATATTTGGAAAAAGAAATTCAAAGAAAGCAAGGGTTGAACTATCAGAACCTCAATCATAGATAGGATATAATAACATAGTAATATGAAATTCACGAGGAAGAGGTACATTGCTCCCTTCAGTTTTGTTGCATGTTACGCCTTCTAAACTGTTAAACGAATCTTGCAAAGCCTGCATTAAACAAACAAAGAGAATAAATCTTGAGAGACTTAATGTCAACAAGGAACCAGTAGACTAGTACTGGTTTGTTATGGAAGTGTTCTTCTGGTGCCAATATCACTCAGGGCTTAAGTACCGAAGAGGAAAACAATCTATATAGGTGTGCCAACACATTGCAAAAAAATCTAGTGAATGGTTATCTCATTGTGAGGATGTTGCCCTGAGGCAAGAGTTTAGGTACAAGAAATGAGTAGATAGTAGTGAGATTATGCATCTATGTTAAACCGAAAACAATCTTATTTTCCAACGCTAGTGAGATCAAATGAAAGCAAAATTCCAAGACTTTTAGGTGTGGAAGTCACCATGCGAAAATTTGAACTGTGTTTGTGCTGTCATTTGGTTGATGAAGCTCTAAAATTTACCATGCAATTTTGACATATAAATTGAAGCTAAGAACTTTGGTTTGTGATGCCAATCAAAGAAAGAACCAAGAATCAAAGAGGATGAACATGATGCCACCTTTGCACGTCTGGCCAATGATGAAAGAATCCCTTGTTTCTCTACATTGTAAGATTCATATGATTCGTCTCCAATCTGCAATTTTGTCCAAATTACTGCTTGAAATATTTTGATAGGTTGCAGAAAGTAAAGTCAGCAGGAAGACAAACCTTTGGTGGATTCATGACAAGGCTAGCAAGAATTTGACCAGAAATGTTCGAGCAAAGGTTTACAGATGCCAGCTTGTAAATCTGTTCTCTCACTTCAGCACTTAAGCCAGTTACCTCCATATATATTTTCTTGAAAGAGTTAAATTTCTTATCATCAACATATATATTTTCTTGATATACCTACAACATTTTGATGTAAGGTAACCAGGGTCAAGCAACTAATGATATGTTTGTCTGGATGATGACAAAATGAAGTGTTAAGGAAAATAGCTATCTTGGTGACCTCACCTCATCAACCAGAAGAACCAGACCCTCATTCTTACAAAAATCAACAATTTGTTTATGGTTTTCCTCAGCAAGAACCTGGCAAAAAGACATAAGATATGCTAAATTAAATGTGTTGTCGGTATGACACTATAAACAGTCAGCCAAAGTATTTGGTATAATTATAATAAGACTCCATCTCCTTGTAAAATCAGTGTAACAGATAAATTATGATTCAATGAAAATATAAAAGGATAAAACAATAGGCGAGACGCTTTTGCTAAAGTTTTATTCGCGTGTTTGGAAGCACAAATGGGTCTTTAAACATTGATAATGGCATTGGTGAGACAACCACACTAATATGAACTCCATCACATGTATAAGAAAATACATTTTAGTTAGATTTATAAAAACATGATATTAGATATTCTAAAATTAGAAAGAAATGAACAATTTTTTTATATGTGACTAATTATGTTGTAAGGTATTAACATGAGAGAGAAATAAAGGGCAAACCTGTCCAGTGGGATTACCCGGATTTATCACAACTAATGCCCTAACTGTGACTCCCTTGGATGGAGCATCATCTAGTTGTTTCTTAAGCTCTATAATCTCCAATCCCCAGCCAGTTGATTCGTCAAGGTAATAAGGAACCTAACCATCGCAGTTCTATCATTTAGTTCCTTCACTTCATAAACAAGATGGCTTACTCAAGATATATGATTAAATATACTGGTTAGACTTTCTAACAAACATTGGAAATATCTTACGAAGGGCAGCGTAACTAAATAGGTTTCAATACATAACAAAATAAAACTAATTGTTGAATCTAAAGATTGACAATGCATATTTGTGTTATCCTCACATGATAGAAAGAAAAAGAATTAATTTCAGTAGGTATATGAATAAATGAGCATACAAGGGAGCCGCCATGGAGAGCAATGGAGGCGGACTATAATGGGTACTGTGGAATGGGGCAGAGAATGCCATCATTCTCAGATCTTATTAATAACTGCATCATCATGTGCACCTGAGAGTAAAAAAATGAGTAATATCGCTAATCAACATGCTCAACAATGTGTCAATCTTCATCATGAAAAAGTAGAAGTTTAAGTAGATACTGCAGGGCTTGATCCATCTGTTAAGAAAATATCATCTAGATTAGCAGGAAAACCATCACGATAAGAAATTCTAGTAGCAATTGAATCTCGTAACCCTTTAATGCCCTGAAAAATCATAAGCATTGAAACCCTTTAATTTGCATCAAACATCAATTTTTTTCTAACATGATTAACATACAACGGTCGCAGCCTTGAAACTAGAACAGAAATCCATTGATAAACAGATACAATTCATGAGTTACCTATTCGATTAGCCGGTGCACAGGACTGCCATTGGAGGTTAGGTTCGACGTCTCTTTATACGTGTTCCTGAATAGCCACAGCTGATCGTAGGTAAACTTAGCCGGCATCTCGTATACGTAGACGCGCACCATTGAGGGAGCCGACTATGGATCCACCGCATCTCCGTAAAGCCTCTCCGCCTCTTCCTTCCAGATTGAGTCATCGAGCGCCGTGATCGCGGCAGAGGGAGATCCGCCATCAGCAGCAGAAGCGATGCCCGGGGTCCGGTAGGGGGCGCACGCGACATTGGGGGAGATCGACGACATTGACAGGGGGCGGGGCGCGCATGAGTTCAATTCCCACTCATATCGAACGAGATCTCATCCTCATTTACTAAGCATGGGCCTCCTCTCCCTAGGGTTTCACCGACGACGAGGGGCGGCGTCCGACTGGGGGAGATCGGCGACATTGGCGATGAAGGGGAGGGCGGCTCGGCGGCGTAAGGAGAAGAGGGGAGGAGAAAGGGATTGGACGATGGGTTTAGGGCTAGGGCCAGGGCATGGGTGCAGGTGAGGATAAAGGCAACGACAACATTTGGGAGCGGAAACCTTTGGGTATGAGCATAAGGAGTTGTTGACTGCTAACCTTAATAGCGGTAGCTAGGGCTCAAATAGGAAGACGCGGGCATTTTCATTTTCGCGCTCGCTCGCTGTTGTGTATTATCACGTAAGCAACACAGATAGACAACGGTTATTTAAAAACTGTTGTCGTAACCAACCCAATAGACAACGGTTTTTGAAAAACTGTTGTCTTTGACATACATAAGACAACGGTTTTTTAACAACCGTTGTCTTTTTCCGCAAAAATTTTTTCAACATCAACAGTTTTGGAAAAAACCGTTGTTAAATAAAAAAAGACAATGATTTTTTAAAAAACCGTTGTCTATTGGGTGTTGTTGAATCCAAAATTTCTTGTACTGGCTCTTTATAGCTTCTGTGGTATCATTAATAAGGTCAGTCTGATACCCCATTTCTTTCTTCGCACTACTTTCATACTAACAGATAGGAGATCTGCACTTCCTACCATAAAGAGCTTCATAAGGCGTCATACCAATAGTAGCTTGGTAACTATTATTGTAGGCAAACTCAGCTAATCATAAATACTTACACCAACTACCCTTGAAATCTAATGCACAATCTCTAAGCATATCTTCTAAAACTTGATTTGCTCTTTCTGTTTGCCCATTAGTCTGAGGATGGAAAGTTGTGCTAAACTTCAATTTGGTGCCAAGTGCTGTCTGTACACACTCCCAAAAATGCGAAGTGAAACAACCATATTTATCGGAGATAATGGTCTTCGGAACTCCGTGCAATCGGATCACTTCCTGTACATATAATTGAGCTAGTCTTTCTATTGAGTAAGACACTTTGATTTCCAAGAAGTGTGCAGACTTGGTCAATTTGTCAACAATTACCCAGATAGCATCATAGCCATTTGTTGTCTTTGGTAGACCAACAATGAAGTCCATGGCTATATCTTCCCATTTCCACTCTGGAATCTGTATAGGCTGTAGAACTCCTCCTGGTCTCTAGTGTTCTGCTTTAACTCTTTGACATGTCAGGCAGGTACTAACATATTTAGCTACATCTTTTTTCATTCCAGGCCACCAAAATCTTCTTTTTAAATCCTGGTACATTTTGGTAGATAGAGTAGGGAGTTCTATGGGTTTCTTCAAGAATCTTCCATCTCAGCTCGTCACTGTTGGGGACACATAGATGGTCACCATAATAGAGTATCCCACTATCAGATACTCTAAATTCTTTACTTTTTCTTCTTGCGTCTCTTGCTTGACCTTTTGAATATCAGAATCTTGATCTTGCTTTTTCTGTATATCCTCAAGCAAAGTTGACTCTAGTGTCAATACTCATAGTTGCCCATATATGATCTCAACTCCATAATCTACTATCTCTTTCAGCAATGGTGGTGACAGGGACATCAAAGTTGCGCAAGTCTTTCTACTTAACACATCAGTCACTTTATTCGCTTTACCAGGGTGGTGGAGGATTTCACAGTCATAATCTTTGACTAACTTCAGCCACCTTCGCTGTCTCATTTTTAGGTCCTTCTGAGTGAAGAAATATCTCAGACTCTTGTGATCTGCGTAAATCTTGCATTGGACTCCGTACAAATAATATCTCCATATTTTGAAAGCGAAGACTATTGCTGCTAACTCAAGATCATGAGTAGGGTAGTTCTTTTTGTTGGATCGAGAAAACCGATAGAGGGGGGTGAATATCGGAAATCATTTTTCGGAAAACTTAGAGCAAGTACGCAGCGAAAATTAAAAATCACAACACAGAGACACAGTCGATTTTACTTGGTTCGGAGCCTGTGTCGACTCCTACTCCAAGGCCCACGGTCGTTGACCGTTTACTTTGGGCAATCCTATATAGTGCGCAAAATAGTTTACAAATAATTATTACAGAATTTAGTACAGTAAACATTAAATAGCTCTTTTATCGACGTCCGGGGTAGATCAACTTTTTCGGAGCAGCGGGACGTCGTCGGCTCGAGTTGGAAGGATTCCGAGGCGAAGCGCGAGTGTAGAAGAGCGTAGAAGAGTTGATCGGGAGTTCTGTCCTGAAGCCTTGGTCGAGGGTCCTTTATATAGGGCCTGGGGGCGCCCGGGACGTCGGGGGCGCCCCCCACGTGGCGTTTGATCCGGTTGGATCTCGGTCACCGTCTGATCCCTTCTTTCTCGGGATAGATGTTGACCGGGGCGCCCGGAGTGCTCGGGGCGCCCGAAGTGCTCGGGGCGCCCGGGTTGACCGGGTCAAACACTTATCCTTTAGGCTTCGCTGGGGCTGCTTCGATGCTTTGTTATTGGGGGCGCCCGGGAGCACGGGGGCGCCCGCATGATGCACTGTCGAAGCTTGCTTCTGATTTGTGTGTTTTGTGTTCACCTTGGGGACGCCCGAGACACTCCGGGCGCCCTGGTCAGCTGTTGCCTCACTCCTTTGAGGCTCTCTGAGCTGCAGATACTCGTACCTTCGGTCCTGCATCCAGGGTTAGTCCAAAACACAACAAAACATTAAGTGGTTAGTTTATACAACCTTAGCTGTCTTGGTTCTGACTTTGGGTCTCCAAAATGGAACCCTAGGTCGAACCGACGCCTACTGTTCCCTCGACGGGGAACACACCCTCACCTACTCCTCTCGGGAGAATGTACCTGATGCCAACCGCTCCTTTGGTTGGACTTTTGCCTGACGGTCCTTTGCCAGGTCTTGGATACTGGCAGCCCTTCGCCAGTTGCCTAGCAGTCCTTCGCTAGGGCTTTGATACCGGCAGTCCTTCGCCAGTTGCCTAGCAGTCCTTCGCTAGGGCTTGGATTCTGGCAGTCCTTCGCCAGTTGCCTAGCAGTCCTTCGCTAGGGCTTTGTATCCTGGCAGTCATTCGCCAGGTGCCTAGCATTCCTTCGCTAGGACTTTGTCTCTGCACACTAGAGTAATTTGTTAGAAAACAAGTAAGACTTAACTTTTGACCTCTGTTGCCATTATCAAAACACAGGTTTGACTTGAGTGCATTCTAGCACACATCCCTACAGCAAAAAGAATATCAGGTCTGCTGGCTGTAAGGTACAGTAGGCTACCTATCATACTCCTATAGAGTTTAAGGTCCATTGGTTTACCATCAGGGTCACTATCTATTTTTACATTAGTGGCCATGGGGGTACTTATGCTTTAGAGTTATCCATTTTAAATTTCTTTATTAACTCTTTAGCATATTTGAATTGATGAACGTAGTTACCATCCCTAGTTTGTTTAATTTGTAAGCCTAGGAAAAAGTTAAGCTCACCAACTAAGCTCATTTCAAATTCATTTTCCATTATTTTGACAAACTCTTTTAGGAAGTTTGTGTTGGTGGATCCAAAGATAATGTCATCTACGTAAATTTGGGCAATAAATATATCTTTTCCTAGGGTTTTAATAAATAAAGTTGAGTCAATTTGGCCTTGTTTAAATTCTTTAGAAGTTAAATAGGTTGATAACCGTTCATACCAGGCCCTAGGTGCTTGTTTTAGTCCATATAATGCTTTGGTTAGTTTGTAAACGTGGTTAGGTTTGTCTAAGTCCTCAAACCTTGGGGGTTGTCCTACATAAACTTCTTCTTTAATGAATCCATTTAAAAAGGCTGACTTTACATCCATTTGATATAATTTAAATCCTTTATGGGATGCAAAGGCTAACAACATTCTAATGGACTCAAGTTTAGCTACTGGGGCATATGTTTCATCGTAGTCTAATCCCTCTACTTGGATGAAACCCTTTGCTACTAAGCAGGCTTTATTTCTGACTATTTCTCCTTGATCATTCAACTTATTCCTAAAGACCCACTTAGTGTCAATGACGGATTTGCTCTCAGGTTTAGGCACTAGTTCCCAGACTTGGTTCCTCTCAAATTGGGCTAACTCTTCTTGCATAGCTATGATCCAATCCGGATCAGATAGAGCTTCATCTATAGTTTTAGGTTCTATTTTCGATATCATAGCTATTTGACTAAGGTTTCTATAGGAGGATCTAGTCCTGACTCCTAGAGTTGGATCACCCACAATTTGATCGGTTGGGTGACTGAGTCTGGGTTTCTTGGTTCTTCTAGAGCTTGGTTCAGCCTCAGGTCTGGCTGGTCAGTTTGGTTCACTATTTGATTCGACTCTTTGGGCTGGTTCATTTGTTGGTTCGATACTTGATTCAGTTGACTCATTAATTGGTTCAATGGTTAGTTCGTTTAAGGGTTCAATTAAGGGTTCAATAGTTTGTTCATTATTTTCTTGGTCAGAGTTTGATGAAGTTAAATCTGGATTATTAGATGTTGAGTTGATTTCTTCATCAAAAATTAAGTTTGTTGTTTCTTCAATTTTCTTAGTTTGTTTGTTGTAAACTCTATAGGCTCTACTTGTGGTTGAGTATCCTAGGAAGATACCTGGGTTTGACTTAGACTGAAATTTTCCTAAATAGTCTTTGGTGTTTAGGATATGGACTTTGCATCCAAAGACCCTTAGGTAGTGTAGGTTTGGGAGTCTATGGTAGTACAGTTCATAGGGGGTTTTGTTGTGTCGCTTGTTAATCAAAACCCTATTTTGGATATAAGAAGCCGTACTAATCGCTTCTGCCCAAAATTGGTTTTCTAGATTAAATTCGTTGAGCATAGCCCTAGCGGCTTCTTGTAATGTTCTATTCCTTCCCTCGACTATCCCATTTTGTTGGAGGGTTCTAGGACATGAAAATTCATGTAAGTACCCATTTACCTTACAGAATTCCTCGAATCGTTGATTTTCAAACTCTCCCCTGTGATCACTCCTAAGTCTTTTAATTTTAGTGTCGTTTTGATTTTCAATTAGTTTACAGAATTCATTAAATAGGTTTAGGGTTTCATCTTTGGTTTTTAGAAACCTAACCCAGGTAAACCTAGAGTAATCATCAACTATTAGTAAGCAGTATCGGTTCCCGCTTAGTGACTTGGCTCCATGTGAATCAAACAGGTCAATGTATAGGAGCTCAAGTGTAGTTTGAGTTAAATCAGATTGGGTTAGTTTGTGATTGGATTTGGTTTGTTTACCTTGATTACAAGATTCACATATTAGGTTTTCATTATTTTTAATTTTGGGAATACCTTTGATTAAGCCAAGTTGGGTAATTTTTGAGATAATTCTCAGATTGGTATGACCTAATCTCCTATGCCAGAGGTTTGATTGTTTTAATTGTGTTAACATACATTTGGGTACAAGGGGAAGGTTTATAGTGTATATATTGTTTTTTCTAGTGCCCTTAAGCATGATTTCTGAGTCTTGTACATTTCTAATTAGGCAGTTAGAATTGTTAAAAGTAACTATATAACCAGAATCACATAACTGACTTATGCTAAGCAAGTTAAAATTAAAGTTTTCAACCAATAGAACTTTTTTAATAATGAAATCGGATTTAAGTTCAATATTACCTGACCCAATTACCTTGAGTGTAGCATTATTGCCAAATGCCACTGAGCCTAGGTTTTTGAACTTGAGCTTGGTGAACTTCAATTTATCTCCAGTCATGTGTCTGGAGCAACCGCTATCCAACATCCATTGGTCCAAATCTTTATGTTCCTACACATAAGGAGTTTTCTTGATTTGGATCTAATTAGAGTCAGGAATAGCTTAAATTGAGTTTCACTGCCTAGTCTGTCTCACCCAAATCTAGGGTTCTCAATCACGTTAGCCTTATAGGTTTCGTGAGACAGGTTTTGATAGTTAAGACTATTTTGAAAATTTTGATTAATTTTGAAAACAATTAAATTTTGATAGCTTAATTAAAATTAAATTTTGAAAACTTAATTAATTTTGAAATTTTTGAAAATATGTTTAAATCTACAAATAACTGAAATTTTGTGTTAGATTCGAATTTGACAAAAAAATAATTTGAATTTGAATTTCAAAAATTGGCTTCCAGGTCTTGGCGAGGCACTAGGCCTTCTTTGGTCGTAGCCTTATGGGATCATCCACCCTTTCCTTGACAAAGCCTTTTAATGAAATTTCATTTTCAAAATTCTTCTTTGAAAAATTTCTGGTCTAACTAGTTTAGGTCTTGGATCGGTAGCTTCGGCTAGTTCCGCCAAATTGGCTTCCCTAACGTACTATCATCTCACCTCCACCCAATACTATGTTGTCAAGTTTCAGTTAAGTTTGTTCAGTCCTTAACTAACCATTCTTAAATCTAAGCATGGTAAATTGCAGGAATTTTAAATAAACAATCAATCAAGCAATTGCAATCAAGAATTAAATTCTTATCTAATAATGAATATTGTTTTCAGTTTGGCTCCCCCTGGACTAAAGCCATGGTGATGGTTAGGCAAGATGTGAATCTTGTCCTTGGGGATCCAATACTGATTTGATCCAGTTGGTTTGTTCAGGTATAGTTTAGGTACTCATGCCTGAATTTTACCTCTGGATTGATTCAGTACAGCAAAGTGAGATCTTTGCCGGGATTTGGTTCTATAGCCCAGTCCGGATCGATTTAGAACTGATTTCTGTTTTCCAAGGATCATGTCAAGACCCTTGGAACCAGATGTAAATCGTTCTAAAGCTGATCTAAGATCCTTAACCTGAGTTTTCAGGGAGGAGTTCTCCTTTTAAAGTTTTTCAACTTGAGTAGGAGTTCCATCCTGAACCTTCTCGGTTAAGGGTTTAGAGTCAGCTCCCTCTTTCAGGAGTTTTACTTCCTGTCGGAGGGATTCGACTCGGAGTTTGGCTTTTGCCAAATCTCGAGAAAGATATGAAATTAATTCACTTAATTGACATCTATTGAAACCACTTACCTTGATTTCGCCGTCTTCTGAAAAGGTCAGCTTACCGTCGTCCTGTTCTGATTCTGACTCAGTCTCGACTTTTTCTGAGGCGGTTAGGGCTAGTAGGTTTGATTGGGGTGCTTCTTCTTCTTCTTCTGAGGAAGATTCGTCCCAGGTTGCTTGGAGCGCTTTCTTTCTTCTTGTCTTTTTGATTTCCTTTAAGTTTGGACATTCTGTCTTGTAGTGGCTCTTCTTCTTGCACTCGTAGCAGGTTACGTTGGGCTTGTTTTTGTCATTTGCGGGTTCAGCTGGTTCGTCCTTTCTTCGGCTGATTTTTCGTTTGTTCGTTCGGTTCTTCAACTCCTTGTAGTAGCTTCGGGCTAGTCGGACCAGCTTAGTTTGATCTCCTTCTTCGTCTTCTGAGTCTGAGTCTGAGTTAGACTCGGGTTCAGGTTCAGGCTTCTTCTTTGTTGTCCTTCCAGTTTTACCTGCAACGAAAGCAATACCTTTCTCGACCATATTGGTGTTAGTTTGTTCGTGCAGTTCTAGTTTGGAAAATAATTCGTCTAATTTTATTTTTGAAAGATCCCTTGAGACCTTGTATGCATCTACCATAGATGCCCACAAGGTGTTTCTAGGGAAAGCGTTTAAGGCATACCTTATTAAGTCACGGTTTTCAACCTTGTGACCTATAGTGTGAAGACCGTTCATCAACTCTTGGATTCGTGCGTGGAGCTGGGCTGCTGTTTCGTTGTCGGCGATCTTGATGGTGTAGAGTTTGTTCAGAAGCAGATCCCTCTTACTGATCTGAGTATCTGATGTTCCTTCGTGCAACTCGATCAATTTTGCCCACAGCTCCTTGGAACTGTTGAAGGGGCCCACGTGGTTCAGCTCCTCTTTCGTCAATCCACATTGAAGAGTCTGAGTCGCTTTAGCGTCGGCTTCGATTTTTTGTTTCAGAGCGGTGTCCCACTCTGTGTAGCTTTGAGGAAGTCCATCAGCATTTTTGGGTATATCCAGTCCGGACTGGATGATGATCCACATGTCCACCTGAGTTTTTAGGTGGACCTCCATACGGTTTTTCCAGTAGGAAAAGTCTTCTCCACTGAAGAGTGGAGGTCTGGCGGTGCTAAATCCCTCTTGCATGACCATTTGATCTGTAAAAGAAAACTAACAAAAATATCCCAAAACTTGGTCTTGGATTAGTAGTACGGGATAAGGATAATAAAATATAAAAAAATTTTATTAAAAAAAATTCGAATGAGAATAAGAAATAAAAATCCGAAAAATTTTCAAACTGGTGGTTGCACCAAGTTTGAACTTCCCCGCTCTGATACCACTTGTTGGATCGAGAAAACCGATAGAGGGGGGTGAATATCGAAAATCATTTTTAGGAAAACTTAGAGTAAGTACGCACCGGAAATTAAAAATCACAACACAGAGACACAGTCGATTTTACTTGGTTCGGAGCCTGTGTCAACTCCTACTCCAAGGCCCACGGTCGTTGACCGTTTACTTTGGGAAATCCTATATAGTGCGCAAAATAGTTTACAAATAATTATTACAGAATTAAGTACAGTAAACTTTAAATAGCTCTTTTACCGACGTCCGGGGTATATCGACTTTTTCGGAGCAGCGGGACGTCGTCGGCTCGAGTTGGAAGGATTCCGAGGCGAAGCGCGAGTGCAGAAGAGCGTAGAAGAGTTGATCGGGAGTTCTGTCCTGAAGCCTTGGTCGAGGGTCCTTTATATAGGGCCTGGGGGCGCCCGGGACGTCGGGGGCGCCCGGGACGTCGGGGGCACCCCCCACGTGGCGTTTGATCCGGTTGGATCTCGGCCACCGTCTGATCCCTTCCTTCTCGGGATAGATGTTGACCGGGGCGCCCGGAGCGCTCGGGGCGCCCGGGTTGACCGGGTCAAACACTTATCCTTTAGGATTCGCTGGGGCTGCTTCGATGCTTTGTTATTGGGGGCGCCCGGGAGCACGGGGGCGCCCGCAGGATGCACTGTCGAAGCTTGCTTCTGATTTGTGTGTTTTGTGTTCACCTTGGGGGCGCCCGGGACACTCCGGGCGCCCTGGTCAGCTGTTGCCTCACTCCTTTGAGGCTCTCTGAGCTACAGACACTCGTTCCTTCGGTCCTGCATCCAGGGTTAGTCCAAAACACAACAAAACATTAAGTGGTTAGTTTATACAGCCTTAGCTGTCTTAGTTCTGACTTTGGGTCTCCAAAATGGAACCCTAGGTCGAACCGACGCCTACTGTTCCCTCGATGGGGAACGCGCCCTCACCTACTCCTCTCGGGAGAATGTACCTGATGCCAACCGCTCCTTTGGTTTGACTTTTGCCTGACGGTCCTTTGCCAGGTCTTGGATACTGGCAGCCCTTCGCCAGTTGCCTAGCAGTCCTTGCTAGGGCTTTGATACTGGCAGTCCTTCGCCAGTTGCCTAGCAGTCCTTCGCTAGGGCTTGGATTCTGGCAGTCCTTCGCCAGTTGCCTAGCAGTCCTTCGCTAGGGCTTTGTATCCTGGCAGTCCTTCGCCAGGTGCCTAGCATTCCTTCGCTAGGACTTTG
The DNA here is from genome assembly GCA_024364735.1 of Boesenbergia rotunda. Lineage (NCBI taxonomy): Eukaryota > Viridiplantae > Streptophyta > Magnoliopsida > Zingiberales > Zingiberaceae > Boesenbergia > Boesenbergia rotunda. The sequence continues at coordinate 57,152 of JAGFNQ010002479.1, read as the reverse complement.
TCTCTGCACACTAGAGTAACTTGTTAGAAAACAAGTAAGACTTAACTTTTGACCTCTATTTCCATTATCAAAACACAGGTTTGACTTGGGTTCATTCTGCACCAACACTTTTCATAATCCTTGGGTTACCTGGAAGCATATGCAATGACCTTGCCTTCTTGCATGAGTACAGCTCCAAGTCCCAACTTTGATGCATCACTGTATATATCAAAGCTTCTGTCACTTTCGGGAACGGTAAGAATGGGAGCACTTGTCAATCTTTTCTTCAGCTCAATAAAACTCTACTCACAATCTTCAGTCTACTCATATTTCTTATTCTTTCTTGTAAGGGTGTAAGTGGGGAAGCTATCTTTGAAAAGTCCTCTATGAATCATCTGTAATACCCTGCTAAACCCAGAAAGCTTCTGATCTCACTGCCATTCTTTGGTCGACCCCAGTTACTAACTGCTTTAATCTTTGCTAGGTCTACCATAACACCTTCCTTGGAAATGATGTGGCCTAGAAAAGTCACTTGGTTAAGCCAGAATTCACACTTTAAAAATTTAGCATATAATTTCTACTGCTGTAGAGTCTTCAATACTACCCTCAGATATTCGTCATGTTCTTCCTGAGACTTTGAATAAACCAGGATATCATCAATGAAGACTATGACGAACTTATCAAGGAACTCCTTGTATACTCGATTCATTAGATCCATGAATGTTGCAGGGGCGTTTGCCACTCCAAAGGACATGACTACAAACTCGTAGTGTCCATACCGTGTTCAGAAAGTAGTTCTCGGCACATCACTCTCCTTAACTTTGAGTTGCTGGTAACCTGACCACAGATCTATTTTGGAAAACACTGTTGCCCCCTTCAACTGATCAAACAAATCATCTATCCTTGGCAAAGGATATTTGTTCTTGATGGTCATCTTATTTAGGGCTTGATAATCTATGCACATTCGCATAGATCCATCTTTCTTCTTGACGAACATCACGGGAGCTCCCCAGGGTGAATGACTAGGGCGGATGAAACCCTTGTCGAGTAACTTCTGTAATTGTTCTTGTAGGTCCTTCAGTTCTGTTGGCGCCATACGATAAGGTGCCTTTGAAATCGGGTTGGTTCCTGGAGCCAACTCAATTTCAAACTCAATTTCTCGATTAGGGGGGAGTCCTGGTAACTCTTTAGGAAACACCTCCGAATAGTCACAAACTATCCGTACTTCTTCTTTCTTTAGTCCTTGTCTTTGCCTTGCATCTACTATATGTGCTAAATAACCAAAACATCCATTATCTAACATTCTCTGAGCTTGTAAGGTAGATAAAAACCTTTTTGTATTTCTCTTTGGGTCTTCGACAAACTCAAATGGAAGTTCTGCTTTTGGCGGTGTGAACTTTACTTTCTTTTTGTGGCATTCAATAGAGGAACTGTACTTGCTCAAGAAATCCATCCCTAAAATGATATCGTAATCCTTCATATCAAGGACTACTAAATCACCATAGAGTTCTCGGTTGGAAATCCAAATTGGTACAACTCTTAACCACTGAGTAGATTCCATGACCTCTCCCGAAGGTAAGGTCGTTAAGAACTTATCATTCAACATTTCTGGTGGAATCTCTAGCTTCTTGGAGAATGACATAGACACAAAAGAATGTGTTGAGCCAGTATCGAATAACACACTAGCATAATGAGATAAGATGAGTATTCGACCTGTGACCACGGTAGGAGAATTTGCCACCTCTTCCTTAGTGATGGCAAAAATCCTGGCGTTGGTCATGACTGGTGAGGCTTCCACTCTCCCTTGACTGATGTAGGGTCCTTCCAGTGTTGGCTGCATCTGGTGCAACTGTGCGGATTTCCCCCTATACTGAATAAGTTGTGGTGGAGGCAGATTTGCTTTGGTAGGGCAAGCCTTGGCCATATGCCCTTCTACTCCATAGATATAGCACCCCCTCATATCTTGGCGACATTCTCCTAGGTGCGTCCTCCCACACTTTGGGCAAGGAGGATATTCGGGGTACTTGCTTGATGAGCCTCCTTTTGAGTTGCTCCCATAAGTCTTTTGATCCCACTGCTTTCTTTTGCTTGGGTACCCCTTCCAGTTCTGCGGGTTACCTTGAGATTTCTGGACTGCTACTTGCTTCTGTTGCATCCTGGTGGCCTTTATACTGTTTAAGTAGTGCTCAGTGATCAATGCACTACTTATCAGTTCTTCTTAGGTATGCAGCCTATTAACACTGTTGGCCACATTTAAAGCTATCTCAGGCCTTAACATCTTGAGCATTAGCCTGACTCTTTCTCTTTCAGTACTAGCTAGCTCAGGGCACAGACAAGCTAGCCGGTTGAATTTCTTCACTGCTTCATCCACAGATAGTTCTACTTGTTTGAACTCCAAGAATTCATCATAATGCTTGTTGGTTACTCACATGTGAAAGTATTCTTCGAAGAACTCAGTCTCGAAGTTGACCCATGTCATCTGGCTGACATTTCTCTTGGCCTTAACTCTCTTCCACCACATTCTAGCATCTCCGGTAAGGCAGAAGGATGCACACATTATCTTCTCTACCTCATGCCAGTCCAGTAGCTCTACTATGCTTTCCAAAGTTTTGAACCATGCTTGAGCATCCTAAGGTTCGCTTGTGTCTGAGAAGTTTTTTGGTTTCATCTTCTGCTACTGGATGAGGTATGCTTCTTGCCTTACCCCCCCTGCCGAGACTACAGATGTAACCGATAGATCTTCGGCCACAAGTGGTGTCACTACATTCTCCACCGGCGGGGTAATGGGAGCAGGTTGCTGGTTAGCCATTAGGGTAGCAATCACTTGCTGTTGTTCTACTAACTGCCTTTGTAACTGAGCCACCACCTCTAAAAGATTTGGTGGTGGTACTGACTCTGTTGTCTCTTGCCCTCTAGGAGCTCGCTCCTCATTTTGGGCCTTCCTAGGACATCCCCTTGCCATTTTCTTACTATTATAATGAGAACAAAGACATTACATTGCCATCATCATACTCATAATAGCATATGTTGAAAGAAAAACATGAAAGACATGTATATAAAACTAAACATAAGCAATTTCTTACTTGGTAGGGCAGGATTGATGCTTGATGTCAGTGTGGTGGAAGGGTGGAAACTTGCTCTGATACCAAACCTGTAACGACCCTCCCTCCTCACTCTAGAGGGACATCACATCTCTTTCTACTTAATCAGGACCAATCGACAAGCTCCTTGAGCAGTCGACTGGTGCCAGTCTACTGCTAGGCCAATTCACTCGACCAATCTTTCTGTTCCCTCAATTTCACTGAGGGCAGTTGACTGACTCCTTGAGCAGTCGACTAATACTTCTGAAATTTCCATTTCAGACTTCAGAAACTTTGGACAACTCAATGGATACATTTCTACTTCAACTGCACTGAGATTATAGAACTCACAATCATAATAACCAAAATACGTGGACTAGATTATACTCCATTTAGCATGCATCTCAAACTCCAAATTTTTTGAGGAATAACAACTAAAACTTATTATCTTTGTAGAAATGAAACTACTATCATGAAACTTAAGTAAATAACTTAGAGTGACAACAAATCTCATCCCAAAGGATCTCACTCCACGGTTCTGCCGCCACTGACACAAATCATCCTTCCTTTAGCCTTCTTGCCTTACATCATTTCTTTACCTTTATCTGCAGTAAAAGGATGCAGACTATAAGCAAATTGCTTAGTATGTAGATATCTACTCTCACAAAACATGCAACCGATATAAAACATGCTCTTGGTCGAAGAATGCTTGCTTTAAAACATGTGTAACTGAAAATGCTATAATTAACATGAATATGTTTGTAACAAATGCTTGCATTTGAAAACGTGGCTTGAAATGAAAATTGCTTACCATGCTTGAAACAAATGCTTGCTTTTGAAAACTTGAAACTTTTATATTTTTATACTTCTTATACTTCAAAATAGATAAACATCCTCCTTTGGCCCCGGCATAGCATCAATACGCGCATCCCTAATAGGTTTCGGGATAGCTAGCCACCGAACCCTACTAGAGCATCTCTACTAGGCTCGCCTAGATCTCTATGGGTCTTGACTCGGTACATGCCATTTTAAAAAGTAATATACTTAAACTTGTACTCATACTTGTACTTAAAATGCTTATCTTGCAC
>JAGFNQ010002479.1:0-49330 GCA_024364735.1 Boesenbergia rotunda | reverse complement strand
TTTGTTGATTTTGCTACTTCAGCCCAAGCTGCAATCTCTTTGGAAGCTTTGCAAGGTGATGATACTATGTCTGATGTGCTTGATATCTAGCTTCATTTACTCAATTTCTTCGTTCTTTCTTACTATTCTCTGTTGCATACAACACAACAATCTTTAATAGATTTCAGAATTATTTCTTACTGTTCTCTTTTCTCTATATGTCAAAATAGGCCTTCATCAATCTGACAACCGAGAGTTAAATTATAATATAAGTTCTTCGTGAACAAGAGAGTTATGATATTGTCATACACAGATTATAGAGGTCAAGTTGCAATAGTTTTCACTTTTAATTTTGGAATAGCTTGCAGCATCCTTGTTGTTAGTAGGAGCCTAGAGCCAATTATGTGATGATTGACTAGGGACATTTTGTATCATATTCTATTATTAATAAAGGCATGTTTGATTATTATACTTACTTTGTATTTGTGCCAAATAACTAAGTATAATAATGTCCTTGGGTAGTAGGTTCTTATCTACATTATATCGATTGGTTGAATCGATAGTGAGATGATGTAGAGAACACTACTCTAAACCATTCCTAGTCAAGTATTAATATTCAAGGGCAATATTAATGCATGGAGACTAGCATGTAGGTCAACTGATGACTTGAGCTCACAAGTCATGGATATGTGATATCAAGTTGACACATGGGTATACATTGGAGAATGTGTACTGAATTGACCCGCCATGAGAAAGTTTCATAGATTGTCATATGAGTGTCATAAACTTTCTCATGTGACTATTAGTATGAATAGTCCTTAGACCTGAAGTCACTACGGTTCCCTACATAAGGAGTTATGTACTTTGGTATGGCCAAACGTCACCCGTAACAGGGTGGACTATAAAGGCGATCACTGGGTATGTAATGAATTATGCGGAGGGATGTGAGTGATGTAGATGGATCTATCCCTCCCATATGACGGGAGTGATATCTGTGGGCCCCTTGATCGAGTAGGACTACTGAAACGCATGGCCATGCTCAAATGAGTCAATATGAGATATTGAGCTCATTTGTTTGAGTGAGTCTACTCGGGGATCAAGAAACACAAAGATTGATTGAGGATGACACGGTCTATGCCTCATTGGTCAATCTAGATATCAAGGATAGAAGGACAAGGTCATACATTATCATAGTCACGGAGGTTTAGTCGGATCTCGACTTTTCTTGTTACTTGGGTAGCAATGATGCATTGCTAGATGCCGCTCATTGCTTATGTGTCTAAAGCGTTTAGGCGCATTGCCAACGTCACGAGAACCTATTGGGTCACACACTAAGGACATGATGCTTCGGGAGCCCGAGTTGGGAACTCGGGAGATCTGAGCCCGAGTTGGGAACTCGAAAGATCTGTTAGATAGATGAGCAAAGGGCACGCTCCAAAGGTATACACTTTAGATAGATCTATTAGATAGATGAACATTGTACGAGTTTTATTTCGCATGGATCACTCGAGGGTTCTTGTTTCCGCTGCGTTTTTATGTTTTGGTGCCTGGAGAACCCAACACTTATTGCTTTATAAGAGCGTAAGGGCTAATATTTTTAGTTGTGAATGCTCATTTTATATTTCTATTTGTTTTGACAATTCATATACAAGGGAAGGAATCAACTTCTGGTGCAAAGCTAAGGGGCGCGACCGTCTTCATCTGGTTGACTACACTTGGATGATATTTTGATAAATAGAAAATTATGAAGCTACTGGGGATATTTTGATGATGTTTGGACATGATTTTTGATGTATATGATATTTTGATGATGTTATCTCAGTTTGGACTAATACTGGTGATATCTTGATGTATGATATTTGCACAGTATGATGTATGATATTTTGATGTATGATAATTTGAAGTGTGTTTGCTCAATATTGTTTAATTATTTAAATAATTATTTTTTAAATGGTATTTGTTGTAAATTGTTGGCTGCCTCAACCAAAAGACAACGATTTTTATTTGTTGTCAAACTATTGTTTAAATCACACACAAACAACGGTTTAATATTATTGTTAACATGTTGTCGATCACATTAAAAGATAACGATGAAAAACCATTGCTACACTGTTGTTATTGACTATAAACGACAACGGTTTTTAACTGTTGATGTTGAGCACCCCTTTTAACAACATGACCTTTAACAACAGTGTTTTTAGCCTACGACAACGGTGAACGCCCGTTGTTAATAAGCATTTTTCTACTAGTGGGAGTTCAGCGGCCCGGGGATGGTGCAGTGCGAGGAACTTATGTACCGGGACGGCCTTAGCGCCAAAGTGACACGAATCAGCCTCAACCATGGTATGTTCGTCCTTTTCTTCAATGCCCGTTAGTTCTATCTAATGTTCTCTAGGCTTGGGGTTATAGAGGAAGTCATGTTCGCCAAGGTGATGGGCTGACTTATCAAGTGTGAGGAGGCCAACAAGGAGGCGCTGACTCCTCCACCGGCTGTCCCTGATGCACCCCCTGCGCCTGCCGAGCCTTTGCAGGGGACCACTGATTCATCCGGGAAGGTAGAAACTACTGTGAAACCCCCGCCCTGTTGGATCGATTCCGTATGCTAGAGGGGGGTGAATAGCATTTTTCGGTCCGTTCTTCCTACACGGTTAGTTGCGCAAGCGGAATATACAATAAAAATAAACTAACCAAGAAAAACAATGCTAACAAACCAGTTTTACTTGATATCCACCTCGGATGGGCGACTAATCCAAGAATCTATCGGTGGATCACTCCCCGGATAACCTCCGGCTAGCCCTCATCTCTCCTTGTGGGTGGAGAAACCTCACCACAATACTTTTAGAAGACCTGGGCACAAAGACTACTATCTTGCCTTTAACCAAGACAAGTTTCGTCAAGAATCTCAGCCACCATGAAGTCCTCTTTAAATAGGACTCGGGCTAAAACCCTCACCACCAGTCGACTGCCCTGGGGGCAGTCGACTGGTGCCATTGAAAATCGACCGTTGCAACCCCAACGTTCAAATTTTCAGCCAACTCACCAGCCACCTACCAGTCGACTGCCCCCAGAGCAGTCGACTGGTCCCCAGCTGAAACCCATCTGTGAGTTTCATCAGTCGACTGCCCCCAGGCCAGTCGACTGGTCTACTCACCCACCTAAGGTTACCCTTCCCGAGTACATTCCACTCTGCACTCGAACCTTAGGATTTTCCGAGTACAATCACACAACACTCGTACCCTCACGACTCGACTGCCTCATCCGCAGCCTCGACTATTGCCTTCGCGCCCTCTTTATCTTCGGCTCCTATCCCTCGGATGCACGCAAGCCTCCAGCTTGCCTCCATGCCATCCTTCACGCATGTCTCGAAGTCCATGCTCCTCAGCTCAACCTCCCTGCTCTCCAAGGTCCCTCGGGTGCACACAAGCCTACATCTTGTCTTCATGCGCCACCCTTCACCGTACCGAGGCTGTCCAGTCAAGTCAATATGTGTAAACCTGTACAACCTGCACACTCAACATACACATATTAAATACAAGGGAAAACCTAACTTAAACCCTTTGCCCAAACATCAATGTACTTGGTCACTCCGGACCACAGATTGCCTCAACAATCTCCCCCTTTTTGATGTTTGGCAATACGTTTAAGTTAGGGAAGCAAGATAGTAGTTAATAGCAAAAATCATGCTAAAACAAACAACTGGACTTACGTTGCCAAGACTCCCTCTTGGACTTACACTGCCAATGCATATGCAATGCATGGATCCTATCCCAAGGCATTCCACACCTAACCCTCCAAGCTAGGAATTTTCCGAACTGGGCATTTTAAAACCTATCCCAAGGCTCCCCACACCCAACCCTCCAAGTTAGGACTTTTCCACACACCTAACTTCCCAAAGTTAGGAATTTTCACCAAAACGGGTTTTTTAAAGTTTTTCCAAAGCTCCCCCTACATTGGACTTACAAAGGCTTTTTAAGAACCTCTCTCAAGTTCCCCTTACCCCAAGAATGGAGCAACCATGCTCCCCCTTAACCTCAGCTCCCCCTAAACCTAATGTTTCTAGCAAAGGAGTGTTGGTTTCCTAACTTAAACCCAACACTTCTCCCCCTTTGCCTAACATCAAAAAGACCTCAATAATATCCCAATTATTGGTTCTTTTAATCCCCAATGATCCTAAACACACTGTACTAAACCCCCATACACTTGTTTATTATCATTTGGACACAAAACCAGCTGCTAATAGACAAATCAGCCCTGGGCAGTCGACTGCCCCCATGGTAGTCGACTGATACTCTGAATATCAGTTTTTTTCTGACCATTTTCAGAAATGCGCCAGAAACTCCACAATTCTCCAAAAATTCTCAAATTTTGTGGAGAACATTGTGGTACCCATACCTACTTGGAGAAAATACATTCTATAATGTATCTATCACCATTCCCAAGTTTGACACAAAATTCAAAAATTTTCTATGAAAATCAAGGCAACCAAGGAGGCAACCTCCCCCTTAACCCATGCCTTCTCCCAATTTTCATTTACCAAGGTCAAGTTCTACCCAACTTGACATTATAGCACCAATGTTAAGTTATACCCCAACTTAACAACCAACATTGTCTTTTGTTAAGTTAAACCTAACTCAACAACCCAAGTTTTCTACCCTAGAACCGTCTAGAAAAAACCTAGAAAACCTGAAAAGCCTAAAAGTTTGCAAGCACATTTTCTAGGATATACCATATCCTAGAAAAATATGATTTCATGAAGATTATCAAATGTGCTTGACTTTTGGTATAACTTCTAATTTCTCAAAAGGTTGGCATTTTGTATCAATTCGAAAGTCTATCTATAATTCCTTGTGTTTGTCAATTCTAAACATCATCAATTTACACAAGGAATTGTTCTCAACTCTCCCTTCTTTATTTCTTAATCCTAGATACCTTATGGAAAACTTCCATATCATTTCATTCACCAAACATTTATCATTAATATCATCCATTGAATTTCAACCTATCATGACATAAAATCTCTCAATATAGCATAATACTTTCTTATGATTTTAATCTTGCAATTTCTGATCAGCTACTAGGCCTTTTCACACTTAACCTAATGATCAGTCGACTGCCCCCAGGGCAGTCGACTGATACCTGAATTTCAGGTTTTTCAGCCCAATTTCAGTAATGCCTAAATAATTCCACAAATCTCCAAAAATTCTGAAATTTGTAGAGAGATTTGTGGAGCCAATGTCTACTTGGGAAAAATATGTTTCTAAATAAATGTACTCCAAATCCCAAGATTGGCACGGAACTTAACTTCTCCTAAAATGTATCATTTAAACTCTCCCAAAAGTTCTAATTGTGACTTCTTCTCAATGTATCTTCTTATACTTGATCATAATTCATTTTTATCACAGAATTATATGGTATTCACCCATTAAAACCTAGTTTTATCAAATATAATCGTATTTTCACCTTTTTCTCCCTAAATTCCCTTTTAATGTGGTAAAACATAGGATTAAGACTTACCCAAGTCTTCCAACCCTTTTTTGCACATTTCACCTAATTTTCTAGGAGAGAAACTCTTGAGATCCATTTACCATGGACCCCAAAGGCTGCTAGAGCTCCCCCTTGAGCTCTTAGCCCTAGTCACCTCCCTAGGTGACTCAACCCACACTAGGTCACATCGGTATGCCATCGGTGATTCTTGACCTACAAATCTAACCTTCTTAACCTTGGATACCTTGTCCTTGGTTAAGTTACCCTTTTCACCTTTGAATGGCACCCCCTTGCTATCCTTAGACTTCTCCTTCTTGCCATGATCATATGCCTTCCCAGCATATTTCTTTTTATTGGCCTTGGAGGTCTTATACCGGTATCCCAATCCTGATCTATCGTAGTTGGGTTTTAAACTACCCAACACCATATCTAGACCCTTAGATCCAACCTTGAATCTTTCTAGGGTCTTTTCTAATTTATCAAGTCTTTCTCTCAAGGCTTGATTTTTCCTTTCCAAGTTTCTAACCTTTGATCCTATATGTCCACTTTGGACATTCCTAGACCTACCCTCCTTTCTAGGCACATTCCTTCCTTTCTTGGGATTAGTGTCATGATCCTTGGGTCCTAAGGTTCTAGGTTGATCATGATACATGCTTTTCCTAGGGTTATGATATACCTTGTTAACCCTAGTCCTATCATTATATCTAAATCCAAAATTATGCACAAGTAAGAAATTTTCGTTAATTTTAGCATGCATGGATGAATGATTAACATTATTTTGAATATGCAAGGAAGAACTTGAAATTGAATTACACTTTAACCTAGGGTTAGGAATTACCTCCCTTACCCTTGTAGTCTCTCCTTGTTGTGATCTTTGCCTCTTCCTTTCTTCTTTCTCCCATCTCCTCATGTGTCCCATTTTCTTAAGCTCTTTCTTCCTTGGACACTTGGTGTGGTAGTGCACTAGCTCACCACACGTGAAGCATCGAATCCTCCTCTTCTTCTCTTGGGATTCTCCAATCCTACACTTCATGTTAGAATTTAATTTAATTGAAATAGGTTTAGAGTGTACCTCCTTTTTACCTTTCGGGCACTTGTCCTTATAGTACCCCGTTTCGTTGCAACCAAAGCATGTGATGTGCTCTTTCGATTTGGCTTTGGTGGAGATGGATGCTAGGCTCACTTCTTCTTCAACCTTGGATGATGTGGATGCTTCCTCTTGTTCTTGTATGGCTGAGGGTCTCTCCTCCCCCTCAATTCTTGAATTTTATACTTCTTCTTCTTCTTCGGATGAGGTGTATGCTTTTTCACTCAATTCCTCCACTTCACTTGATAATGTTGATAATTCTTTTTCTCTTTGGTATTCATGGACTATTTGTCTCATTTCTTCGGACTCTTCTACTCTTTGAATTGGTGTAGGGTTCTCATGACACTTTTCCAAGTTGTTTCACAACTCATAAGCATTTTTATATGCCCCTACATCACTCAATACATTTTTAGGCAAAAGATTTACTAAAATACTAATTACCTTTTCATTTGCTTTTGCTTGATCTTGTTGTTCTTGATTCCAATATCTAGGCCTAAGCCTCTTCCCATGCTTATCCTTTGGAATCTCTAACGGCTCTTCTATGATTATCCTACATGCCCAATCCATGCTAAGCTAAGTCTCCATCCTTGCTTTCCAATAGCCGAAATCCTCATGGTCGTAGGGCGGTGGAGTGTAGATATCTTCACCCAACTTGTCTTCCATTGTTTTCTCCTCTAGCGTGTGCTCCCTCGGCAGTTAGTCCAATCGAGAGCGGTCCTTTGCTCTGATACCAATTGTTGGATCGATTCCGTACTCTAGAGGGGGTGAATAGCATTTTTCGGTTCATTCTTCTTACATGGTTAGTTACGCAAGCGGAATATACAATAAAAATAAAACTAACAAAGAAAAACAATGCTAACAAACTAGTTTTACTTGGTATCCACCCCGGACGGGTGACTAGTCCAAGAATCCGTCGGCGGATCACTCCCCGGATAACCTCCGGCTAGCCCTCGTCGCTCCTTGTGGGTGGAGAAACCTCACCACAACACTTTTAGAAGACCTGAGCATAAAGACTACTGTCTTGCCTTTATCCAAGACAAGATTCGTCAAGAATCTCAGCCACCACGAAGTCCTCTTTAAATAGGACTCGGGCTGAAACCCTCGCCACCAGTCGACTGCCCCCAGTGTAGTCGACTGGTGCCACTGAAAATCGACTGTTGCAACCCCAACGTACGAATTTCAACCAACTCACCAGCCACCTACCAGTCGACTGCCCCCAGAGCAGTCGACTGGTCCCCAGCTGAAACCCTTCTGTGAGTTTCATCAGTCGAGTGCCCCCAGGTCAGTCGACTGGTCTACTCACCCACCTAAGGTTACCCTTCCCGAGTACATTCCACTCCACACTCGAACCCTAGGATTTCCCGAGTATAATCACACAGCACTCGTACCCTCACGACTCGACTGACTCCTCATCCACAGCCTCGACTATTGCCTTCGCGCCCTCTTCATCTTCAGCTCCCGTCCCTCGGATGCACGCAAGCCTCCAGCTTGCCTCCATACCATCCTTCATGCATGCCTCGAAGTCCACGCCCCTCAGCTCATCTTCCCTGCTCTCCAAGGTCCCTCGGGTGCACACAAGCCTCCAGCTTGTCTCCATGCCACCTTCACCGTACCGAGACCGTCCAGTCAAGTCAATATGTGTAAACCTGTACAACCTGCACACTCAACATACACATATTAAATACAAGGGAAAACCTAACTTAAACCCTTTGCCCAAACATCAAAACACATGGTCACTCCGGACCACAGATTGCCTCAACACGCCCGTCGCGAGCCGAGGGCCCTCCGATCTGCCGGTTGATTCATCAGCGGGTCTTCCTTATGGCGGTGTCGCTCCCCCGATAGCTGTTGGTCCATAGGGAGTTAACGAGGGGTCCTCCCCCCTACTACCACTTCAACAACCCAATCCAACGGTCGGCAGAAGAGGTGAATTCCAAAGGGCTTGGGCCCAAAATGGAAAAAGCTATGCTCTGAGGGCCCCTACCTTCTTCCCTCTGTGTCCGAGGAGGCTGTTTCTCCTTCCACAGGGGGAACATCTGTTCTTGTATCATCTCATATCCTGTCGGTCGCAATCCTTAAGGCGGACGCCCCAGCGCCTAGCGTTCCCCCCATTGACCGGGCCGAGGCCTCGAGGGGTAAGGAGGTATTGCGTACTCAATATCATATGAGACTGGACTGCCTGAAAAAGAGGTTGGATATAGCCTTGGAGGCATCCATGCAATCCTTCCCCCCCCCCCCCAAGTGCGGTTGAAGGAGCCTCTACCTGAGGGGGCCCTGTCTGAGGGGACTTCCAGCTCTGAGGGTGGCGAATCCGTCCCCTCCAGCCTGCCACCCGAAGCTCCTGTTGTCCAGCTACTTCCTCCCCGCCGGGGCTCATTGTTGTCCAAGGGACGGGTTAACGCATCAAGGTCCTCCGGGGGAGCGGCCGCACAAGTTTCGGCTAGACCGTTAACCAATCTCTGGGAGACCATTATGAAGGTATAAGTTACTGTTGTATTGGATATTCTCTTGCATGCTTTCTGACTTCTTGGTGTAATGACAGGCGGCTAATGACTGCCTAACAGCCGGCCGAGGTTTATATTCCTGGCCTCAGGTCGAGGCCTTAACTAGCCGGGCTTTGAGAGTGGAGGTCGTAGCTGACCACAAGCGCCGGGCAGGTCTCCTACAAGTGGGGGTCAGTAGAGACCTCCGTGCGAAGGTGGAGCATCTGTTGGACGCCTTGCAGGACAAGGAGTTTGCTCTCCAAAATTCCCGACACCGAGAGCGTCTAACGTCTGAAAAAGCGATGACTGTTACTAAGGACCTACTCCAAATGACGCAGGATCGGAATCAGCTTCAGGTGAGAGAGAGGAAGTTGTCGGGCAACATCCGACTTATGGCAGTCTCGGCTGAGTGATTGAACGCGCGCGTTCATGACCAGGCACAGCAACTCAGCTTGAAGGAGTCGGATCTTATGATGGCGACTGACCGCGCATCTGTTCTGGAAGATGACCTGGATCAGGCTCGATCGGAGGTTCGGGCCACGTCAGACAGATTCAGGGAGGTCCTGACCGAGCAAAAGGGGATGTCTGTCGAGCTGAGCTGGATAAAGCGTGCCCATGAGGCTGCTAAGGCCGAACTTTATTCCCTTCGGGTTGCTAAAGCTTCTAGCTCTGAGGAGGCTGTAGAAGACATCAAGGTGAAGTTCCTATCCTTAGATGAATTCCGCGCTATCGTCGCCGACCAGGTAATGAAGGGCTTGCATCAAGGCTTCCACGGGGCTATCGACTAATTGCAGAGGGATCAACTTCTGCCTCCCAATGCCGCCCCGCATTTGTGAGTGACGGCCGGATTGTAAAGGGACTCCCTCCCGAGTACCCGGAGTAGTAGCATCACCTGTTTATCAGGGAACTGGGCCCTATTGTATCAATTTTGATTAACTTGGTCATATTTCCTTACCCTACTGTTTTGAGCCTGCTCTTGGATCTGGTTCATATGTCACGTGCCTTCGCAACGAGGGCTCGAAGGAATAAAAAGATAGAAATTTTTCCCGAGTCTGGTCCTGGGTAAGGATCTCATGCAATAACCCTGCAAGCCTCTAGTGCCAGGTCTGCATTTATTTCCCTATTGGGCCCCTGTCAATCCTTTCCTTTTGGCGACTGCAGGCGGTTCCCGAACCATCGCCTCCGCATCACACGCAATGTCTTGAATGGACTCATAAATAGTTGCGGGTTCCTAGGAGCGGTGAGTTGCGGGTCCCTAGGAGCGGTGAAGGCATGTTGACCGATGCGACGCTTCAGAGTTGGCGTCCGTTGATGTTCCCGTGCCATGCCTGCATTAAATGGGCGGGGAGGCAGTGGTCTCTATAAATAGGGGGAGAAGGGTGAACAGTCTTCCCCCATCCATTCTGCCTCCTTTCCTCTTTGCAGCGAGATGTCGGTACCTTCTCCTCCCCCCTTTTTGAGGCCGGAGCCTTCGACACCACCGGAGAGGGCAGCGGAGGCGCAATAACGTTTTTGGATGAAGGGCCCCACGAAGGTGGGACTTCGCGTTTTACCCTCCTTGCCGAGGAGCATGGTGGAGATGATGTCCAGGGTCTCGCCGAAGATCCGGGAGGAGGTGGGACTCCGGGATTATCCTAGGAGTCCAAGAAAGATATTATGTGGCCCGCCAGGGGGCATGGCGGAGATGACATATTCTGATGGTTGCCTCCCCCTGGGTGGCCAATGGTAGTACATCCCATGTCTACCTCAAACGTCATCCTCTTCCGAATCCTCATTTCCCTGAGTTTTGGCCATCGGATGGTGTTTGCAAGGGACAGTGTAGTACCGTCACCAGGAGGGGAGAGGCAGCTTCCACTGCTTCCTCTCCTCTTTGGCAATTCTTCTTTGCATCTTTCTGGAGAAAAATTGCAGTTGCCACTCCTCTTCCTCTTCCTTTTGAATGTTGTACTGGATGTATCTTTGTGGGAAGAGGCGACTAGAGTCTTCAGACAGGTCTGTCACCCTCATGTGTTACCTCAGACATCCTCGTCTGTTACCGACTACTCGAATGGAGTACCGAGATGTTTTCCCGCTTACCAAAGATTCAAGGATTATGGCTTATGACGTCGACGGACTCCTGCGCACCGAATATTGGAAGATGGTTCCGAGCCGAGCGACCCTGCAGGAATGATGCAGTAGCGTAGAAAAGCCCGAGTAGAGGGGTGCTTCCTTTTACCAGATAGTCTGATTGTATCTTGATATTCTTCTGAGATGTTGGCCTTCGTGTACTTCCTATATAAATAAAGCAAAATTTTTGTTACCTTATGTATGTCTGTATTGTGTTAATACTCTAATGTCTCGCTTGTTTTCCATTGGCCGGGTAGGCTGTGTTGTCTTGGCCTCTGCCGTGCCTATGTGTCCCGAGTACTCGAGATATCACGAGGCATCATGATTTTCGTCCTTGGAAGGGAGTCTATACCAACCCAGACCAAGCCTAAGTACCCCGGGCATCCGCAGCACCACGAGGTATTAGGGTTTTGGGTACTTGGTCGGGTGTAGCAACCCAAACCAAGCCTAAGTACCTGATAAGTACCATTTTGTTGATTATTTTAATTGCTAAAATCCATGTTTGACCCATGTTTTGCTTGGTTAATTGTGAATTTACCCTAGGTTTTAGGATTTCCTCTTATTTTGGACTTAATTGCAAATTTGCACATATTTGGATTATTTGGCCACTAATTTTTTGATCTATTTTTGTAGGCATGAAAGGATCATGGATCTAGGGCATACTGGGTCAAACTTGAGTCGGAAGTGGACCCGGATCGAGTTATCAAGTTTCGGATTAATCCGGGCCGTCCGATTCAAAAGCGGCTAGATCTGAGCCATCTAGAACCATCTGAAGCAATCCGAGCTAGGGTTAGGGTTGATCAAGCACTCTGATCAAGATCTGAAGGTTTCATCCCAATCAGAGCTCATTCAACCGTTGGATCAAGCTCAGAGGGTTCTAGATCGTCCATTCAAAGATTAGGTTGATCTGGACCATCCGTTGCAAATCTGGAGGATCCGAGCTACCACAAGGTAGATCCTGACCCCTGATCATCATCATCAAAGTTTGGATTAAATCAGAGCAAAATCAGCCGTTGGATTTCCTCCGATCAATCTGGGTCGTTCATGCTTATGTATTTAATCAAACTTCACCCGCAGTTCTCCCTGTCGCGTCTTCTCGCCGTAGCCTTCGTTTTCTTGCGTTTCAGCTGTTCTTCACTTCTTTTGCAAATTTTCTTCAACAGAGGGCGTGACCACATCGATTTCGATCCTTGATTCAATTCTAGATCATTGGGAAGGGTTCTCCGTGAGGATTCCAGCTCAATTTCGGCCAAAAACAGAGATGATTGAGGGTTTCGTCAGATTTGTGAGTTGATCGCCTTGGTCTCGTTTTGTGCCACTTCACATCCATCTGAGCTAGCCTGAGGGTCCTCGGCTGAGCTCAGAACATCTCCCAATCATCATCGCCATACTACATAGCGAGATTGAGTTGATCGATTGCTGTTTTCAGCTTTGAGCCGAGTTGGATTGAATCGATTCACAGAGCTTAATTCTCAATGGTTTGTGGAGCTTAGGGGTTCGAGGCTTGCCCTTGCGTGACGAACAAGGAGATCTGGAGCTAGGGAAGAGATCGATGTTTAGTTCTTATTGAATTTTCAATTTGTAGCTGTAATTTTGAATCTGCCGCAATTTCATTTCTGATATTTTGTATCAGCTGCTGTAATGTTTCATTTTCGAATTGTTTTATGTTTAATTAGGATTTTGTTCTTCAAGTTAAGTAACTAGATTGCTTGTTAGTGAACTTTCAAAATTAATTTCAGCTTAATCATGTTTTCTTGTTTTCGTGCCATTTTTAGCATTGCGTATCAACCTAGTTCTACATATTTTAGTTTAGTTTCGAAATTCTTCAGCTTATTTCCAATGCAATTCGTATCTAGTTTAATTCCTGCAAAAGAAAGCATTTAGTTAACTGATCCATTTGATATGAGTCTGTTTGTTCTGCCTGTGACTTGTACTGCAATTATTGCACACTGTTCTGCATCAAACGTTTCGGAATTGATCTGCTTTGTGTTTCCGAATTTTCTTCCTTCAGTCTTGCGCATAACTTACTGGTAGCTTGGATTTCCCAGCTGATTTGTCTAGTTTAATCTCAATTGCTTACTTGTTTCTGAATTCGGATGCAGACTAAATTTCAGCCTGCAGTTTTTGTTCCCAAGCATTTCATTTCTGAAACTCCAAGTTTATTTCTGCAGCTCTAAGTTTGTAACTATCTAAGTTTGTATCAGTGAAGCTTTGCATTAGAATTCCCTTGCATTTGACTTCAGTTGTTTGTTTGGTTTCAATATCCCAATCGGTTTCAGAAATACCTCACTGTATTCCTGCATTTCTGCATTCTTGCTTTTGCATTCGAATTGTTGTAACATTCATGGACAGTTTCTGCAGAACATGAATTGTTTCTGAGCTGATTAGTATAATTTCTGAGCATCAGTACCTTGTATCAATGAATTGAATCTGAATTCATGTTTGTACAATCTGAATTTCTTGCATTCGAATTGCTGCATTCATGGACAGTCTGAATTTTTGCAGCTTCTGCAGAAACATGCTCCTGCAGCCAATTTTCTGTAATTCTGCAGCTTAGTTCTACATTAGAGTTTTGGAGTTCTGCATTCCAATCAATTGCTGCATTTTTCCTTCCAGTTTCTACAATGTTTCTAAATCGATCAGCTATTCTGAATTGCTAGGTTACAGTTGTGGCATTTAGTTCAGCTCTTGGCACAACAGTGGAAATTTTGGCACAAGCGTTTCCACCTGCGTATCAAGCATGTTTTGGCACTGTTTGTATCAGTTTAGCTCTATATTAGAATTCCTTTGCATTTGAATTCAATTATTTTGTTTGAGTTTCGCATCCACTTTGTTGCCGTATTCCATTTCTGCATATAGGCTCACTTATCTACAGTTCATTTCTGAATTGAGTTGTTCCTACCTTGATCAGCCTAGCTCATTCAAGCTGATTTGATCAGCAATACATTTTGCATTGAGTTTCACTTTTGGTACATCAGTTTTTCTACTTTTGGTATCAAGTTGTTCAATTGTTAGCACTTGCATCAAGTGAAATCTTGGCACGGTTTTGGTATCAATTTGGTTTTAGATTGCTTGCATTTGGTCTGTCTCGAGTTCCAAAAATTGCTTAAGTGTTTTAGATGAGTAAGAAGTCCTTTGGGTTGAGTTATAACTTGCCATCACTTTGTTTAGCTTATTAGCTAAGTTTCCTTTATCTTCATTGTGTTTTCGTTTCCTATTGCAACCCAAACCCAAATCACATTCGAAACCCAAAATTCACAAACGACACAAATACAAGCTCGAATCACACAACATCAACTAGCCCTAGGAAAAATACGACCTGTGGCCCCTTTACCACGTTTTCATTCTTTGATTGCAAAAAAGGGTTTCCAGCTTTTTATAAATATCTAAATTTGAGACCCACATTCGTGACAGCTAGTTTGGGTCCGTCAGTACCCTGGGTATTCACAGCACCACGTGGTATACCAAGCCTGAGTACCCCGGGCATCCGCAGCACCGTGAGGTATTAGGGTTATAGGTACTTGGCCGGGTGTAGCAACCCAGACCAAGCCTAAGTACCTCTGCTACCACAGCACCGCAAGGTATTAGGGTTTTGGGTACTTGGTCGGGTATAGCAACCCAGACCAAACCTAAGTACCTCGGGCCTCCGCAGCACCGTGAGACATTAGAGTTTTTAACCTTGGTTGGGAGTCCATAGCAACCCAGACCAAGCCTAAGTACCCTGGGTCTCCACGGCACCGCGAGGTATTAGGGTTTTGAGTGCTTGGTCGGGGTGGAACAACCCAGACTAAGCCTAAGTATTTCGGGCAACCGCAGCACCGCGAGACATTAGGGTTTTGGGTACTTGGTCGGTATGACAACCCAGACCAAGCCTAAGTACCCCGGACATCCGCAGCACTGTGAGGTATTAGGGTTTTGGGTACTTGGTTGGGTGTAGCAACCCAAACCAAGCCTAAGTACCTCAGGCATCCGTAGCACCACGACACATTAGGGTTTTTATCCTTGGTTGGGAGTCCGTAGCAACCCCAGACCAAGGCTAAACTACCCCGGGCATCCATAGCACCACGAGGCATTAGGGTNGACAAACTTTTTGATCCAGACTACTTCCTTTGCTGTTTCCGAAGCTGCAATATATTTCGCTTCCGTGGTAGAATCCGCTATGGTGTCTTGCTTGGAACTCTTCCAACTTATTGCGCCTCCATTCAAAATAAATACGTATCTGGACTGAGATTTGGAGTCATCCTTATCTGTCTGGAAACTGGCATCTGTATACCCACGTATTACCATATCACCTTCTCCATATATTAGGAACACATCCTTAGTGCTTCTTAAGTACTTGAGGATTGTCTTGACAGCCGCCCAATGATCCATTCCTGGATCAGACTGGTATCTGCTTGTGACGCTCAGAGCATACGATACATCGGGCCTAGTACATAACATAGCATACATGATAGATCCTATCGCGGATGCATAAGGAATCTTATTCATGCAAATCCTCTCGTCTTCTGTGCGCGGACACATAGACTTCGAAAGGTTGATCCCATGCCTGATGGGAAGGTAACCTTTCTTGGATTCCGACATGCTAAACCTTTCTAGCACTCGGTCTATATATGTAGACTGCGAAAGACCAAGCAACCGTTTTGATCTATCTCTATAGATTCTAATCCCAAGGATATAGGTTGCTTCTCCCAGGTCTTTCATGGAGAAAGTTTTGGACAACCAAATTTTAACTGACTGTAAGACTGATATATCGTTTCCTATAAGTAATATGTCATCGACATATAACACTAGGAATACGACTGCACTCCCACTAACCTTCTTGTACACACAAGGTTCGTCAGGATTTTGTGAGAAATCAAACTCTTTGATTGTCTCATCAAAACGGATGTTCCAGCTCCTGGATGCTTGCTTTAGTCCATATATGGATCGTCGAAGCTTGCATACTTTGGTTTTATTAACCGATGTGAAACCTTCAGGTTGTATCATGTATACATCCTCAAGCAGGTTTCCATTAAGGAAAGCTGTTTTCACATCCATTTGCCATATCTCATAATCATAATGAGCTGCTATGGCCAGGAGCATCCGAATGGATTTAAGCATAGCTACTGGCGAATAGGTTTCGTCATAATCAATTCCTTGTTTCTGACGATATCCTTTTGCCACTAATCTAGCCTTAAAGGTAACAACATTACCTTCCATGTCGGTTTTCTTCTTGAAAACCCACTTGCACCCTATGGGCTTAATCCCTTCAGGTGGGTTAACCAAGTCCCATACTTGATTTTTGTACATGGAATCCATTTCCGACTTCATGGCTTCAAGCCATTTATCCCTTTCTGAATTTTTCAGAACATCTTCATAACTGATAGGTTCGTCATCGTTAATGAGTAACACGTCGTTCGATTCACTTATGAGAAATCCGTATCTCTCTGGAATATTGCGTGTCCTATCAGACCTACGAAGAAGTGGTGTTGTTTTAGGTTCAACTGATAGCTCATCATTATGAGTTATTGGTTGTGGGTCTAGACTAGGTGTCTCTGTAATGTCTATTGGAGTTTCTTGAACTTCTTCAAGTTCAATGCTACTCCCACTGTTTTCTTGTAAAAGAAATTCTTTTTCTAGAAATACAGCATGCCTTGAAACAAACACCTTTTGTTCCAAGGGATGATAGAATTGGTAACCTTTCGTTTCCTTAGGGTATCCAATAAATAGACATTTATCAGACTTAGCATCCAATTTGTCTGATACAGTCCGCTTTACATAAGCAGGACAACCCCATATCTTTAGGTGAGATAAATGAGGTTTCTTACTATTCCACGTCTCATATGGAGTAGTAGAGACTACCTTGGTCGGGACTCTGTTTAGTAAGTAAACAGCTGTCTTAAGCGCATAGCCCCAAAAGGATTTTGGAAGAGTTGCATGATTCATCATAGATCTAACCATGTCCATCAAGGTTCGGTTACGCCTCTCAGATACACCATTATGCTGTGGTGTATATGGCGGAGTCCATTGAGACAATATCCCATTGTCCCTAAGATAATCTTGAAACTCTTGACTTAAGTATTCACCACCCCGATCGGATCGAAGTATCTTAATACTTTTGCCAAGCTGTTTCTCTACTTCACTTCTGAACTCTTTGAATTTCTCAAAAGCTTCAGATTTGTGTTTCATTAAGAACACATACCCGAATCGTGAGTGATCATCGATAAAGGTAATGAAGTAGCTATAGCCTCCTTGTGCAAGAGTTGACATTGGTCCACATACATCAGTATGTATTAGACCAAGCAATTCTCCCACTGGTTTACCTTTTTCGGAAAAGGGTAATTTGGTCATCTTGCCTTTTAAGCATGATTCGCATGTATCAAATGAACCGGGTTCAAATGATTCCAGAATTCCACATCGGTGTAATTTGGTCATGCGTTTCTTACTTACATGGCCAAGACGACAATGCCACATATAGGAGTCTATTTGATTATCTATTCGAGCACGTTTGTTGCTAACTTCGATATTGAAAACGTCACCGGATAAATCTAACGTGTAGATACCATTGCATAAAGTTCCGGTCCCATAAAGAACACCATTTAAAGTTATGTAATGTAACAGCAATTGTTACTAAAAGTTAAATGATAACCCTTTTCATTCAAGCATGAAATAGATACAATGTTCTTTATTAACGAAGGAACAAAATAACAATTATCCAATTCTAAGACAAGTCCAGTAGGGAGCTTTAGCAAATATGTTCCGATGGCAACAGCAGCAATCTTTGCTCCATTTCCAACTCGCAAATTCGCTTCTCCCTTGACGAGTCTTCTTCTATTCCTTAGCCCCTGTATGTCATTACATATATGTGAGCTACACCCAGTATCAAGTACCCAGGTGTCCGAGGAAATAGAGTGACATTCAATAACGAAGATACCTGAAGAGGATGGGGCATCGGATGCCTTCTTCTTCAAGGACTCAAGATAAACCTTGCAGTTTCTTCGCCAGTGGCCCTCCTTGCCGCAGTGATGGCAAGTGCCTTTTCAATCTTTTTGGCCTTTTTCTTCCTTCCCTTATTTTGTTCTTTGGGCTTCCTCTTAGAGCCTTTCTTTGAGGAACCAACTAACAGTACCGTCTTCTGATCCTGCTTTACAGAAGGCTCTACAGTCTTCAGCAGGTTAAGCAACTCAGGAATGGTAGTCTCCAGTTTGTTCATCCGATAGTTCATCACAAACTGTGAGTAACTCTTGGGCAAACAATGCAGAATTAAGTCAATACTTAGTTCGTGATCCATTGCAAATCCGAGTGTGCCTAGTCGCTCAATGTACCCCAACATCTTCAACACAAACTGTGAAACAGAAGTGCCTTCCTGCATCTTAGAGGTGAAGAGGAGTCTGGAGACCTCAAACCTTTCGGATCTCGCCTGCTCGTCAAACAGCTCATGAAGATGGAAGACGATGGTATGAGCATCCATATGCTCATGCTGCTTTTGTAGCTCAGGTACCATAGCGGCCAGCATGATGCAACTCGCAAGTTCAGAATCGGCCACATGTTTTGATAGGCCACTAACTGGTCTGGAGTTGCATCTTCAGGAGGATGGTTGGGAAGTTGTTCTTCAAGGACATAAGCAAGCTTTTCTGCCTTGAGGACTATCCTCAGGTTTCGAAGCCAGTCCATGAAGTTTGGCCCAGTCAGCTTATTGGTGTCCAAAATGGAACGCAAATTCAGAGAAGACATGATCAGGTGATTATCCTAGAAATACAAATTGAGGTTATGTGATGAGAATGATAAAGAATGCATCAATATACATTAATTAAATCCTATTTATTTTTCGAATTGAATAACCCTTTTTATCAATTCGGGAGATCGTAGGAACATCTCCAAATAGGTTGATATCCAACCATAGATAAGAACAACCATGGCTAGAGTCCATCAAGTTATTCTTAGCTATGAAGGTAGGTAATTATACCGATTACATATTATACATATGTAACTATCACATTATGCTATCAACTAATTGAATGTTTGCATAAATCATTGGGTTGTTAACTCATTAACAAGTATGCAACAATATACATAGCACCCAACTGCACCTCTCTTTACATCGACCTTGGCTGTGGCACAACAAATCGATGCTCCAAGCTTAAGGCTGACCCATTAATCAAGAAATAGTTTTAATATGGTTGGAGCTCATTCAACCGTTTAGTCAGGCTTGGATGTGTCCAACAACCAAAACTAAGGATTGACCTCTGACTCCAACTATATTAATCATAAACTAATTCCATGGTTTGAACATGTTGAGGTTCAAGCCGGGCATGGATGTGTCCATCAACCCAAACGAGAAACAAAACTCCGGTTCTAACCATATTAATGGAAGGTGTTGGCCTTAATATTTTGTAAGGGGTTTTGGGTCTCATCCTTTTCTTTTATGCACATTCATGACATATAATTATGTCATGTTCTAACGATTTCCTTAATAAAGTATGTATGTGACTTAATTTATCAAGTCTCATTAATTGAATTAGGAACCGGATTTCCTAATTCTAATTTCATACTTTATTCAAGGAATTGTTTTGGGAAACAATTTCCTGAATTATCATAATCAATTTCGGAAATAATATGTTTAAGACTTTGATTTCTCTAAATCAAATCTTATTAAATTAAGAGACAGATTCCCTTAATTCAACCACATATTATTTTCATGAAAATCTTATTTAAGGAAATATACTCTATAGGAAACAATTTTCCTAATTAATTTTGAGACAATAATATGTAAGAGCATCACCTCATAAATCAAATAAGGAAATTATCGTTTGAGAATCACCTCAAAAATTTTCAAGATTTGATCACATATTTTATTTATGGAAAATTAATATCAATAACTTAATTTGGATGGCTCCCCGAGGCTCAATCCAAATTAAATATTTGACAATTTAAATTCAATTTAGGAAATTTAATTATAACAACTAACTTTAAATTGGACGGCTCCCCGAGGCTAAATCCAAAATAAAGAATTTTGTAAATAATTTAATTTCCAATTATAAATTTAAATGCCAATTAATATTCCCATAATTTGTCTAGACTTTCTTGAAAGAAAGTGTCCAAAATTGCGAGCTTTCCAAAAATGGAAAGTTTCCAAAAATAAAAGGTTTTCAGAATAATTGTAAGTTTCTAGTACAATGAAATTTAAGTTTTTCCAAAATAGAAAATTTCCAAAATTGGAAAGTTTCAAAAAATGAAAAGTTTTCACAATTATCATAAAATTTCAGAAACAGAGATATTTCAAAAGTTTGCAAAATTTCATGAGGATTTCCAAATTTTGAAATTCCTAAATCGAAAATTTACCATAATTGGAAAGTTTCCATAATTGAAAATTTTCCAAAATTGAGATCATGATAAAGCGTTCTGCAAAACAATTATATGATTATATCGAACACAAACCTCGGCTCTGATACCACTGTTGGGACCGGGTGCATGTTGACATGGATGCGGGTTCGTAATTTTAAAATTAATTACGTGCAGCGGAAGGTTTAGCATAAATAATTTCTCAAATTATTTAACCACACATCTAAGCATACAATTTTATCTTGTGTAGACATGATCATATATTTAAAATTTTGCAGAAACATAAACTTATTTACGTATTACCTCGCGTAACTCGAAGGAAGGGACGAGATCCAACCATAAGCGTCCCTTGGAAGCTCCACCTCTATTCGTGTCCACGCCGAGTATTTTCGGGATGACTTCGCAAAGCCACGAGTTTCGTGTTCTCGAGAACTACTAGATTCTCCGAGAATGCGACAAGAAAAACCAAGAGAGAAGTCAGAAGACTAACCCCAAAAGGATGGCCGGAATCAAAATTCCGGCGAAGCAAAAGAAGAGGCTTGCGGCAAAAAGATCATTGCGGCAAACTCTAATTCCGGCAGCACCTTCTTCCGGCCAAGAGATGGCTGGAGCTTCCTTCTTCGGCAGCAGGTGGTGGTCGGCAGGGAAAGGGCAGGGGTGGCTAGCTGGTGCTCCTTCTTGGGGCTGGTTGGCGCACGGCAATAAGGGGAGAAGAGAAGGAGAGAAAGAGAGGGAGAGATCCTATGCCTTCATCTCTTTTATTATCACCCAAGCCTTGCCTTGGATCCTTTATATAGTGGCCTCTCAACCATCAAGCCTCTCAAATATGAAATAACTTATTCCATCATGCCAAGTTTGATTTTATATCATGGTTAAAATTATATTTTAATTCATAATAAAAAATCAATCAAGTCTCTTCTCTCCTATGGAATAAATTTCCTTATCATGGTAAATCAATCCATGATTGATTTTATAAAATAAACCAATCCATGGTTCATTTTAATTTCCATGAAAAATAAACCAAACCTTGGTTTATTATATAAGAATTTATATCATCCATAATTTTATAAAACAAACCACACTTGGTTTATTTTATAAATTGAACCAAAAACTTGGTTCTCTCCCTTTGTTGTGGCCGGCCAAGCAAAGAGGATGGAGGCCCTCTTTGGCCGGCCCATCCAAGCCAAGCCCCCAATGAATTAAACTTATTTAATTAATCTATTAAGTCTTTAAAAGACTTAGCCATTTTACGCTTTCGATGCGTCTCTGAAAAAATTCAGATTCGACTTATCGTTTGGCTCAACCATACCTAATCTCTCTTGATTGGAAAATCTAATTTTTAACTCGTTTTAAATCCCTCGGATTACTTATAGTGCGTGTGACTAAATAGGCTTTCGATATATGTTGGCCGTCTATAATTAATCAATTATAGAACGATCATGAGTGGCACCTAGTAGTACATCATGATCCCCAATTAATCGAAAGATCAACGATTGACCTCAGAAACAATTCTGAAACCCTTCAGCAGGTATAATGAATCGTGCCCCATTCCCTTCACCATCTTATACCCACTTGGTTCAGGACATGGTCTATGTGTGTCAGTCCCCACTAGGCTGACTACGTCACACCTAGCCCAAGTAACGTTTTCTCATCCTATGGATTCTAATTACTCTCATGTATTTAAGAGATTCATACTCTGAACATGTCATGCTCTGGCCAGAGGCTTCGAGTAACAATCCGACGATAGGCCTCGGTTATACATCTCCTCGCAAGGAGTGGTGAATCCTTTGTAGGCTGTTCAAACATCTTCGGGCACTTTGACTTATACCCAATCATCCTGGGTCCACACCTCCTTGGAGATGCTTGCTTAAGATGTCAAAGTATAAGTCTCCATAACCAAGATGTCTTGAACACCGCAAGTCAAAGGAACATCGCACTTAAGCTGCAGTAAGAACTTCACTGACATATCTATATGTAGACTAACATATGAAGTTTTACAGCCAGTCACTCCAATGAACTAGTTCCCTTAACTAGCATTCATGTTTATCTCCGGACATCTCAATGTCACCAGCAGTGAGAATCAGCTGATTAGAGAATAACTCATGCTAGTCTCAACAGAATTGATAGTGTCCGTATTTATCAATTCATCGACTAGGGACAATTTCAATACTTCACAATTGCACATGTAGAGATAATCACTAGTTGTGAATTCATCATAAATTCTCTCATGCTGTGAATTGTATTGCGAACATTCAGTAAATGTGTTTAAGATCTCAATCAAATACACAAACATATATACTCAAATAGTGAATATTCATTTATTAGAATAAATGATTACAATCATAAGGCGATTGCCTTAGGACACTTCTCTCATATCACTAACATCGTCATCATCCTCGTGGGCTGAACTCTGGTGATTGGTTGTCTACGTCGATTCCTTCCGAAACAAGTTTGGTGCCGTCTGTGGGAAGATAAATCAAAGCACCAGAAAGAACACAGTAATGGCGGAACCAGAAGGACAACCCATCACGACGACTAAGGAGGAGCTAGATCGATTGATCGCCAACGCCGTTAAGGGTGCGCTCGAACAACACCAGATCGAGCAAGCCGCATCATGATGAGTGGCTTTGGGGCAAGTAGAGATCTCCATAATCTCCACTTTGCACCACCCCCATCGAAGATCTCTCTCACTACCGGTGGGGCATGTGATGATACCACCAGCGCCCCGGCGAGAGTCCCTAGGAGATTTAGAGAAGATTAACTTCGCCGCCTTCAGCGTTCTACGACAAGAAGGAGGGGGTGTTAGGATCTTATCGTTTGCTAGAGGGGGTGAATAGTAATTTTTCGATCTTTCTTCCTACAAATGTTAGTGTGCAAGAGGAATAATAAACACTAAAACTAACAAATACGAAGAACACACCAATCTACGTGGTTCAGAGATAAAACTCCTACTCCATGGCTGTCCGTAAGGTGGACGATCCTGATCCTTCGGTGGATGATTCCCCGGAGCACCTCCGGCTAGCTCTTGTCGCTCCTTGTGAGTGGAGAAACCTTGCCACAACCCTTGGACAATCCCTGAGCACTAGTAGGCTACTAACAAGCTCTAACCAAGCTAGTTTCACTGAGAAGAAATAGCCATAAACGAGCTCTCTTAAATAGAGCTCGAGGCTGATTTGACCGTTACCAGTCGACTGGTCCATTACCAATCGACTGGTCGAATTCGAAAAGCAATTCAAATTCTGGTCACCATCAGTCAACTGGTCCCTCACCAGTCGACTGGTCTACTCCCTAAGTCTAGGGTTACCCTTCCCAATACATTTCTCTCAGCACTCGAACCCTCACGACTTAGCCCCCGAGTACAATTCCCTTAGCACTCGAAACCTCACGACCTGGTTGACTCTTCATCCAGCAGCCTCGATCTGTTGCCTTCAAGCCCTCTTTGACTTTGGCTCCCGTCCCTCAGATGTGCACACAAGCCCTCGGCTTGCCTCCATGCCATCCTTCACGCATGCCTTGAAGTCCGCTTCTCTCAGCTCATCGTTTCTGCTCTAGCAGCCTCGACCTGTTGTATTCAAGCCCTCTTCGACTTTGGCCCTCGTCCCTCAGATGCGCACACAAGCCCTCGGCTTGCCTCCATGCCATCCTTCACGTATGCCTCGAAGTCCGCTTCCCTCGGCTCGTCGTCCCTGCTTTGTCCATGGTCCCTCGGATGCGCACACAAGCCCACGGCTTGCCTCCATGCCACCCTTCACCGTACCCGAAGACGTCCAACCAAGTCTATGTGTATCCTGCAATCCTGCACACTCACATACTCATATTAGATCAACATGAAACCCTAACTTAATCATATTGACACACACATCAAAACCCATGATCCTCCCGATCATACTTGGGCCGATTGCCCCAACAATCTCCCCTTTTTGATGTGTGACAATATGTTTAAGTTAGGTGCAATAACTGAAAATTAAAGACATAGCACATTAAGAGACATAAACATTCCCTCCCCCTTAACCTATGCCCTCCACATAATTTTTAATTTTTCACAACCCCAAGTTAAGTTAAACCTAACTTAAAACCACAGGTTCTCCCTCTTTGACATCATCAAAAATATTGCCCCAAGCAATCTTAACCCCAGTGTCAATGAGAATACTTTTCCATTTCTGAAAAACCACTAGAAATCAGAACCTAGCATTACCAGTCGACTGGGCCCTGCATCAGTCGACTGGTCCCTGCAATTCACAAACCCACAGAAAGATCAGTCGACTGCCCCAGTGGCAGTCGACTGATACACTCCAAACTGAATTTCCCAACCAAAATTCAGAAACCTCTAGAAAATTCCACAAAATTCAAAAAGTTCTGAAAGTTTGCAAACATATTTCTTAAGATATAATCTAACTCAGAAAAATATAGTTTCGTGAAAAATATCAAATATGCTTGACTTTTGACAAAATCTCCAATTATTTGAAAATGCTTCATTTTGTATCAACTTTCTATCCTATATTTGAACCTATATGTTTCCCAAGTCTATCCTATACTATTTAAAACATAGAATTGTTTTCAAATCTCCCCCTTCTTTTCATATAACTCTTCAAGATGAAGCACATGATGAAACCTCCCCCTTTTCATCCCTTATCTATAGATAGATATACATATATGAATATTTTCCTATATCTATAATAACAAGATAATATCATTCCATATGAGCAATATCAAGTTATGAATTGACAATTCATATAAGTAATACCAAACATGAATTAAAACATTCATATAAACCCATACTAAATCATAAAAAGTGTCACAAGGACCATAGCCCCGAAGTTTCCAAATATTACAATACCAAATTAAGTGTTTGAGAGATAAAATATAAAAACCCAAGCTGCACACTCTCAACACTAGCACCACCAAATCAACCTGAACTACATGTCATTGCTTGGAGGAGGAGGAGGGGTCTGATACATGAGGTTCTACTGCTGTATCATCTCATACATCTCATCCTGGCGCTGCTGGAACCTCTGAAAGTCGCCTCTGAGACCCTCTTGGTGCTGCTGAAATGTCTGAAAATCCTCCCTAAGACCATGCACCTCTGCCTGTAGTAGGGAGAACTGCTCCTGTGTAACCCCAGCAGTAGCAGTAGCAGCAGCAGGCACAACCTCTGCATCATCATCTGAATTGGAGGCACTAGGACGATGTCTCCAGACCATCATCCCCTGCTGGCAGTCAATCCCCGCCAAGGACAGCTGTCGTGAACCGATCTGATCGTAGTCCTTGGACAGACGATGCACCTGACCTCTAGTAGTACAAATACCTCTAGACTCAAAGAATTCGGTCAAAATATGACCGAAAGGCATGTAGATCTTCGTATTGACACTATGCAAAAAATGGACAATGGATGCAAATACATGCAATGTGATATCAATATCTAATCTTCTCTCTAATGCATACATCATTACCAAGTGAGGCAGTCGAATCTTCGACCTTCCCTTGGTGACAATAGGTAAGATGCAATCTAAGACAATTTTGTACAATACGTTGCTGACTAGAGTCATGCGCTTGGCTTCAAAGATACGATCTAGAAGAGGGCGAGGATTGTTGAAATAATAACGATGAACTTGATCAACAGTGACATTTGGCAAGATCAAAGGCTCAACGACTTTAGGAAAACATGTGAAGGGGTTATTGGAGACTCTACACCCAATAAATGACCCTAATACAGCAGGTGTAAAGGGAATGATAACTCCCGCTACCATGGACTCATACATCCCATCATCGGGACTAATGCATGTGAGATTAGCATAAAATTCTTTGCACAGATCAATGTTAACATAGTGCTGACAATAGACAAGCTGTTCAAACCCAAAATGGGTGATCATCTCAACAATGTGAGGGGTATTTTCTTGGAAATATGATCGGTTAAGATACCTATAGTTAATTAATACAAAGTCAGTACTTGCAAATCTTCGCCGGCATTCCTCGGAAAAGAACCGAGGTGCCTCAGAATTTGCAAGACGCTGTTGGGATGGTCCCTAACCCATCCTTCTCTTTTGTACAACTCTAAGATGCAATACATGTACCAAAAATTACCCCATAAAGAAGGAAAACACAAAAAAAATACAACATGGGACAAGTTAGTCATGAATCATGAACTAAACATGAAAAATAAACCACACAAGTCGTTACCGTTTTCCCGCACGTTGCATGATGGATGTTGATGAAGATTGACTCAAGGAAGATGCTCTTCTTGCCCTAGACCTAGATCTGAGTCAGAGGAAGACTAGGAATATGATTTCAAGACCCTGGGATGCTTTAGAACAGTTGGGGAGGTTGAGGGAGAAGAGAACTCGCAAGGGGCGGCGCTGAAACCCTAGGTTCGGCCGCCCCCGCGCGGGGTTTTCTTTTTAAAATCTTACAGCATCAGTCGACTACCCCAGGGTCAGTCGACTGATAAACTTTATAGAAAGATCAGTTGACTACCCTAGGGTTAGTCGACTGCTATATTGAATATCCTAGTTTTGGACGAACTATACCAGTCGATTGGTGCAGAACCAGTCGACTGATACCCAATTTTCTGATACCCAATTTTCAGCTTTTTTGTCCTAATTTCAGAAATGAATAACTAATTCTACAAATCTCTA
The DNA here is from genome assembly GCA_024364735.1 of Boesenbergia rotunda. Classification (NCBI taxonomy): domain Eukaryota; kingdom Viridiplantae; phylum Streptophyta; class Magnoliopsida; order Zingiberales; family Zingiberaceae; genus Boesenbergia; species Boesenbergia rotunda. Next base: position 22,238 of record JAGFNQ010002479.1, on the reverse strand, counting down.
AATATTCTCAAACTTTGTAGAGAGATTTGTGAGACCTATGTCTACTTGGGAAAAGTATGTTTCCAAATAATTCTATTACTAATCCCAAGTTTGACACGAAATTCAAAACTATCTAATTTGTTCAATTCATCCTAGTTTCGATCTCTTCTTGATGTGTCTTCTCATCCTCAATCCCAATGCACCCCTAGCATTGATTTATATGGCATCTACATATTGAAAACCAATTTCCATGTAATATAGTCTCATTTTCATCTTTTCATCCATAAAACTCCCTCTTGATGAGCCAAATCCCTAGGATTAAGACTCAAGTGAGTCTTCCAAATCCTTTGGCACATTCTTTAGTCCATCTAGTCTTCTTGGAGAAATCCTCCTGAGATCCATTGGCTATGGATCTCATTTTGACCCCTAGAGCTCTCCCTTGAGCTCTTAACCCTAGTAACCTTCCTAGGTGACTTATCTATAAAGGCAAGACCACACCGGTGTACCTCCGGTGCTTCTTGACTTACAACTTTAACTCTCTTAATCTTGTATACTTTTTCCTTGGTTAAGTTCTTCTTCTCCCTTTTAAATGACTTTTCCTTGCCATTTTTGGTCTTCCCTTTGCTATAATCATATGCCATCCTTGCATATGACTTTCTACTAACACTTGACCTCATAGGTTAATATCCTAGACCCGATCTATCATTTTTGGGTTCTTGACTTCCCATCATCATGCTTAACCCCTTGGATCTCCTAATGAGTCTATCTAGATTTTTCTCTAACTTGTCAAGCTTTGCCCTCAAAGCTTGATTTTCCCTTTCTAAACTCTTCACCTTAGCATCACCATGTCCATCTTGGACATTCCTAGATTTACCCATTAGTCTAGGCATATGTCTCCCTTTCTTAGGATTAATGCCTTGATCCTTAGGTTTAACAATCCTAGATTTATCATGATACATGTGTTCCTTAGGATTTTGGGATACACTGTTAACCCTATTTTTATCATAATATTTAAATCCAAAGTTACGCATAGGCAAGCATTTTTCATTATTTCTAGCGTACATAGAGGAATTTGAAACATGCTTAAAATTAGGGATTACCTCCCTTACCCTTGTAGCTCTCCCTTGACGTTAGCTTTGTTGGATGGGGTGGACCGGCTAGAGGGGGGTGAATAGACGGTTATGAAAAAATAATGGAGATAACACTCGTCTAAAAAAAACTTGGTTGCAACTGGAACGTTGCTTCCAAGGCGGTTAACGCTCAAGCAGAACTCCTTCAGGCGGAGAAGCCTTTACAGTTGTAGCACTGAAGACTTAGAGAGGTTACAATTCAATTGATGCTTTTAATTTTAAATTCTAAGCTTATTTATAGCCTAAGAGAATAAATCTGGATTGTTGATTGTTGAGGAATTTTCTGTTGGCCGTTGATCCATGGATGTAATCTGGATGGTTGATCTTGGATGGGATTAACCTGTATCCATTGGATTTGATTAAAGGATACAACTTTATCTTTTATGAGATAAAGGAATTTTTATCTTCCGCTCGAGATTGCTATTGTAATCTCCAAGTAAGAATATCGGCAAGAACAAATTATCTCCGACCTTTATCCCAACTGGTAAGCTTGGCATCCTTTTCTCTCGTGGTTTTGGGTTCAATTCCTCTTAGCAACAATTTAATCTTTCTTTTTCGGGCGATTAGCCATTTGGTTCTTCTGCTCGTAACAGATAAATAACTATATCATCTGCTCACAACAACTTTAATCACATCTCCTCCTTATCCCAGTCAGTAAGGCTGGTGATATACGCAGGCGAGGTTGCTGGTTCGAATCTTACAACAACAAATAAAATTCTTTTTGTTTCAGGTGCCTGGTTTGACTTGGTCAAACTGACCAGTCTTTTGGTTCATCTTCTGGGTGATTTTCGGCCAATCAGAGTTAGGCTCACCCAAACCCGACTCCGGCCTTTCGCCCCTCGAGCGTCCTTCCTCCCGGCTTCTCGTCCCTTGGACACCGCACACGTCCTTCTCGCTCCACTGGCGTACTCTTCTGCAGCTTCCGCGTCCCTCAGATTGTACCGAGCCCGTCGGCTCACTTTCCCGCACAATCCTTCTCGTCCGCTACGTCTTACGCTTGAATTCCTCCGTACCTAAGCTCCTGCACACTTAGCAGAGGGATTAAACATACCAGGACCTAACTTAACCTGGTTGATCACATCAAAACTTACCGGGGCACCAACAAGCTTTTCTTCTTTTCCTCCTTCTCCCATTTTCTCAAGTGTTCCAATTTCTTGAGCTCTCCTTTTCTTGGACATTTGGTGTGATAGTGCCCTAGCTCTCCACATGTGAAGCATCTAATGTGCTATTTCTCCTTCTTTTCCCTACAACTCATGTTAGATTTAAAATAAATTGACTTGGGTTTAGGGTTTACCTCCTTTTTACCTAATGGACACTTGTCCTTGTAGTGTCCCTTCTTGTTGCATCCAAAGCAAATGTGTGATCTTTAGCCCTTGATTTGGTGGAGGTAGATGCTTCTTCTTGCTTCGGTATTAAGGGTGATCTATCATCCCCCTCAATCCTTGAAGTGGAGACCTCTTCTTCTTCCCTTGATGAAGTGGATGATCTTTTACTTTCTTGTGCCACTTCACTTGAAGAGGTGGATGCCTCTTTTCCTTTTTCCTCTTTCTCTTCTTCTTAGGATGTTGAACTTCTTTCTTCATCCGATTGGTCATTCTCCTTTTCTTGGATCATTGAACTCATTTCCTTGGGCTCTTCCACTTCTTGAGTTTGTGTAGGATTTTCATGGAATGCTACCATCTTGTTCCATAACTCATGTGGACTTTTGTATTCACCTACACCACTAATTACTTCATTAGACAAAATACTAAGTAAAATTGATATTACCGTTTCGTTTGCCTTTGATTGTGCTTGTTTCTCCTTATTCCAATATCTTAGTCGAAGCTTTTCCCCGTGCTTATCCTTTGAAACTTCAAATGTTCTTCAAGCGCAATCATGTAGTTCCAATCCATGTCGAACCAAGTCTTTGAGCGCATCCTCCAATAGTCGAAATCCTCGCGATCATAGGGAGGTGGAACATTTATTTCATCCCCCAATTTTTCTTCAACCGTCATCTCCTCTAGCCTTTTTGTTCTCTCGGCGGTTAGTCCGTAGATGAGTGAACCTTCGTTCTGATACCACTTGTTAGGATCTTACCATTTGCTAGAGGGGGGTGAATAGCAATTTTTCGATCATTCTTCCTACAAATGTTAGTTCGCAAGCGGAATAATAAACACTAAAACTAACAAATACGAAGAACACACCAATTTACGTGGTTCGGAGATGAAACTCCTACTCCACGATTGTCCGTAAGGTGGACGATCATGATCCTTCGGTGGATAATTCTCCGGAGCACCTCCGGCTAGCTCTTGTCGCTCCTTGTGGGTGGAGAAACCTCGCCACAACCCTTGGACAATCCCTGTGCACTAATAACAAGCTCTAACCAAGCTAGTTTCGCAGAGAAGAAACAACCATAAATGAGCTCCCTTAAATAGAGCTCGAGGCTGATATAACCGTTACTAGTCGACTGGTCGAATTCGAAAGGCAATTCAACTTCTGGTCACCATCAGTTGACTGGTCCTGGATCAATCGACTGATCTTTCTGTGCACCCTATCAGTCGACTGGTCCCTCACCAGCCGACTGATCCACTCCTTAAGTCTAGGGTTACCCTTCCCGAGTACATTTCTCTTAGCACTCGAACCCTTACGACTTAGCCCCCGAGTACAATTCCCTCAGCATTCGAAACCTCACGACCTGGTTGACTCTTCATCCAACAGCCTCGATCTGTTGCCTTCAAGTCCTCTTCGACTTTGGCTCCCATCCCTCAGATGCGCACACAAGCCCTCGGCTTGCCTCCATGCCATCCTTCATGCATGCCTCGAAGTCTGCTTCCCTCAGCTCATCGTTCCTGCTCCAACAGCCTCGACCTGTTGCCTTCAAGCCCTCTTCGACTTTGACCCTCGTCCCTCAGATACGCACACAAGACCTCGGCTTGGCTCCATGCCATCCTTCACGTACGCCTCGAAGTCTGCTGCCCTCGGCTCATCCTCCCTGCTTTGTCCATGGTCCCTCGGATGCGCACACAAGCCTACGACTTACCTCCATGCCACCCTTCACCGTACTCACATACACATATTAGATCAACATGAAACCCTAACTTAATCATATTGACACACACATCAAAACCCATGATCCTCCCGATCATACTTGGGTCGATTGCCCCAACAGGGGGAAGGGGGAAGGACCTAAGAACTTCCAGAAGACACCCTCCACCCCTTTCTCGCTTGCCATTGTAGAAGATCACATGCCGAAGCAGTTTCGTGGTCCGAGGATTGTCGACTACGATGGAAAGCCAGATCTAGAAGATCATGTCTGCAAGTTCGAGAATGCAGCATTCCTACACCAGTATATTGATGGTGTCAAGTGTCGGGTGTTCTTGAACACCCTATCAGGGGCCACCCAGCGATGGTTCTAGAAGCTTCCCCAGGGTTCTATCAACTCGTTCATGGACTTTAGAACAACCTTCCTCCATCATTTTGCCAGAAGTCATCGCAATCTGAAGACGATGTTAAATTTATTCACCCTTAAGCAGAAGTCGAAGGAACCGCTCAAGGATTACATCCAGAGGTTCAACCGAGTGGCGTAGGATGTGCCAATTGTGATATCAGAGATCCTCGTCAGCATCTACACTCAGGGGCTCTCTGAAGGGGATTTCTTCCGATATTTGGTGAAGAAGCCACCTACCAGCTTCGATGATTTGCTAGGGCATTCTGTCAAGCACGTCAACGTTGAAGAAGTGCAACACGCTGATAAGTACCATTTTGTTGATTATTTTAATTGCTAAAATTCATGTTTGACCCATGTTTTACTTGCTTAATTGTTATTTTTCCCTAGGTTTTAGGACTTCCTCTTATTTTGGACTTAATTGTAAATTTACACATATTTGGATTATTTGGCCACTAAATTTTTGATCTATTTTTGTAGGCATGAAAGGTTCTTGGACCTAGGGCATACTGGGTCAAACTTGAGTCGGAAGAGGACCCAGATCGAGTTATCAAGTTTTGGATTAATCTGGGTCATCCGATTCAAAAACGGCTAGATCTGAGCCATCCGGGACCATTTGAAGCAATCCGAGCTAGGGTTAGGGTTGATCAAGCATTATGATCAAGATCTGAAGGTTTCATCCCAATCAGAGCTCAATCAACCGTTAGATCAAGCTCGGAGGGCTCTACATCGTCCATTCAAAGATTAGGTTGATCTGGACCATCCGTTGCACATCTGGAGGATCTGAGCTACCACGAGGCATATCCTGACCCCTGATCAACATCCTCAAAGTTTGGTTCAAATCAGAGCAAGATCAGCCGTTGGATTTCCTCCGATCAATCTGGGCCGTCCATTGCTAGCTACTTAATCAGAAATTCCCAGCGCTTCAGCCTCGTCGCGTCTTCTCGCCATAGCCTTCGTTTTCTTGCGTTTCAGCTGTTCTTCACTTCTTTTGCAAATTTTCTTCAACAGAGGGCGTGACCACATCGATTTCGATCCTTGATTCAGTTCTAGATCATTGGGAAGGGTTCTCCGTGAGGATTCCAGCTCAATTTCGGCCAAAAACAGAGATGATTGAGGGTTTCGTCAGATTTGTGAGTTGATCGCCTTGGTCTCGTTTTGTGCCACTTCACATCCATCCGAGCTAGCCTGAGGGTCCTCGGCTGAGCTCAGAACATCCCCCAATCATCATCGCCATACTACATAGCGACATCGAGTTGATCGATTTCTGTTTTTAGCTTTGAGCCGAGTTGGATTGAATCGAATTACAGAGCTTACTTCTCAATGGTTTGTGGAGCTTAGGGGTTCGAGACTTGCCCTTGCGTGACGAACAAGGAGATCTGGAGCTAGGGAAGAGATCGATGTTTAGTTCTTATTGAATTTTCAATTCTTAGCAGTAGCTTTTAATTCTGCCGCAATTTCATTTCTGAAGTTTTGTTTCTGCAGTTGTAGTTAACCTTTCCGAATTGTTTCGGCTTCCATTAGTGGTTCGAATCTTTACTTTCATTAGCTATAGAGTTTGTTTAATTATCCTTTCATTTAATTTCGTGTGTTCTGCAGTTTTAATTTGAGCGTATCAGTTGGTGTTCCTGGCGTATCAGTTTAATGTCTGTAATTTTCAGTTATTCCTTTCTGAATCTCGTATCAGTGAATCTAGCTGTTTGAATTGTTATTGAACACTAGAATTGCATATTTGATCTTAGTTGTTTGCTTGTCTTTTCATTAGATTAGCTACTGCATTTCTGAATCCGACTTCTGAACTCCGTAATCATTTCTGAATTCACTGATTTTGTATCAAGTGAGTTCGGTAACTGGCTTTCCATTCGGATGTCCTGAAATTCAGTTTCATGTCCTGTGTTTTCAAGTTGTTAATTCTTGCTTTTGTATCAAGCAAAGATTATCATGGATTGGTATCAAGTAAACTCATTTTTTTAGTCTCCATCTGCACTCGATGTATTTCTGAAATAGCATCAGTTTTTGCATGTCAGCACTTGATTTCAGTCCCGGCATCCCCGTATCATGCAAGTCTGGTTTTTCTTCTAATTCTATTCTTGTAGCTGGTTTCATTTACAAAGAATTCAGCCTCATTTCTGAATTTGGAATCAGCTGGTTGCATCGATTTCCATTTCTGCGATCCAATTTTCATTTCTGCAGGACAATACCTTTCGGAAATTTTCGGTTTGTAGTTGCTCGAGTTTGCATCAGTGATGCTCGACATTGGAATTAAACTGCATCTAGAGTTAGTTGTTTTGGCTGATTCTTGCATCCAATTTGCTGCGGCAATTCATTTCTGCATTGTTTCAATTCCTGAATCGATCAGTCCTGAATTGATCAACAACATTTCGAAGTTGTCAGTTATAATTCCTGCACCTAGTATTCAGATTCCTTTTCTTGGCACATCAGCTTCCTCAATTTGGAATAAAGTTTGTAAATGACTTTCACTTTGTATCAAGTGAAATCTTGGCACAATTTTTGTATCAATTTGGTTTTAGATTGCTTGCATGTGGTCTGTCTTGAGTTTGATGTTGTTGCTTCATTGATTGGCATTTGTTCTGCATATTGAATCAGATTTGTTTTCCAAAAGAATTGCTTAAGTGCTTTAGATGATAAGTTATAACTTGCAATTTCTTGTTTAGTTCATGATTAAGTTCCTTTTCTTTACCATGCGATTTCATTCCTGAACTTCAATCAAAACCCCGATTTTATTTGAAACCCAAAATTCACAAACGACACATAAACTCAAGCGCGAATCACTCAACATCAACTAGTCCCTAGGAAAAATACGACCTGTGGCCCCTTTACTACGTTTTCATACTTTGATTGCAAAAAGGGTTTCTAGCATATTTATAAATATTCTAAATTCTGATGGTCCCACAATTCGTGACAACTTAACCTAGTATTTCGGGATCATCAAATTTTTGGCGCCGTTGCCGGGGAAGCAACTAGTTGATTTGTTTGATTTTTGCTTGTATGCTTTTGGACATATCATTGGGTTTTATTTTATTTTGCTTTATCTTTTGTATACGGTTGCTGCTATTTTTCTTGTTTGTTTTGTGACAGGGCTGTAAGATCAAAATGTTTTCACCAGAGGAGTATACAGAGCTCAAAGATGCACTGGTGGGGTTAAAAAATGTGTTTAAGCACTGGAATTCCCAACTAAGACACAACAGTGATTCATCTACTTACCAGCAGTCATGTCAGCAAATTCAGCAGCAAAACCAAGCTTTTCACCAATCCCATTTGAATTTTCAGCAACCAAACTTTCAGTTTCAGCAAGGGTGTTTAGATAATCAGAATTTTCAGCAACCACCCTTCCATCAAGTTCAACCAAACCAGTTTTTTCAGCCACCATTACAACAATTCCAGCAACCACAACAATACCAGCAGCCATGTCAGCAATTTCAGCAAGATTTTCAGCATCTTAACCAAAATTTCCAGCAGCCTTTTGTAAGTTTTCAGCAAGGAAATAATCAATTTCAGCCTTAACCTCAGCCATGGCACCAAGAATTCCAACCTATACAGAATTTTCAACAACCTCTTCAATATTCACAGCCATACGATCTAAATTTTCAGTTTCAAAACCAGAATTTTCAGCCCACTCAAATTCAGTTTTCACCACCACAATTTCAACCTCAGATCCAAGAATTCCAGGGCTACAATTTTCAGCAATCTCCACCAACTTGTGAACCAAATTTTCAGCAGTTTAATCAGCCTGTGCAACCATTTGATCAGCCCCCACAGTTTCCATTTCAGCATGCACAGCCTACTCTTGGTCTTCAGCAGCCTTATGTTACTTTTCAAGACCAACAAGAGCTTGAGGCTCAACAACAAAGGTTTGGGGAAATTGTGCAACAAAGAATTCAAAACCTCAGAAGGCAAATGGGACAATTGGCTAGTGATTTAAATCAGATAAAAGCCCAAAGATCAGAACAGTTATATTCTCAAGATACTCTTAATTCTGAGAGCCCCCGAGTTGATTTTATATCAGTTCAAGGTGACCCTAGTGCATGGCCAAGTCCTTCTTCAAGTGATCTTAGAATTTTAGTGGAAGAAGAAGAAGAAATTATTAAAATCAGGGCACCTACAGCATGCATCCCTCTGGAGATTCCTATTCAAAATTCATTTCCAAATTTTTCAGCTCCAGAAGAAGAAACTGAAGCTCCACAGGACCATTCTAGACTTTTATTTTGTGATGATAGTATTATTGATGGTCCTAATTTTTCTGATATTGATGTTGCAGATATTACAGAAGGAGCATGCATAGAAGATGATTCTACAGGTGTAGGGGATTGCACTAAGCCCCAGGGACCACCACAATCTACTGGTACATTAGAAGATTCAGAAGATGAACCAGAAAGTGTAGGGACTTGCATGGTGGAAGCAAGAACCCAAGGATCACCTACTTTAGTTGAGTGTCCACCAGAACCTGAACCTGAAGTGGAGCTTGAACATGATCAGGAGGAGAACACAGATACATCTACTCCTGTAGAACCTCCAGGTATTCTTCAGCACGCTCAGGTAAGTATTTCTCCTCTTTGTTCAGAAAAATTCAGCAAGGTACCTAGTGCTGACTTTATTGGTTATGATGAATTTATTGATATACCTTGTGTAGAAACTGCTTGTGAAAATCCAATAGAGGTACCAAAAATTGATTTCATTGGTCGGAATGCATTACTTGATACATCTCTTGATATGGATTGCGAAATGATTTTAGAGGCACCTATAATTGATGTTGTTTGTTATGATGAATCTCTTGATACATCTTTTGTGGATATGGATAGTGAAAAATTTTTAGAGGTGCCTGAAATTGATGTTATTTATTGTGATAAATCTCTTGCTATATCTTATGCTGAGGTTGAATGTGAAAAACTTATGGAGGTATCTGAGAGTGATTTTATTGGCTGTGACACATTGCTTGATACATCCTTGATAGAAAATAATGGTGATATTTCTATTGAAGTGCCAAAAATTGATTTCTTTATTTGTGATGAATTACTGGATGCAAATTTTGTAGAAAATAATTGTGAAAAATTTATTGAGGCACCAAGAATTGATTTAATTGGATGTGATGCAGTTTTGGATACATTTAATGCAGAGACTGAATCTATTTCATTTCTTTCTGACCCTGCACGCTTGAGAGAGGTATTATATTGTTTTGCAGGGTCTAGAAGACTTCTGGAGTGGGTGCTCCATCTGAACAGACTCCAACCTCCCGGAAGAAATTTCAAAAGGCATCAAGAAGGAGGAGTTGATTTTACTCTAATTTGAAGCACTCCACCTCTTACATGGACATTGTACCTAAATCGCCTGCGGCCACCGGAGCAAATTTTTGTAAAGTTTAAGTGTGTGGGAGTCCTAATTCTCTCAGCCACCCAGACCCCTCCACTACCACGATGGAGGCTCCTTCTTGATAGACTCCGTCCACCAGAAATAAAGGGGAGATTGTTCTTTCTTATATTTTCTTTTATTTCATTTTTCATTTTCATGCTTTCTAGAATTAGAATTTTCCTTTGAATTGAGTCCTTACTAATAAATATATGAGTAGAGTAGAATGCATAGGAGTCATTGTAAATACCTTGTTATTTCTTTTCGCACTTTTTCTTGCATGATTAGGAATAAATGTATCCCTCTAGGTTATCTCCATAGCATTTAGAATCTCTTGGAAAATAAATTAAATTTGGTTGTTAAAAACTTAGGGTTTGAACTCATGGATGAAATCTTGGATGCTTGAGTACTACTTTGCTTTAGATTCTTAATTGAGGACTTGAGATGAATTATTTTTGCCTAGTGAGAATTAGCCTTATATTTGTGACACACATATGTTATTGTACTCTAGAACTTGCTTAGGTTCTTTCGAAACCATATTTCAATGATTGGATCATATCTATAGAGACTAATCCATTTGTTTTCCTTTCCACATCAATTTTTAGCACTAATCATGTTTATTTTATTTGTCTTTCCTTATGCCTACTCTTAACCACATTTATCTTTGGACTTGTTTGTTTGAAATGTTTCTTAATGCTATTTTGCCCGAGACGGACAAAAATTTAAGTGTGGGGGAGTGACTAGCGTTTTGGAAAGATTTGGTATCAAAGAGGCATTCGTATCAAGAATTTTTTTTTTTTTTGCATTTACATGTGCTAAGAATGAGCTAGAGAGATGAAAGCAATTGGAGATCTAAATTCCCTATCATACTTTGAAGATTTAAGTGGCAAGAAAAGAAGAAAAAAAATCTGTACCATTTCAAAGAAAAAAATTCAGTGCCAAAAAGGAAGGATGAGATCAAAGAAGAAAAAAATGGCAATGTATCAACTCACCTAGTGAAGCATTTAACTCTCCATTACCATGTGATGTATTTGTTTTGAGAAATCAGAGTTTTGCAATGAATCTGCCATGGAGCTGGAATTGAGAATCTGTGCAGAATTTGAGCCAAAATCAAAAAATCTGAGATCAATGCAGAAAAAAATCTGTGCCCAAAAGAACTCCACTTGCAAGCAGCTGAATTTGCAGCTGATAGAGGATGTTTCGGCCACTTTGTTAGAGAGGAAATTGCAGCTGTTTTTGGTCAGTTTGCTTTGGAACTGCAGCTGGACAGATCTGAATTCAAGGCAGAAAATCTGTGCCAAAAGTGAAGGAAAATTGGATGAAATCAGAACTGAAGAAGGAAGGAAAAATTCAGTGCCACATTCCACTATCATTAGATGCAAGTCCTAATTGATACTAATTGTTGGAAAAATCAGAGAATATGAAATGCAGTAAGGTTGAGCAGCAAGTTGAGAATGCAGTTGTATCAAGAGGAGGCTGAAATTGGGTTTTGAGGCTATTTTGCAAGTGGAACATCCAAGCTTTCCACTACTCAGCCATTTGCACTAACTGTTGTTAAGGAATCAAAGAAGTGTAAGGTCAGGAAGTAGCTGCGTGAAGTTGGAATTTGAAACATGAAACAGAAAAATGCAGCAAGAGCAGGAAAGACAAGCTGAGACTGCAGCTGAAAAAGCAAGAAAAATCAGTGGAAATGCTATGAAGGCAGTTTTGTGCCAACTTGCAACTGAAATGAGTTTTCAAGGGCTGCTGACAAAGATTAAGAGAGCCACCTTCACCAGCCATTAGATATTTCGAAGAGCAGCAATCTGAGAATGCAGCTAGGAAAGAAAAAAAAACTGAGAATGCAGTTTGTATCAACTAAGGGCTGAATTGGTTTCCCTAGGGCATGAATTTGAAGCTCACGGCAGGTTGGAGTGGAGTCAAGTTCTGAACAAGGATTTGGGGAGCATGAGCACAACAAGATTGAGCAAAATGAAAACCAAGAATAGAAGTTAGCAGCTGACCATATAAGCAGAAAAAAAAGAGAAAAGACAACAAGGAGTCAAAATGGCACGCTATTGAAGACTTGGCATAATTGAATTCAGTGGAGCTAATCTCATCCAAATCCAAGCCTTGCATCACTACATTCTGACCTGACTAGGGAGAAAGAAAGAAAAAAAAAATATGATGAAAAGAGGAAAAGAAAAACAAGTGGCACACAAAAGGCAAAATTGACACATTGAGACTAATAAGGTTTCTTCACCCAAATCAAAGGCATTATTCAAATTCTTACTCCACCAATCAGATTTGATTTGAAGAGGGGCAAAGTACATTGGAAACATTTTTGAGCAACCAAGTCTCCCACTTTATCAATTTTTTCATTTTCTTGGCTTTTATTCTACTCCTTACCATTTTTCATGTTTTCATTTGTTTTTGTAGATGTTGATCCTAATCATGAATAATGGAGGAGATTAGATAATAAGCAAGCCTATGGTAGTGCAAGAAGCATGTGTGTTTGAGTGAGCTCTACTTCCATCATCAACTTAGAACTTAAGGAGAGAACCACAAAAATTTTCCTTGAAAGGCTAGTGAGTTAAATTCATCTCAATGACTCATAATGGATGAAAAGGCTAAGTTGTTGATTTAAGGACAAGATACTAATCCATAGAGCTTAGATTTATGAGAATTGACAACCTTAGATAATTTCTTTTCATTTGTTTCTAATTATGCTTAAGAAAATCTAAGGGATACATACTTAGTGATTTCGCGAGACGCTCAAGCTTAAGTGTGGGGGAGTGATAAGTACCATTTTGTTGATTATTTTAATTACTAAAATCCATGTTTGACCCATGTTTTACTTGCTTAATTGTTATTTTTCCCTAGGTTTTAGGACTTCCTCTTACTTTGGACTTAATTGCAAATTTACACATATTTGGATTATTTGGCCACTAAATTTTTGATCTATTTATGTAGGCATGAAAGGTTCTTGGACCTAGGGCATACTGGGTCAAACTTGAGTCGGAAGAGGACCCAGATCGAGTTATCAAGTTTTGGATTAATCTGGGCCATCCGATTCAAAAGCGGCTAGATCTGAGCCATCCGGGACCATCTGAAGCAATCCGAGCTAGGGTTAGGGTTGATCAAGCATTATGATCAAGATCTGAAGGTTTCATCCCAATCAAGCTCAATCAACCGTTGGATCAAGCTCGGAGGGCTCTACATCGTCCATTCAAATATTAGGTTGATCTGGACCATCCGTTGCACATCTGGAGGATCCGAGCTACCACGAGGCAGATCCTGACCCCTGATCAACATCCTCAAAGTTTGGCTCAAATCAGAGCAAGATCAGCCGTTGGATTTCCTCCGATCAATCTGGGCCGTCCATTGCTAGCTACTTAATCAGAAATTCCCAGCGCTTCAGCCTCGTCGCGTCTTCTCGCCGTAGCCTTCGTTTTCTTGCGTTTCAGTTGTTCTTCACTTCTTTTGCAAATTTTCTTCAACAGAGGGCGTGACCACATCGATTTCGATCCTTGATTCAGTTCTAGATCATTGGGAAGGGTTCTCCGTGAGGATTCCAGCTCAATTTCGGCCAAAAACAGAGATGATTGAGGGTTTCGTCAGATTTGTGAGTTGATCGCCTTGGTCTCGTTTTGTGCCACTTCACATCCATCCGAGCTAGCCTGAGGGTCCTCGGCTGAGCTCAGAACATCCCCCAATCATCATCGCCATACTACATAGCGAGATTGAGTTGATCGATTGCTGTTTTCAGCTTTGAGCCGAGTTGGATTGAATCGATTCACAGAGCTTACTTCTCAATGGTTTATGGAGCTTAGGGGTTCGAGGCTTGCCCTTGCGTGACGAACAAGGAGATCTGGAGCTAGGGAAGAGATCAATGTTTAGTTCTTATTGAATTTTCAATTCTTAGCAGTAGCTTTTAATTCTGCCGCAATTTCATTTCTGAAGTTTTGTTTCAGCAGTTGTAGTTAACCTTTCCGAATTGTTTCGGCTTCCATTAGTGGTTCGAATCTTTACTTTCATTAGCTATAGAGTTTGTTTAATTATCCTTTCATTTAATTTCGTGTGTTCTGCAGTTTTAATTTGTGCGTATCAGTTGGTGTTCCGGGCGTATCAGTTTAATGTCTGTAATTTTCAGTTATTCCTTTTTGAATCTCGTATAAGTGAATCTAGCTGTTTGAATTGTTATTGAACACTAGAATTGCATATTTGATCTTAGTTGTTTGCTTGTCTTTTCATTAGATTAGCTACTGCATTTCTGAATACGACTTCTGAACTCTGTAATAATTTCTGAATTCACTGATTTTGTATCAAGTGAGTTCGGTAACTGGCTTTCCATTCGGATGTCCTGAAATTCAGTTTCATGTCCTGTGTTTTCAAGTTGTTAATTCCTTCTTTTGTATCAAGCAAAGATTATCATGGATTGGTATCAAGTAAACTCATTTTTTTTAGTCTCCATCTACACTCGATGTATTTCTGAAATAACATCAGTTTTTGCATGTCAGCACTTGATTTCAGTCCCGGCATCCCCGTATCAAGCAAGTCTGGTTTTTCTTCTAATTCTATTCTTGTAGCTGGTTTCATTTACAAAGAATTCAGCCTCATTTCTGAATTTGGAATCAGCTGGTTGCATCGATTTCCATTTCTGCGATCCAATTTTCATTTCTGCAGGACAATACCTTTCTGAAATTTTCGGTTTGTAGTTGCTCGAGTTTGCATCAGTGATGCTCGACATTGGAATTAAACTGCATCTAGAGTTAGTTGTTTTGGCTGATTCTTGCATCCAATTTGCTGCGGCAATTCATTTCTGCATTGTTTTAATTCCTGAATCAATCAGTCCTGAATTGATCAACAACATTTCGAAGTTGTCAGTTATAATTCCTGCACCTAGTATTCAGATTCCTTTTCTTGGCACATCAGCTTCCTCAATTTGGAATAAAGTTTGTAAATGGCTTTCACTTTGTATCAAGTGAAATCTTGGCACAATTTTTGTATCAATTTGGTTTTAGATTGCTTGCATGTGGTCTGTCTTGAGTTTGATGTTGTTGCTTCATTGATTGGCATTTGTTCTGCATATTGAATCAGATTTGTTTTCCAAAAGAATTGCTTAAGTGCTTTAGATGATAAGTTATAACTTACAATTTCTTGTTTAGTTCATGATTAAGTTCCTTTTCTTTACCTTGCGATTTCATTCCTGAACTTCAATCAAAACCCCGATTTTATTTGAAACCCAAAATTCACAAACGACACATAAACTCAAGCGCGAATCACTCAACATCAACTAGTCCCTAGGAAAAATACGACCTGTGGCCCCTTTACTACGTTTTCATACTTTGATTGCAAAAAGGGTTTCCAGCATATTTATAAATATTCTAAATTCTGATGAACCCACATTCGTGACAACTTAACCTAGTATTTCGAGTTCATCACACGCCCGCCGCAAAGAACCAGCCGGGGTCCCTGCTCAGACCGTTGTACGGTCAAAGAGGAGGGAACCTCCGGCTCCAGCCCGAGGAAGGACCAGTGGGCTGGTAAGCGAAAGCTGGTAGAGACCAAGAGCTGTCAAAACTCTACTACCTTGCGATGCTGCGGATGCCAGAATTGAGTAGGCTTGGTCCGGGTGCTGTAGATGTCTGACTAAGAGCTGTTAAAACCCTACTGCATTGCGGTGCTGCGGATGCCCTAGGTGAGTAGGCTTGGTCTGGGTGCTGCAGATGCCTGACCAAGAGTTGTCAAAACCCTACTATCTCGCGGTGCTGCGGTTGCCCGAAGTGAGTAGGCTTGGCCCGGGTGCTACGGATGCCCGACCAAGGGCAGTTATAACCCTACTGCCTCGCGGTGTTGCGGATGTCCGATCAAGAGATGTCAAAACCCTACTACCTCACGGTGCTGCGGATGCCCGAAGTGAGTGGGCTTGGTCCGGGTGCTGAGAATGCCCGACCAAGAGATGCGAAAACCCTACTACCTCGCAGTGCTGTGGATGCCAAAGGTGAGTAGGCTTGGTCTGGGTGCTGCAAATGCCGACCAAGAGCTGTTAAAATACTTCTGCCTCGCAGTGCTGCGGATGCCCGAGGTGAATAGGCTTGGTCCGGGTACTGCGGATGCCCGAGGTGAGTAGACTTGGTCCGGGTGCTGCGGATGCCCAACCAAGAGCTATTAAAACTCTACTGGCTCGTAGTGTTGCGGATGCCTGAGGTGAGTATGCTTGGTCCGGGTGCTGCGGATGCCGATAATCACCATTTTGACAATTAATTTAGGCTCTTAAACCCATGTTTTGATCCTTTTTACATGTTTAATCTTGCAATTACACTAGGTTCCATAAGTTATCTCTATTTTAGCTTTTGATTGCAACTCTTCTTATATTTGAAATGTTTTGGCATTAAATTTGAATCTAATTTTGTAGGCTTCGAATGATCATGGACCTAGATCAGATTAGATCGAATTTGAGTCAGCCTGGGCTTTAATCAAGATGATCAAGCACTGGATAAATGTGGACCGTCCAATCAAAACATGGGAAGATCTGAGCCATCTTTCAGTTTCTAATCAATCCGAGCTCAAGATAGAGTTAATCTAAACTACAGATCAAGATCTGAAGTTTTGGTCCAAATCAGAAGCCATCTGACCATTGGATCAAGCATAAGAGGAGTCTAAACCATCCATTCAAAAGGCAGGGAGATCTGAGCCATCCGTTGCAGATCTGAAAGATCCAAGCTACTGAGAGGAAGATCCTGATCATTGATGGAGATCTGGAAGGTTTGGCTTCAATCCGAGATGATCTGACCGTTGGATGAAGCGAGGATGATCACAGCCGTTCATTTTGATGGGAATTAAGTAAAAACAGAAACTTCTCCTCCCCAGCTGAGCAGTCGCGAGTTCTTTAGTTTTCTTTCTGTTCTTCATTTTCTTCATCTATTCTTCTCCGATCCGCGCGGCCACATCAAATCCAAGTTTGTTTTCAAGGTTTCAAATCATCCAGTTCGATTTCCGGTTAAGTTTGCAACCAAATCTCGCAGCTGAAGGAGCTCAGGTGAGGGTTTTACCGGAGCTCTGTTTCTGCCAATCGAATCATGTTGATCGCTGGTTTTCTTTGATCGGAGCTGTCGGAGCAATTCGGAGGGGTTCTTCGGAGGGTTGCCGAAGGTTCTGAGCTAGATCGTCATTCCACGTATCAAACAGGAGGAGATCGTGGAGTTTTTCAGCTACTGATCGATCGCTGCCATTGGACAGAGACACCACTGATCGGTCTCCAATCCGATCAGCAGAAGTCTTGATCGGTCCTGTGACCGATCAGGAAGATCCATACACACTAATCCATTGCAAACTGATCCAGGGAGTAGATCCTTCTTTGGTTTTCGAGCTAGAGGCTTTCTAGCTGGACTTTCATGTGACGGCAAGAGGAAAACTTGACAAGGGACTGGTTTGATGTTTAATTTAGGAAAATTTTGTTTCTAAAATACTTGTTTCATTTAGTTGTTTCGATTTGAACCTAGTGAAGGATCGGTGTAGGCGTGCAGAGGGGGAGGGCTGAATGCACTTTCTTTGATCGTTTTGATCTCTACAAAGATGTTAGCGCAGCGGAAATAATATGCAAAAGAAATAACAATGCTAACAAAGTTCTTTTACTTGGTATCCACCCAGATGGGTGACTAATTCAAGGATCCACGCTACGAGCACCACTTTTCACTATCGAAAAGTCTCCTTGAGGTGGAGAAACCTTTACAACAAAAGCTTCCTCTTTACAGATGCAGAAATATGATGGAGGAAGCAAAGATCACTCTACAATTGGGTAGCACTTCGTTACTGTACCGAACTGTACATACACGTGTAACGAGGAGCTCCTTTTATAGGTGAAAAGGACAGATTCATAGTCTGTCCAGTCTCGCACCAGTCGACTGCCCCTAGGGCAGTCGACTGGCCCACCAATAAATGCTGGCTAACGGCTAGCCAACGGCTAGCAAACAGCTAGCCAACGGCTAGTTTTGGGGTATACCAGTCGATTGCCCCAAGGCCAGTCGACTGGTCCGAAGCTGCAAACTTTCTATGGGTTTTGGCAGTCGACTGCCTCCGGGCAGTCGACTGCCCTGCCTCCCAGCTCAGCTCCAGCCACTCCAAACCTTCTCCTTCGCGTGTGCCTTCAGGTCTGCTCCCTTGGCTCGCCCCTCGAAGTCCTCTTCCTCTGGCTATCGTCCCTCCGATACGCACGCAAGCCTTTCCTTGGCTTGCCTCCATGCCACCCTTCACGTGTGCCCTTTGAAGTCCACTTCCCGGCTTGCCCTTAGAGCTCTCCTCCCTCGGCTCTCGTCCCTCGGATAGGTCCACCAAGTGTGATTCTCCAAGTCCTGCAAACTCAATCACACAAATCAAATACAACATAACACTCTAACTTTAAACCTATTCGCCCACATATCAAAACCATGATCTTCCAATCATTTAAGGGTCGATTGCCTAAACAATCTCCCCCTTTTTGATGTGCGGCAATATGTGTAAGTTAGAGATAAATAACAGCAATAGCAGAAGCAACAACAATAGATAGCAATTGAAAAAGTATAAGACATAGTAACCCTAAGAGGCAACCTCCCTCTTAATCTATGTCTTCTCCCCATTTTCAATTCTAAATCCAAGTTAAGTTTCCACTTAACAACAGCGATGTTAAAATATAAGACATATCATAACCTAAGAGGTACCTCCCCCTTAATCCATGTCTTCTCTATTTTGACATTCAAATTCTAAGTTAGAAAAAAATACCTAAAATCATCCATTTTAAGTCAAAGTTCTAACTTAAACCACCTATTCTCCCCCTTTGACACCATCAAAATGATTGCCTCAAGCAACCAAACTCTACTGCATCAAATGTGAGAATTATTGATTTCTGAAATTTCTCACAGTTGCTGAAAAACAGGCGTGCCAGTCGACTGCACATAGGGCAGTCGACTGATACGCTATCAGTCTGATTTTCAGGTTTTCTGTCGAATTTCAGAAACTCCTAGAAAATTCCAGAAAATTCCAAAAATTGTAAAATTTTGCATACATGTTTGAAATGTTATACTCTATCAGGGAAAAATATTAAACCATATAAAATTTCAAACATGCATGACTTTTGATAAAAATCTAAAAGTTTTGAAAATCACTACATTTTGTATCAAACTTTGAAACTAATTTTGCAAATATATAACTTTTAAAAGCATGGCACAGTATGTAGAACATAAAATGATTTTCAAGGTTTTAAAATGTCCAACTATGATTTTTAGCAAGGTGTCTATTGATTAAACACTTGCCTCCCCCATAGTTGGTCTAGTTTTGATATTTTGATACTTTTAATGGTTCAACAATGTGCCACAAGCACAAGTGAGCCAAATGTATCACCCTAATGGATCAAGCACCCTTTTTCAAAGCTAATGTTTCCAAGTTCATTCTATACTTCCACAAAACACATTCCAAGGCTTCTTCTTAAGGATGTAAACTCCGATTCGGGAAGAGGCTTGGTAAAAATGTCGGCTAGGTTCGACTTTGATTCAACATAGTGTAATTCTATGTCTCCCCATGCCACATGGTCTCTAATGAAGTGATGTTTCACTTCAATGTGTTTTGTTCTAGAATGGTGAACCGGATTTTTAGTTAAATTGATTGTGCTTACATTATCACACAATACATTGACCTTGGTGTAATGTAGCTCATAGTCCTCTAAGGTGTGCATGATCCAAAGGAGTTGGGAAACACATCCACCCATTGCCACATATTTGTTGGGACCGGGTGCATGTTGACATGGATGCGGGTTCGTAATTTTAAAATTTATTACGTGCAGCAGAAGATTTAGCATAAATAATTTTCTAAATTATTTAACCACACACCTAAACATGCAACCTTATATTGTGTAGACATGATCATATATTAAAATTTTGCAGAAAGTAAACTAATTTACTTAATACCTTGCGTAACTTGAAGGAAGCGACGAGATCCAACCGTAAGCGTCCCTTGGATGCTCCGCCTCTATTCGCGTCCACGCCGAGTTTTCTTCGGGATGACATCGCAAAGTCATAAGTTTCGTGCCGACAAGAACTACTAGATTCTCCAAAGGCATGACAAGAATACCAAGAGAGAGATGGGAAGACTAACCACCAAACGAAGAACGGAATCAAGATTCCGGGAGGAAGGAAGGAGTTACGCCCGCTTCTTCTTCTTCTTCGGCAGCTGCTTGGTGGATAAAGCTTACGGCAACAAAGGGGTCCTCCTTTTAGGGCCAGCGGCACTAGAGGAGGGAGAGGGAGAGAAGGAGAGAGAGAGAGGGCTTATTTCTAGATCTCTTAGATTGATTTCCAAGCCTTGCCTTGGTTCCTTTATATAGTAGCCTCTCAATCGCCAAGTCTCCTTTTTATGGAATAAATTTTCATAAAAAATTTATCATATAAATTTTTCTCTGATTTATTCCATCATGCCAAGTTTTTATCATAATTTAATTTATAATAAAAACAACCATGTCTCCCTTTTTTATTATGGAATAAATTTTCACAAGAAATTTATTATATAAATTTTTCTTATCATGGAAAAATCAATTCATAATTGATTTTATAAAATAAAATAAACTATTCAAAGTTTATTTTAATTTCCATGAAAATAATAAACCAAACTTTAGTTTACAAAAATTTATATATATTATCCATAATTTTATAAAACAAACCACGCTCGGTTTATTTTATAATTTGAACCAAACAATTTGGTTCTCCCCTTTTAATGTGGCTGGCCAAACAAAGAGGGTGGGGACCCTCTTTTGTCGGCCAAACCTAAGCCTATACCATACGAATTAAACTCATTTAATTCGTCCAATAAGTCTTCAAAAGACTTAGCCATTTTATGCTTCCGATGCGTCTCTGAAAAATTCAGATTCGACTTATCTCTCTTGATCGGAAAATCCAATTTTCAACTCGTTTTAAATCCCTCAGATTACTCGTAGTGCGTGTGACTAAATAGGCTTTCGATTTATGTTGGCCGTCTATAATTAACCAATTATAGAACGATCATGAGTGGCACCTAGTAGTACATCATGATCCCCAATTAATCGAAAGATCAACGGTTGACCTCAGAAATTATTCTGAAACCCTTCAGCAGCTATAATGAATCGTGCCCCATTCCCTTCACCATCTTATACCCACTTGGTTTAGGACACGGTCTATGTGTGTCAGTCCCCACTAGGCTGACTACGTCACACCTAGCCCAAGTAGTGTCTTTCTCGTCCAACGGATTCTAATTACTCTAATGTTTCTGAGAGATTCATACTCTGAACATATGATGCTCTGGCCAGAGGCTTCAAGTAACAATCCGACGATAGGCCTTGGGTATACATCTCCTCGCAAGGAGTGGTGAATCCTTTGTAGGCTGTTCAAACATCTTCGGGCACTTCGGCTTATACCCAACCATCCTGGGTCCACACCTCCTTAGAGATGCTTGCTTAAGATGTCAAATTATAAGTCTCCATGACCAAGATGACTTGAACAACGCAAGTCAAAGGAACATCGCACTTAAACTGCAGTAAGAACTTCATTGACATATCTATATGTAGATTACCATATGAAGTTTTATAGCCAGTCACTCCAATGATCTAGTTCCCTTAACTAGCATTCATGTTTATCTCCGGACATCCCAATGTCACCAGCCAGTGAGAATCAGCTGATTAGAGAATAACCCATGCTACTCTCAACAGAATTGATAGTGTCCGTATTTATCAATTCATCGACTAGGGGCAATTTCAATACTTCACAATTGCACATGTAGAGATAATCACTAGTTGTGAATTCATCACAAATTCTCTCATGCTGTGAATTGTATTGCGGACATTCAGTAAATGAGTTTAAGATCTCAATCAAATACACAAACATGTATACTCAAATAGTGAATATTCATTTATTAAAATAAATGATTACATTCATAAGGCGATTGCCTTAGGACACTTCTCTCACAATACTAACAAACTCCCACTTGGCCTAATGCCAATCGCTACGGTATCCAATACCACAGGCTCTAACATGACCCTCAAACTTTCTTTGAGGCAAGGCCTTAGTTAATGGATCCGCTAAATTCCTTTCAGTGGGAATTTTCTCAATTTGTATATCATTCATACTTATAATCTCTCTGATCAGATGATAGCGGCGAAGAACATGTTTGGATCGCTGATGAGACCTTGGTTCCTTTGCTTGTGCAATAGCTCCATTGTTGTCGCAGTAAACCGACACTGCTTCATCAATGGTTGGAATCACACCAAGTTCTGAGACAAACTTCTTGATCCAGATTGCTTCCTTTGCTGCTTCCGAAGCTGCAATATATTCCGCTTCCGTGGTAGAATCCGCTACGGTGTC
>JAGFNQ010002478.1:494203-591180 GCA_024364735.1 Boesenbergia rotunda | reverse complement strand
TTGTCGGCACGAAACTCGTGGCTTTGCGAAGTCATCCCGAAGAAACTCGGCGTGGACGCGAATAGAGGCGGAGCTTCCAAGGGACGCTACGGTTGGATCTCGTCCCTTTCTACGAGTTACGCGAGGTATTAAGTAAATTAGTTTACTTTCTGCAAAATTTAAATATATGATCATGTCTCCACAACATAAGGTTGCATGCTAGATACGTGGTTAAAAATAATTTTAGAAATTATTTATGCTAAACCTTCCGCTGCACCGTAATAAAATTTTAAAATTACGAACCCGTATCCATGTCAACATGCACCCGGTCCCGACAGTGGTATCAGAGCCGGTTAATGTTCGACATAATCATATAATTGTTTTGCAGAAAACTTTGTCATGATCTCAATTTTGAAAAATTTTCTAATTATGG
Source organism: Boesenbergia rotunda (assembly GCA_024364735.1). Taxonomy (NCBI): domain Eukaryota; kingdom Viridiplantae; phylum Streptophyta; class Magnoliopsida; order Zingiberales; family Zingiberaceae; genus Boesenbergia; species Boesenbergia rotunda. The sequence continues at coordinate 590,768 of JAGFNQ010002478.1, read as the reverse complement.
AAACTTTCCAATTATGATAAATTTTAGATTTAGGAATTTCAAAGTTTGGAAATCCTCATGAAATTTCGCAAACTTTTGAAATATCCTAGTTTCTGAAATTTTATGATAATTGTGAAAACTTTCCATTATTGGAAACTTTTCAATTTTGGAAATTTCCTATTTTGGAAAATTTTCAATTTTGAAAATATGTAAGTTTTCTTTGTACCAGAAACTTACAATTATTCTGAAAATCTATTATGAAATCTCGCAATTTTGGGCACTTTCTTTCAAGAAAGTCTAGACAAATTTATGGATCATTAATTGACAATTAAATTCGAATTAGTTTTTAAATTATAGCAAAATTTTTACTTTGGGGAGTGCCTCGGGGAGCCACCCAAATTAAAGTTAGTTGTTGTAATTTAATCTCCTAATTTGAATAAGAATTGTCAAGTTTAATTTGGCTACGCCTCGGGGAGCGGGCCGAATTAGATTTATGACAAATTTCTTGTCTTTGGGTATCTGAGCCTCGGGGAGCCACCCAGAGAAAACAATTTGTTGTAATTAATTAATCCATAAATAAAATATGTAATCAAATCTTGGAAATTTTGGATAATTTCCTTATTTGATTTAAGAGGTGATGCTCTTACATATTGTTGTCTCCAAATTAATTAGGAAAATGGTTTCCTATAGAGTTTTCTTAAATAAGATTTTTCTGAAAATAATATGTGGTTGAATTAAGGGAAATCTGTCTCTTAATTTAATAAGATTTGATTTAGAGAAATCAAAGTCTTAAACATATTATTTCCGAAATTGATTATGACAATTTAGGAAATTGTTTCCCAAAACAATTCCTTGAATAAAGTATGAAATTGGAATTAGGAAATCCGGTTCCTAATTCAATTAATGAGACTTGATAATTAAGTCACATAAATACTTTATTAAGGAAATCGTTAGTGCATGACATAATTATATGTCATGAATGTGCTTAAAAAGAAAAGGATGAGACCCAAAATCCCTTACAAAATATTAAGGCCAACACCTTCCATTAATATGGTTAGAACCGGAGTTTGTTTCTCATTTGGGTTGATGGACACATCCATGCCCGGTTTGAACCTTAACATGTTCAAACCATGGAACTAGTTTATGATTAATATAGTTGGAGTCAGAGATCAATCCTTAGTTTTGGTTGTTGGACACATCCAAGCCTGACTAAACGGTTGAATGAACTCCAACCATATTAAAACTATTTCTTGATTAATGGGTCAGCCTTAAGCTTGGAGCATTGATTTGTTGTGCCACAGCCAAGGTCAATGTAAAGAGAGGTGCAGTTGGGTGCTATGTATATTGTTACTTACTTGTTAATGAGTTAACAACCCAATGATTTATGCAAATATTCAATTAGTTGATAGCATAAAGTGATAGTTACATATATGTGATATGTAATCGATATAATTACCCACCTTCATAGCTAAGAATAACTTGATGGCCACAGCCATGGTTGTTCTTATCTATGGTTGGATATCAACCTATTTGGAGATGTTCCTACGATCTCCCGAATTGATAAAAAGGGTTATTCCATTCGAAAAATAAATAGGATTTAATTAATGTATGTTGATGCATTCTTTATCATTCTTCTCACATAAGCTCGATTTGTATTTCTAGGATAATCACTCGATCATGTCTTCTCTGAATTTACGTTCCATTTTGGACACCAATAAACTGACTAGGCCAAACTTCATGGACTGGCTTCAAAACCTGAGGATAGTCCTCTAGGCAAAGAAGCTTGCTTATGTCCTTGAAGATCAACTTCCCAACCGTCCTCCAGAAAATGCAACTCCAGACCAGTTAGTGGCCTATCAGAAACATGTGACTGATTCTGAACTTGCGAGTTGCATCATGCTAGCCGCTATGGTACCTGAGCTGCAAAAGCAGCATGAGCATATGGATGCTTATACCATCATCTTCCATCTTCATGAGTTATTTGATGAGCAGGTGAGATCCGAAAGGTTCGAGGTCTCCAGACTCCTCTTCACCTCTAAAATGCAGGAAGGCACTTCTGTCTCACAGTTTGTGTTGAAGATGTTGGGGTACATTGAGCGACTGGGCACACTCGGTTTTGCAATGGATCATGAATTAAGTATTGACTTAATTCTGCATTGTTTACCCAAAAGTTATTCACAATTTGTGATGAACTATCAGATGAACAAGCTGGAGACTACCATTCCTGAGTTGCTCAACCTGCTGAAGACTGTAGAGCCTTCTGTGAAGCAGGATCAAAAGACGGTGCTGTTAGTTGGTTCCTCAAAGAAAGGTTCTAAGAGGAAGGCCAAAGAACAGAATAAGGGAAAGAAGAAAAAGGCCAAAAAGACTGAAAAGACACCAAAAGACACTTGCCATCATTGCGGCAAGGAGGGTCACTGGCGAAGAAATTGCAAGGTTTATCTTGAGTCCTTGAAGAAGAAGGCATCCGATGCCCCATCCTCTTCAGGTATCTTCGTTATTGAATGTCACTCTATTTCCTTAAATACCTGGGTACTTGATACTGGGTGTAGCTCACATATATGTAATGACATACAGGGGCTAAGGAATAGAAGAAGACTCGTCAAGGGAGAAACGAATTTGCGAGTTGGAAATGGAGCAAAGATTGCTGCTGTTGCCATCGGAACATATTTGCTAAAACTCCCTACTGGACGTATCATAGAATTGGATAATTGTTATTTTGTTCCTTCGTTAATAAAGAACATTGTATCTATTTCATGTTTGAATGAAAAGGGTTATCATTTAACTTTTAGTAACAATTGTTGTTACATAACTTTAAATGGTGTTCTTTATGGGACCGGAACTTTGTGCAATGGTATCTACACGTTAGATTTATCCGGTGACGTTTTCAATATTGAAGTCAGCAACAAACATGCTCGAATAGATAATCGAATTGACTCCTACACATGGCATTGTCGTCTTGGCCATGTAAGTAAGAAACGCATGACCAAATTACACCGATGTGGAATTCTGGAATCATTTAAACCCGGTTCATTTGATACATGCGAATCATGCTTAAAAGGCAAGATGGCCAAATTACCCTTTTCCGGAAAGGGTAATCCAGTGGGAGAATTGCTTAGTCTAATACATACTGATATATGTGGACCAATGTCAACTCTTGCACAAGGAGGCTATAGCTACTTCATTACCTTTATCGATGATTACTCACGATTCGGGTATGTGTTCTTGATGAAACACAAATCTGAAGCTTTTGAGAAATTCAAAGAGTTCAGAAATGAAGTAGAAAAACAGCTTGGCAAAAGTATTAAGATACTTCGATCCGATCGGGGTGGTGAATACTTGAGTCAAGAGTTTCAAGATTATCTTAGGGACAATGGGATATTGTCTCAATGGACTCCGCCATATACACCACAGCATAATGGTGTATCTGAGAGGCGTAACCGAACCTTGATGGACATGGTTAGATCCATGATGAATCATGCAACTCTTCCAAAATCCTTTTGGGGCTATGCACATAAGACAGCTGTTTACTTGCTAAACAGAGTCCCGACCAAGGTAGTCTCTACTACTCCATATGAGACGTGGAATAGTAAGAAACCTCACTTAACTCACCTTAAGATATGGGGTTGTCCTGCTTATGTGAAGTGGACTGTATCAGACAAATTGGATGCTAAGTCTGATAAATGTCTATTTATTGGATACCCTAAGGAAACAAAGGGTTACCAATTCTATCATCCCTTGGAACAAAAGGTGTTTGTTTCAAGGCATGCTGTATTTCTGGAAAAAGAATTTCTTTTACAAGAAAATAGTGGGAGTGGCATTGAACTTGATGAAGTTCAAGAAACTCCAATAGACATTACAGAGACACCTAGTCTAGACCCACAACCGATAACTCATAATGATGAGCTATCAGTTGAACCTAAAACAACACAACCTCTTCATAGGTCTGATAGGACACGTAATATTCCAGAGAGATACGGATTTCTCATAAGTGAATCGAACGATGTGTTACTCATAAGCGATGACGAACCTATCAGTTATGAAGATGTTCTGAAAAGTTCAGAAAGGGACAAATGACTTGAAGCCATAAAGTCGGAAATGGATTCCATGTACGAAAATCAAGTATGGGACTTGGTTAACCCACCTGAAGGGATTAAGCCCATAGGGTGCAAGTGGGTTTTCAAGAAGAAAACCATCATGGAAGGTAATATTGTTACCTTTAAGGCTAGATTAGTGGCAAAAGGATATCGTCAGAAACAGGGAATTGATTATGACGAAACCTATTCGCCAGTAGCTATGCTTAAATCCATTCGGATGCTCCTGGCCATAGCAGCTCATTATGATTATGAGATATGATAAATGGATGTGAAAACAGCTTTCCTTAATGGAAACCTGCTTGAGGATGTATACATGATACAACCTGAAGGTTTCACATCGGTTGATAAAACCAAAGTATGCAAGCTTCGACGATCCATATATGGACTAAAGCAAGCATCTAGGAGCTGGAACATCCGTTTTGATGAGTCAATAAAAGAGTTTGATTTCTCACAAAATCCTGACGAACCCTGTGTGTACAAGAAGGTTAGTGGGAGTGCAGTCGTATTCCTAGTGCTATATGTCGATGACATATTGCTTATAGGAAACGATATATCAGTCTTACAATCAGTTAAAATTTGGTTGTCCAAAACTTTCTCGATGAAAAACCTGGGAGAAGCAACCTATATCCTTGGGATTAGAATCTATAGAGATAGATCAAAACGGTTGCTTGGTCTTTCGCAGTCTACATATATAGACCGAGTGCTAAAAAGGTTTAGCATGTTGGAATCCAAGAAAGGTTACCTTCCCATCAGGCATGGGATCAACCTTTCAAAGTCTATGTGTCCGCGCACAGAAGACGAGAGGATTTGCATGAATAAGATTCCTTATGCATCCGCGATAGGATCTATCATGTATGCTATGTTATGTACTAGGCCCGATGTATCGTATGCTCTGAGTGTCACGAGCAGATACCAGTCTGATCCAGGAATAGATCATTTGACGGCTGTCAAGACAATCCTTAAGAAGAACTAAGGATGTGCTCCTAATATATGGAGAAGGAGATATGGTAATACGTGGGTATACAGATGCCAGTTTCCAGACAGATAAGGATGACTCCAAATCTCAGTCCGGATACGTATTTATTTTGAATGGAGGCACAATAAGTTGGAAGAGTTCCAAACAAGACACCGTAGCGGATTCTACCACGGAAGCGGAATATATTGCGGCTTCGGAAGCAGCAAAAGAAGCAGTCTGGATCAAGAAGTTTGTCTCAGAACTTGGTGTGGTTCCAACCATTGATGAAGCAATACCGATTTACTGCGGCAACAATGGAGCTATTGCACAAGCAAAGGAACCAAGGTCTCATCAGCGATCCAAACACGTGCTTCGCCGCTATCATCTAATCAGAGAGATTATAAGTAGGAATGATATACAAATTGAGAAAATTCCCACTGAAAGGAATTTAGCGGATCCTTTAACTAAGGCCTTGCCTCAAAGCAAGTTTGAGGGTCATGTTAGAGCCTGTGGTATTGGATACCGTAGCGATTGACATTAGGTCAAGTGGGAGTTTGTTAGTAATATGAGAGAAGTGTCCTAAGGCAATCGCCTTATGATTGTAATCATTTACTTTAATAAATGAATATTCACTATTTGAGTATACATGTTCATGTATTTGATTGAGATCTTAAACTCATTTACTGAATGTCCGCAATACAATTCACAGCATGAGAGAATTTGTGATGAATTCACAACTAGTGATTATCTCTACATGTGCAATTGTGAAGTATTGAAATTGTCCCTAGTCGATGAATTGATAAATACGGACACTATCAATTCTGTTGAGACTAGCATGGGTTATTCTCTAATCAGCTGATTCTCACTGGCTGGTGACATTGGGATGTCCGGAGATAAACATGAATGATAGTTAAGGGAACTGGTTCATTGGAGTGACTGGCTGTAAAACTTCATATGGTAATCTACATATAGATATGTCAATGAAGTTCTTACTGCAGCTTAAGTGCGATGTTCCTTTGACTTGCAGTGTTCAAGTCATCTTGGTCATGGAGACTTATACTTTGACATCTTAAGCAAGCATCTCTAAGGAGGTGTAGACCCAGGATGGTTGGGTATAAGCTGAAGTGCCCGAAGAAGTTTGAACAGCCTACAAAGGATTCACCACTCCTTGCGAGGAGATGTATACCCAAGGCCTATCGTCGGATTGTTACTCGAAGCCTCTGGCCAGAGCATAACATGTTCCGAGTATGAATCTCTAGGAAACATGAGAGTAATTAGAATCCGTTGGACGAGAAAGACATTACTTGGGCTAGGTGTGACGTAGTCAACCTAGTGGGGACTGACACACATAGACCGTGTCCTGAACCAAGGGGGTATAAGATGGTGAAGGGAATGAGGCACGACTCATTATAGCTGCTGAAGGGTTTCAGAATTATTTCTGAGGTCAACCGTTGATTTTTCGATTAATTGGGGGTCATGATGTACTACTAGGTGCCACTCATGATCGTTCTATAATTGGTTGATTATAGACGGCCAACATAAATCGAAATCCTATTTAGTCACACGCACTACGAGTAATCCGAGGGATTTAAAACGAGTTAAAAATTAGATTTTCCGATCAAGAGAGATAAGTCGAATCTGAATTTATCAGAGACGCATCGGAAGCTTAAAATGGCTAAGTCTTTTGAAGGCTTATTGGACGAATTAAATGAGTTTAATTCGTAAGGTGACGGCTTGGATTTAGCCGGCCAAAGAGGGTCCCCACCCTCTTTGGTTTGGCCGGCCACAATAAAAAGGGAAACCAAATTGTTTGGTTTAAATTATAAAATAAATCGAGCGTGATTTGCTTTATAAAATTATGGATAAAAAAATTTTTATAAAGAAATTTATAGAAATTTATTCTTTTTCATGGAAATTAAAATGAACCATGGATTAGTTTATTTTATTTTATAAAATCAATTATGAATTGATTTTTCCATGATAAGAAAAATTTATATAATAAATTTCTTGTGAAAATTTATTCTATAATAAAAGGGGAGACATGGTTGTTTTTATTATAAATTAAGTTATAATAAAAACTTGGCATAACGGAATAATTCATAGAAAAAATTTATAAGATAAATTTCTTATAAAAATTTATTCCGTTAAAAGAAGACTTGGCGATAAAGAGGCTACTATATAAAGGCACCAAGGCAAGGCTTGGAAATCAATTCAAGAGATCAAGGATTCTTGCCTAGCCTCTCTTCCTCTCCTTCTCTCCCTCTCCCTCTTCTAGGGCCGGCTACCCTCTCCCTCTTCTAGGGTCGGCTGCCCTCACCTCCCTTGCCGTGAGCCACCTCCACCAAGAAGGTGCCGAAGAAGAAGAAGAAGTCGGCGCAACTCCTTCCTTCCTCCCGGAATCTCGATTCCGTTTTTCGTTTGGTGGTTAGTTTTCCATCTCTCTCTCTTGATATTCTTGTCGTGCCTTTGGAGAATCTAGTAGTTCTTGTCGGCACGAAACTCGTGGCTTTGCGAAGTCATCCCGAAGAGAACTCGGCGTGGACGTGAATAGAGGCGGAGCTTCCAAGGGACGCTACGGTTGGATCTCGTCCCTTTCTACGAGTTACGCGAGGTATTAAGTAAATTAGTTTACTTTCTGCAAAATTTAAATGTATGATCATGTCTCCACAACATAAGGTTGCATGCTAGATACGTGGTTAAAAATAATTTGAGAAATTATTTATGCTAAACCTTCCGCTGCACGTAATAAAATTTTAAAATTACGAACCCGTATCCATGTCAACATGCACCTGGTCCCGACATGAGGTGCCCGACTCCATTGGGGCGTCTAAGCTGCAAAAGCAGCATTCCTTCGTTCCCTACAACCAAGATTAGTTCCAAAACACAACATGCAAATATGTTAGTTATTATTTACAGTCGTAGCTGTCTTGGTTCTGACTTCGGGTCTCCCAAATGGAACCCTAGGTCGAACTGACACCTACTGTTCCCTCGACGGGGAACACGTCCTCACCATCTCCTCTCAGGAGAGTTTACCTTTTGCCAACCGGCTCCTCCGGTTGGACTTTTGCCCAATCCATCTGACCAGGTCATCGTGCCCAACTTCCGGTCAGATCTTCTTGCCCAACTTCAGGTCAGGTCTTCGGTGCCCAGCCCATTGCCAGGACTTCTTGCCTAGTCCTCGATCAGGACTTCTTTGCACCACATCCGGTCAGGTTTTCTTGCCCAGTCCTCGACCAGGACTTCTTTGCCCAGCCCTTTGCCAGGACTTCTTGCCTAGTGTACCTAGGACTTTTCCTGCACACTTAGTAGACTTGTTAGATCACAATAACACCTTAACTTTTGAACCCTTTGCCATTATCAAAACACAGGTTTGACTTAGGTGGTGCCTGCACCAACAATTTCCCCCTTTTTGATTTATGACAACACGGTTCAAAAAGTTAAGTTAAAGAAACAAGCAACGTATTAATTTCCTCCCCCTGAGTTTTTCAAAGATGTGGGGTTTTTTAAACACTTCTAAGTCCTTGACTATTCTTAGAGAAACTCAAAAAAATATTTTCCAAAAGATTTTTCAAGTAAATCACTTAGAAAATTTTCCAAAAGATTTTTAAGTTAAGCACACTTAGAAAATTTTCAAAAGATTTTTAAGTTAAGCACACTTAGAAAAAATTTCATTTTTGAGATGCTTAGATTTGAAACCATTTATTTACTTTACTTTTTGAAAAAGGAGATAAAAATTTTGAAAAATTAAAAATTAGAAAAAACTTCTTTTCTCTCCTTTCCTTTCTCTCCCCCTTTGCCATATATCAAAAAAAATATTATAGCAAAAAAATATAGTAAAGAAAGTAACGTTCTGTATTGAACCAACTCTAAAAACTTTACGCATAAGCTGGACCAAACCAATTTAAATCTTCTTTTTCGGGTCCTGTCTAACCCAGTTAGCTATTTACTAACTGTCATAAACAGTAGCTTTCGCTAGGGTTAGTCACATTAAGTGATCTGATCAAGTTAGATTTTCTAAGCTTGACACTTAACCTAATTACCGTTCAATTAGTATTTATTGCCCCAATTACAGCAGATGCACTAACTTAAAGCATCTTGAATCAAGGCATAGACCTAAGCATCTCAACCCAGTCTAGGTTGTCAATCAAAAGTACCCTAATGTGCTTGTGAGATGCTGGCTTCTAGATCTATAGGTGCATGCAGTTCTAGGGTTAGGGCCTAAGCTAAGTCCATTTGTGAAAAAGCCCTAGTTTTGAAGTGGGTAAGTTTTTGAAAAAAAACTAAGTCAGACAATCATTTTTAAATTTCAAGACAAAAATGATTTTTCAAACATATTAAATAATAGATAAAAAAATAAAGTAATTTAAAAAACATGTAAAGCAGTCATATTCTACTAAGCATAACCCTAACTGCCTTCTTAGTGAGCTAAACTCAGACTCAGGTAAGGGTTTGGTAAAGATATCAGCTAAGTTTGACTTTGAGTCCACATGCTTAAGGATTATTTCACCCCTGGCTATATGGTCCCTTACAAAGTGATGTTTAACTTTTATATGCTTTGTTCTTGAGTGTTGAATTGGGTTTTTAGTTAGATTGATTGAGCTTATGTAATCAATGTAGACTTGGGTTTGGGTGTAATCAAGCTGAAAGTCCTTAAGGGTGTGCATCATCCATAAGAGTTGTGCTACACACTCTCCTAAAGCAGCGTATTCTGCTTCAGTTGTAGATAGAGTTACGCAGTGTTGCTTTCTACTGCACCAGCTGACCAGACTATTTCCTAAAAGTTGGCAGCTTCCACTTGTACTCTTTCTATCTAGTTTGCATCCAGCATAGTCAGAATCAGAGTATCCTGACAAGTCGAAGGTTGAGGTCCTAGGATACCAAATCCCTACATTTTAGGTGCCCTTAATGTATCTAAGTACTCTTTTTAGGGTTGCTAAGTGTGATTCCTTAGCACAGGTTTGGTATCTAGCACACATTCCTACAGAGAATAGGATATCAGGTCTGCTAGCTGTAAGGTAAAGTAGACTTCCAATCATACTTCGGTATAACTTAAGATCTACAGGTTTACCTTCAGGGTCACTATCAATTTTTACATTTGTGGTCATAGGGGTACTTATGTTTTTGGAGTTATCCATTTTAAATTTCTTTATTAACTCCTTAGCATATTTGGATTGGTGAACATAATTCTCATCCCTGGTTTACTTAATTTGCAGTCCTAAGAAGAAATTGAGCTCACCAACTAAGCTCATTTCAAATTCATTTTCCATTATTTTTACAAATTCCTTTAAGAAGTTTGAGTTGGTGGATCCGAAAATTATGTCGTCAACATAGTTTGGGTAATGAAAATGTCTTTTTCTAAGGTTTTACAAAAAGGGTGGAATCAATTTGTCCTTGGTTAAATTCCTTAGAAATAAGGTAAGTTGATAGGCGTTCATACCATGCACTAGGTGCTTGTTTTAACCCATAAAGTGTCTTATTAAGTTTGAAAACGTAGTTAGATTTTTCTAGGTCCTCATATCTGGGAGGTTGTCCTACATAGACTTCTTCTTTGATAAACCCATTTAAAAAGGCTGACTTAACGTCCATTTGGTAGAGTTTGATTCCTCTATGGGCTGCAAATGCTAACAGCATTCTAATGGACTCAAGTCTGGCTACTGGTGCATAGGTTTCATCATAGTCTAATCCTTCGACTTGACTGAACCCTTTTGCTACTAAGCGGGCTTTATTTCTGACTATTTCCCCTTGGTCATTTAGTTTGTTCCTAAATACCCACTTAGTATCTATAATAGACTTACCCTCATGTTTAGGTACTAGTTCCCAGACTTGGTTTCTCTCAAATTGGGCTAATTCATCTTGCATAGCTTTGATCCAATCAAGTTCAGGTAGTGCTTCCTCTATAGTCATAGGTTCAATTTTTGAAATTAGTGCTATCTGGCTAAGATTTCTATAGGAAGACCTAGTTCTGACTCCTAAGGTTGGATCACCCACAATTTAATCAGAAGGGTGACTGAGTCTAGGTTTCTTGGTTCTTCTAGAACTTGATTCAGCCTCAGGTCCGGCTGGACAGTTTGATTTAATATTTCGTTCAACTACTTGGGTTGGTTCAATTATTGGTTCAGTTGATACTGTAGTTGGTTCAAGAGTTAGTTCATTTAGTGGTTCAATTGATGGTTCAATTGTATGCTCATTTTCTTCTTGATCAATATTTGATGGGTTCAGGTTTTGATTATCAGATTTTGAATTAGTTTCCTCATCAAATATTAATTCGTTGTTTCTTCAATTTTATTAGTTTGTTTATTGTAGACCCTATAGGCTCTACTTATTGTTGAATATCCTAAGAATACTCCTGGAGTTAACTTAGACTGAAATTTACCTAGGTAGTCCTTGGTGTTTAGGATATGTACTTTGCACCCGAAGACTCTTAAGTAATGTAGGTTTGGCAGTCTATGGTAATATAGCTCATAGGGAGTTTAATATGTCTTTTGTTAATTATGACCCTATTTTGGATATAGCAAGCCATACTAATTGCTTCTGCCCAAAATTGGTTAGCTAGGTTGAATTCATTGAGCATTGTCCTAGCGGCTTCCTGTAGGGTTCTATTCTTTCTTTCTACTATCCCATTTTGCTGGGGGGTTCTAGGACAAGAAAATTCATGAATATATCCATTTATTTTACAGAATTCCTCAAACCTTTGATTCTCAAACTCTCCCCCATGATCACTCCTAAGTCATTTGATTTTGGTGTCATTTTGATTTTCAATTATTTTACATAAGTCAATAAATAGGTTTATGGTTTCATCTTTAGTTTTTAGAAACCTAACCCAGGTAAACCTAGAGTAGTCATCGATAACGACTAAGCAGTACCGATTTCCGCTTAGTGACTTGGATCCATGTGAATCAAATAGGTCAAGGTGCAGGAGCTCAAGTGTGGTTTGAGTTAGGTCTGATTGAATTTGCTTGTGATTAGACCTGGTTTGTTTACCTTGGTTACATGAGTTACATATCGTGTCTTCATAGTTCTTAATTTTTGGTACTCCTTTAATTAGACCAAGTTGGGTGATTTTTGAGATTAGTCTAACATTAGTGTGACCTAATCTCCTATGCTAGAGGTTGGATTTTTCTAATTGAGTTAAGAGGCATTTAGGTACTAAGGGTAGATTGATAGTAAAATATTATTTTTTCTAGTACCCTTAAGCAAGACTTCTGAGACTTAAAGGTTTCTAATCAGGCAGTCATAGTTAGTAAATGTAACTATATAGCCAGTATCACATAGTTAACTTATACTAAGCAAATTAAACTTGAAATTTTCAACCAACAGAACCTTTTTAATCACAAAATCGAATTTGAGTTCAATGTTACCTGACCCAAAGACTTTGAGTGTAGCATTGTTGCCAAATGCTACTGAGCCTAGGTGCTTGAACTTGAGTTTGGTGAATTTCAATTTGTCTCCAGTCATGTGTCTGGAGCATTGATAAGTGTTATTTTGTTGATTATTTTAGTTTCTAAAATCCATGTTTGACCCATGTTTTTCTTGCTTAATTTTGAATTTACCCTAGGTTCTAGGACTTAATTTTATTTTGGACTTAATTGCAAATATTTACATATTTGAAATGATTTTGCCACTAAATTGTTGACTTATTTTTATAGGCGTGAAAGGACCATGGACCTAGGGTATACTGGGTCAAACTTGAGTCGGAAGTGGAACCGGATCGAGTGATCAAGCTTCAGATTAATCTGGGTCGTCCGATTCAAAAGTGGCTAGATCTGAGCCATCTGGGACCATCTGAGGCAATCCGAGCTAGGGTTAGGGTTGATCAAGCACTGAGGTAAAGATCTGAGATTTTCATCCCGATCTGAGATTTTCATCCTAATCAGGGATCATTCAACCGTTAGATCAAGCTCGGAGGGCTCTAGACTGTCCATTCAAAGATTAGGTTGATCTGGACCATCCGTTGCAAATCTGGAGAATCCGAGCTAGCCCAAGGTAGATCCTGACCCTTGATCAACATCATCAAAGTTTGGTTCAGATTGGACAAAGATCGACCGTTGGATTCATCCAAAACAATCTCAGTCGTACATTCCTTAGTATTTAATCAAACATGCCTCCCCTTTGCACAGTGTCGCGTCTTCGTCGCAACAGCTTCCTTCTTCGTTTATTCTTCGTTTTCTTCAGTTTTCTTCAATCCGAGGGCGCGACCCCTCAATTTCTCCATTAGATCATGTGTTGGATCATCGGGAAGATTCATCCGTGAAGTTTCCAGCCTCAATTTGCCCAAGAAATAGAGCTGATGTGAGGTTTCCTTGGCTCTACCGTTTGCTTCCTTTGGATCAGTTGTGCGCCATTTTCATCCACCTGAGCAGTTCATAGGGGTTCCCTGGATTGTTTGGATCATCCACAAGCTGCAGCGCAATCGGACACAACTGAATCGAAGGAATTCGAATGGAAATTTCAGATTTGAGCAAGCTGAGCTGGTTTTGATCGCAGATTGAGTTTTCACAGTGATTTGTGGAGCTTACGGGTTCGAGGCTTGCCCTTGTGTGACGAACAAGGAGTACTTGAGCTAAGGGAGTGATTGGGGCTTAGTTTTCTTATTGTATTTCTATTTCTAGCTGTAATTTCATTTCTGAATGTTGTTACGTTTCTGAATTTTGTTTCAGCTGCTGTAGTTTACCTTTCCGAATGGTTTCTGCTTTCATTAGTGGTTCGAATATGTACTTTCATTAGCTATAGAGCTTGTTTAGTTATCCTTTCACTTAATTTCGTATGTTCTGCAATTTTAATTCGTGAGTATCAGTTGGTGTTCTTGTTGCGTATCAATTCCACTGCGTATCACTTCATTTCTGCACTTAGTTTAGCTATAATTTCTGCAATTAGTTCAGCTGTTGTGTATCAGTTACCCCTGCGTATCCATTTCATTTCTGCAAGCATTGATTATAGTTTCGGTATTGAGTATCAGTGAACAGCAGTTTCTGAGTTTTTCTTCTGAGTATTGGTCAAAATTTTTGCAGCTTGTTTTGTGAGTTTCAGCACTCGGTTTGCCTCTAGATTTCTGCATTCGAATTGTTGTTGCATTTGATTACATTAATGTTCTGCAATTCTGAATCCAGTTCTTCATTCAGTTGTGTTTAAATTTGTCAGCTTCAATTCTGCAATTCTGAATTCATCACTTCTGAAGCTAGCTTCAAGCATTGGATTTCAGTTGCTTTGCTGGACTTTTCATCCATTATGTTGCAGCATTCGATTTCTAAAAGTTGAACTTCATTTCTGCGTTTGGTTTCGTGTAATGCAGTTTTGGTTTTGAATCCTGCAAGTTTTGTTTCAATTCTGCTAGTTTCGGGTTATAAGTTCCTGAAGTTGTGTCAAGTGAATCTTAGGTCCTCTACATCTTGTCCGAACATTAGATTTGTGCCCTTGAATCTGAATTTGCTTTGTTGATCCTGCATATGACTCATTGATGAAATTCTGCATTCAACATCTACATTCCTGCACATGCATTCCTGATTTCAGCTTGGGTCTGAATTGAGCAGTTGTTGGATTGGATTGCTTCATCTATTCCTGAAAACTTCTTCATTGATAGTTTGGCTTCCCAAGCATCATCGATCAGCTTCAATTCAGAATTTCCAGTTTATGATTTCTGCACTTGTATAAGTTTTTTTGGCACATAAGGTTGTTCCATTTGAGTATCAAGTTTGTTTCAAATTCTCACATTTGTATCAATTCTTTATTCCTGAAATTAGGTTTATAATCTTGCATTAGTTTTAACTGAAGATGTCAGCCCTGTTTAGATGCATTTGCTTAGCATTTTGATTTGAATTTGATATCACTTTTGTTTTTTTTCTTTCAAATTCGGTAAGCTACCTTGGTAGATTAAGCTTCCCATTGGTTGAGTTATAACTTGCTACCAACTTGTTTGGTTCATTAGGTTGGTTTCCTTTATTTTCATTGTGTTTTCATTTATAATTGAAACCAAACCCAGATTTTATTTGAAACCCAAAAATATCAACGACACAAAAACTCAAGCTCGAATCAAACACCCTCAACTAGCCCTAGGAAAAATACGACCTGTGGCCTCTTTACTACGTTTTCATTCTTTGATAGTAAAAAGGGTTTCCAGCTTTACACATATCTAAATTTTGAGACCCACATTTGTGACACCAAGTTAGCGGGGTCATCAAGCATCCACTATCCAACATCCATTGGTCCAAATCTTTATGTTCCTACACATAAAGTATTTATTGATTTGGATCCAATTAGAATTAAGGATAGCTTAAATTGATTTTCACAACCTAATCTGTCTCACCTAATCTAGTGTTATCAATCACGTTAACCTTATGGGTTTTGTGAGACAGGTTTTAACATAATGAATATTTTAATTTGAAATCATGGTTAATTTTAAAAGTTTAAATTAATTTTGAAAATGTTAAGGAAGCAATTGGCACACAAATGAGTTTTTCTTGGCACAATGACACCAACAAAGTTTTCTTCACCCAAATCGAAGGCATTGTCCAAATTCTTACTCCACCACACAAATCTGATTTGAAGAGAAGCAAAGTGCATTGGAAACATTCTTGAGCAACCAAGTCTCCCACTTCATCAATTTTTCTATTTTCTTGGCTTTCACTTCATTCTTGCCATTTTCCATGTTTTCACTTGTTTTTTGTAGATGTGGATCCTAATCATGTATAATGGTGGAGATTAGATAACAAGCAAGCCTATGGTAGTGCAAAAAGCATGTGTGTTTGAGTGAGCTCCACTTTCATCATGAATTTAGAACTCAAGAAGAGTGCCACCAAAAATTTCACTTGAAAGGCTAGTGAGTTAAATTCATCTCTATGAATCATGAAGGATGAAAAGGCTAAGTTGTTGATTTAAGGACGAGATACTAATCCATAGAGCTTAGATTTTTGAGAATTGACGACCATAGATAATTTCTTTTCATTTGCTTCAAATTATGCTTGGAAAGAGCCTAAGGGATACATACTTAATAGTTTCGTGAAACGCTCAAGCTTAAGTGTGGGGGAGTTGATAAGTGTTATTTTGATGATTATTTTAGTTGCTAAAATCCATGTTTGACCCATGTTTTTCTTGCTTAATTTTGAATTTACCCTAGGTTCTAGGACTTAATTTTATTTTGGACTTAATTGCAAATCTTTACATATTCGAAATGATTTTGCCACTAAATTGTTGACTTATTTTTGTAGGCATGAAAGGACCATGGACCTAGGGTATACTAGGTCAAACTTGAGTTGGAAGTGGAACCGGATCGAGTGATCAAGCTTCAGATTAAACTGGGCCGTTCGATTCAAAAACGGCTAGATCTGAGCCATCTGGGACCATCTAAGGCAATCTGAGCTAGGGTTAGGGTTGATCAAGCACTGAGGTAAAGATCTGAGATTTTCATCCCAATCAGAGATCATTCAACCGTTGGATCAAGCTCGGAGGGCTCTAGACTGTCCATTTAAAGATTAGGTTGATCTGGACCATCCGTTGCAAATCTGGAGGATCCGAGCTACCCCGAGGTAGATCCTGACCCTTGATCAACATCATCAATGTTTGGTTCAGATCGGACAAAGATCGACCGTTGGATTCATCCAAAATAATCTCAGCCGTTCATTCCTTAGTATTTAATCAAACATGCCTCCTCTTTGTACAGTGTCGCGTCATCGCCGCAACAGCTTCCTTCTTCGTTTGTTCTTCGTTTTCTTCAGTTTTCTTCAATCCGAGGGCGCGACCCCTCAATTTCTCCATTAGATCATGTGCTGGATCATCGGGAAGATTCATCCGTGAAGTTTCCAGCGTCAATTTGCCCAAGAAACAGAGCTGATGTGAGGTTTCCTTGGCTCTGCCGTTTGCTTCCTTTGGATCAGTTGTGCGCCATTTTCGTCCACCTGAGCAGTTTAGAGGGGTTCCCTGGATTGTTTGGATCATCCACAAGCTGCAACGCAATCGGACACAACTGAATTGAAGGAATTCGAATAGAAATTTCATATTTGAGCAAGCTGAGCTGGTTTTGATCGCAGATTGAGTTTTCCCAGTGATTTGTGGAGCTTACGGGTTCGAGGCTTGCCCTTGTGTGACGAACAAGGAGTACTTGAGCTAAGGGAGTGATTGGGGCTTAGTTTTCTTATTGTATTTCTATTTCTAGCTGTAATTTCATTTCTGAATGTTGTTTCATTTCTGAATTTTGTTTCAGCTGCTGTAGTTTACCTTTCCGAATGGTTTCTGCTTTCATTAGTGGTTCGAATCTGTACTTTCATTAGCTATAGAGCTTTTTTAGTTATCCTTTCACTTAATTTCGTGTGTTCTGCAATTTTAATTCGAGAGGATCAGTTGGTGTTCTTGTTGCGTATCAATTCCACTGCGTATCACTTCATTTCTGCACTTAGTTTAGCTATAATTTCTGCACTTCATATCTGCACTTAGTTTAGCTATAATTTCTGCAATTAGTTCAGCTGTTGTGTATCAGTTACCCCTGCGTATCCATTTCATTTCTGCAAGCATTGATTATAGTTTCGGTATTGAGTATCAATGAACAGCAGTTTCTGAGTTTTTCTTCTGAGTATTGGTCGAAATTTTTGCAGCTTGTTTTGTGAGTTTCAGCACTCGGTTTGCCTCTTGATTTCTGCATTCGAATTGTTACTGCATTTGTTTACATTCATGTTCTGCAATTCTGAATTCAGTTCTTCATTCAGTTGTGTTTAAATTTGTCAGCTTCAATTCTGCAATTCTGAATTCATCACTTCTAAAGCTAGCTTCAAGCATTGGATTTCAGTTGCTTTGCTGGACTTTTCATCCATTATGTTGCAGCATTCGATTTCTGAAAGTTGAACTTCATTTCTGCGTTTGGTTTCGTGTAATGCAGTTTTGGTTTTGAATCCTGCAAGTTTTGTTTCAATTCTGCTAGTTTCGGGTTATAAGTTCCTGAAGTTGTGTCAAGTGAATCTTAGGTCTTCTACATCTTGTCCGAACATTAGATTTGTGCCCTTAAATCTGAATTTGCTTTGTTGATTCTGCATATGACTCATTGATGAAATTCTGCATTCAACATCTACATTCCTGCACATGCATTCCTGATTTCGGCTTGGGTCTGAATTGAGTAGTTGTTGGATTGGATTGCTTCATCTATTCCTGAAAACTTCTTCATTGATAGTTTGGCTTCCCAAGCATCATCGATCAGCTTCAATTCATAATTTCCAGTTTATGATTTCTGCACTTAGTATAAGTTTTTTTGGCACATAAGGTTGTTCCATTTGAGTATCAAGTTTGTTTCAAATTCTCACATTTGTATCAAGTCTTTATTCCTGAAATTAGGTTTATAATCTTGCATTAGTTTTAACTGAAGATGTCAGCCCTGTTTAGATGCATTTGCTTAGCATTTTGATTTGAATTTGATATCACTTTTGTTTTTTTTTCTTTCAAATTCGGTAAGCTGCCTTGGTAGATTAAGCTTCCCATTGGTTGAGTTATAACTTGCTACCAACTTGTTTGGTTCATTAGGTTGGTTTCCTTTATTTTTATTGTGTTTTCATTCATAATTGAAACCAAACCCAGATTTTATTTGAAACCCAAAAATATCAACGACACAAAAACTCAAGCTCGAATCAACCCTCAACTAGCCCTAGGAAAAATACGACCTGTGGCCCCTTTACTACGTTTTCATTCTTTGATAGCAAAAAGGGTTTCCAGCTTTACACATATCTAAATTTTGAGACCCACATTTGTGACACCAAGTTAGCGGGGTCATCAAGCATCCACTAGTCAATATCCATTAGTCCAAATCTTTATGTTCCTACACATAAAGTATTTATTGATTTGGATCCAATTAGAATTAAGGATAGCTTAAATTGATTTTCACAACCTAATCTGTCTCACCTAATCTTGTGTTATCAATTACATTAACCTTATGAGTTTTGTGAGACAGGTTTTAACAGAATGAAGATTTTAATTTGAAATCATGGTTAATTTTAAAAGTTTAAATTAATTTTGAAAAAGTTAATTAAGTTTTAAGTTTATTGAAAAATTATGGTGAATCTAAGATTATTTGAAATTTGTGTTAGATTCAAATCTGACAATAGTAAAGTGAATTTGATTTTCAATAATTGGCTTCCAGGTCTTGGCGAGGCACTAGGCCTTCTTTGGCCGTAGCCTTATTGGATCATCAACCCTTTCCTTGACAAAGCTTTTTATTGTAAATTCATCTTCAAGTTACTTCTTGAAAGATTTTGGTCTAACTAGTTTGGTTCTTGGATCGGTAGCTTCGGCTAGTTCCACCAGAATGGTTTTCTTAACGTACTATCATCTCACCTCCACCTAATACTATGTTGTTCAAATTTCAATTAAGTCATTTTAGTCCTTAGTCTAACCAGTCCTAGATCTAAACATAATAAATTGCAGAAAGAAATAATCAAGCAAGCATGCAATAAAATTAAAGAATTAAGCAAAAAAATATTTAATTATGAAAATTATTTTTAAATTGGCTCTTCCTGGACTATAGCCTCGATAATGATTAGGCAAGATGTGAATCATGTCCTTGGGGATTCAATACTGGTTTGGTCCAGCTTGGTTGTTCAAGCAAAGCATGGGAACCCATGCTTGAATTTTGGCTCTAGGTTGGTTCAATACAGCATAGTACGACCGTTGTCTCGACTTGGTTCGATACCCTAATCCAGATCGATTAAGAACAGACTTCTGTTTTCCAATGATCATGTCAAGACCCTTGGAACCTGAAGTGAATCATTCTAAAGCCACTCTGAGCTCCTTGACCTGAGTTTTCAAGGAGGAGTTCTCTTTCTCAAGCTTTTCAACTTGAGTAGAGTTTCCTTCTTGAACCTTCTCGGCCAAGGATCTCGAGTTGGTTTCCTCTTTCAGGAGTTTTACTTTTTGTCAGAGGGACTCGACCCGGATTTTGGCTTTCGCCAAGTTACGGGATAAATAAGCAATTAATTTAGATAATTCAACTTCAGAATAACCTCTTACCATTATTTGGTCGTTTTCCGATATTGTAAGCCTTCCGTCGTCTGGCTCCGCTTCCGATCCGGTGTCGATGTCTTCCGAAGAGGTTAAAGCGAGAATATTTGAATGTGGGGCCTCTTCTTCTTCTTCTTCTTCGGAGGAAGATTCATCCCACGTGGCTTGGAGAGCCTTCTTCCTTTAAGTCTTCTTGGCTTCCTTCAGATTGGGACATTCTGATTTGTAGTGTCCCTTCTTGTTGCATTCGTAGCAGGTGACATTTGTTTTACTTTTTGAAGTTGAAGGTTCAGCTGGATATTCCTTTTGTCGGCTTGCTTTCTTTCTATTGGTTTGATGCTTCAACTCCTTGTAGTAGTCCCGAGCTAGCCGCACCAACTTGGGTTGATCCCCTTCACTGTCTTCTGAGTCTGTCTGAGTCAGACTCGGGTGCTAGTTGAGGTTTCTTCTTGGCGACTTTCACTTGGGATTTACCTGCAATAAATGCAATACTTTTCTTGACTATAGTGCAGTTAGTTTGTTCATGTAATTCTAATTCTGAAAAAAGTTCATCTAATTTAATTTTTGAGAGGCCCCTAGAAACCTTATAAGCATCTACCATAGATGCCCACAGTGTGTTCCTAGGGAACGCGTTTAGAGTATACCTGATTAGATCACGGTTCTCTACCTTGTGACCTATTGTATGCAGCCCATTCATCAGCTCCTGGATTCTGGCGTGGAGTTGTGCTGCTGATTCGCCTTCATTCATCATAATCGTGTAGAGTCTGTTCAACAACAGATCCCTTTTGTTGATTCTGGTGTCGTAGGTACCTTCATGCACCTCAATTAGCTTGCTCCAGAGTTCTTTGGCACTGCTGAAAGGACCCAGCCGGTTCAGCTCTTCCTTGGTCAATCCGCATTGCAACGTCTGGGTTGCCTTTGCATCAGCCTTGATCTTCTTCTTCAACGAGGCATCCCATTCAAAGTAGTGTTGTGCCACTCCTTCTGAATTCTTGGGGATCTCGAGGCCAGATTGGATAATTATCTACATGTCCACCTGAGTTTTTAGGTGGACTTCCATCCTGCTTTTCCAGTAGGAGAAATCTTCTCCACTGAAAAGCGGTGGTCTGACTATGCTGAATCCTTCTTGCATGGCCATAATATTTTCTGAAAAATAAAAAAAACTTGTTCCAAGACTTGGTCTTGGATTAGTAGTGCGGAAGAAAATTAATAGAAATGAAAATGATCGAGTGGTGTTGCACCAACCTCGATTAACAAGAAAATTTTGAAAAAACAATTAAAATAATTTCATAAAATCCGGAAAAAAAAACTCTCAAATTGGTGGTTGCACCAAATTTGAGCCACCCGCTCTGATACCACTTGTTGGATCGTAGAAACTCGATAGAGGAGGGGGGTGAATATCGAGATCAAATTTTTCGGAACACTAGAGAAAATACGCAGCGGAAAAATAAATCAATCGCGAACACAGATTGGTTTTAATTGGTTCGGAGTCGCGGTCGGCTCCTACTCCAAAGCCCACGGTCCTTGACCATTTACATTGGGCAATTCTTTATTCGGAAAAAACTTTTACAAATTGATAGTACAGATATAGAATTGGAAATTGAATTAGCAACACTTTCGTAATTTAAGTTTACCGACGCCCGAGGTGGATCGAATTTCGGAGCAGAGGGTCGTCATCGGTGCTGAAATCTCGAAGTCAAAGTTTGTCGGAGCGCAGCGCTTGAACGAAAGTGTCTGGAGCATAGAGAGTGATATTGTTCGAAGCCTTGGGGGTGAACCCCCTTTTATAGCACCCATGGGGGCGCCTGTGTCGATGGGGGCGCCTACACGTGGCCTTCCCTGCGCAATCTCTTATCCGCATGCTCGGTCAGCGCTTATCCATCTTCACTTGGGCGCCTGAGCTGATGGGGGCGTCCGTGACCTCACGGGCGCCTGAGCTGCCTTGGTCCAGAGGCTTCGCGGCAGTGGTTTGGTTTTTGCCTTTACACTGGGGCGCCCGTATCCATACAGCGCCTAGCCCCAGTGAGTCATCCGACTCCATTGGGGCGCCTGAGCTGCAGAAGCAACATTCCTTCGTTCCCTGCAACCAAGGTTAGTTCCAAAACACAACACGCAAATATGTTAGTTATTATTTACAACCGTAGTTGTCTTGGTTCTGACTTCGGATCTCCCATATGGAACCCTAGGTCGAACCGACGCCTACTGTTCCCTCGACGGGGAACGCGTCCTCACCTACTCCTCTCAGGAGAGTTTACCTTTTGCCAATCGGCTCCTCCGGTTTGACTTTTGCCCAATCCATCTGACCAGATCTTCGTGCCCAACTTCCGGTCAGGTCTTCTTGCCCAACTTCCGGTCAGGTCTTCTTACCCAACTTCCGGTCAGGTCTTCGGTGCCCAGCCCATTGTCAGGACTTCTTGCCCAGTCCTTGACCAGGACTTCTTTGCCCAGCCCTTTGCCAAGACTTCTTGCCTAGTGTACCTAAGGTTTTTCCTGCACACTTAGTAGACTTGTTAGATCACAATAACACCTTAACTTCTGAACCATTTGCCATTATCAAAACACAGGTTTGACTTAGGTGCTGCCTGCACCAACACTACCCACTCCCTAGGATTGATTAGATGGTAGATTCCACTACGGGGAGTGAGCTCATTTGCATATTGGATGCCTATCAAGGGTACCATCAAGTGTCGTTGTCTCCCGATGATCAAGAGAAAGTTAGTTTCATCACTACCGAGGGCACCTACTGCTATATAGTCATGCCCTTTGGACTCAAGAATGCAGGGGCTACTTACCAGAGGCTGAAGAACAAGGTATTCAAAGAGCAACGTGGGAGGAACATTGAAGTGTCTGTAGATGACATCCTCATCAAATCCCTCAAGGTAGCAGACCTGGTGGTTGACGTAGAGGAGACTTGTTGCACCCTGAGAAGATACGGTCTCAAGCTCAACCCGTCCAAATGTTTACTTGAAGCCAAGAGCGGAAAATTCCTGGGCTACATCCTGATTGAACGAGGCATAAAGGCTAACCTTGGCAAGGTGAAGACTCTACTGGACATGCCGCCACCCAGAAATCTAAAAGAAGTACAATGCCTGACCAGGAGGATCACAACCCTCTCTTGCTTCATTTCTCGGTCGGCTGATTAGAGTCTTCCCTTCTTCAAGATTCTACGCAAAGCGACCATGTTCCAATGGAATGCTGAATGTGATCAAGCTTTTGAAGAATTGAAGTCTTACTTGGTCAGTTTACCAGTCCTAGCTAAACCTAAGGATGGAGAGTTGTTATATGTATACTTGTCAGCTACCAAGGGAGTTGTGAGTGCTGTACTTGTAAAACAAAAGGAGGTTGAGCAACAACCCATCTATTTCTTCGGGTACTTACTTAAGGAAGCCGAGTGTACGTATAATACACTCGAGAAATTAGCCTATGTACTTGTGTTGATGGCTCGGCGCCTGCGCCCTTACTTCTTGGCTCATCCCATCCGAGTGCTGACTAATAGTACACTTAGGAAGGTGCTGGTTAACTCGGAAGCCTCGAGTCGAATGATTAAGTGGACCATGAAGCTGAGTGAGTATGATATCCAATATTTGCCCCAGACAGCTATCAAGGCTCAGACATTGGCCGATTTTCTTAGCGAACTTCATACAAAGGGAGAAGAGGAAACATGGAAGGTATATGTGGATGGCTCTGCCACTCGGGCAGAGAGTGGCATTGGGATCTTGCTAGTTTCTCCAAGGAGAGATCATCTTCACTTGGCCATGTGACTAGAGTATTGCGCTACTAATAATCAAGCAGAATATAAGGCTCTCTTGGTGGGAAGGCTCTCTTGGTGGGTTGCAAGCTGCTAAACATGTAGAAGCTACTTGAGTCATGCTACACTAAAACTCCCAACTAGTGACTCGCCAGTTAGCTGGGCAATTTGAAGTGAATGATGAAAAGTTGCAAACTTATGTGAATGCGTATAAGCAGCTAAAGATTGAGTTTCGAAAGGTTCAGATACTCCAGATCCCCCGAGGAGATAATTTTAAGGCTGACGAGTTGGCTAAGCTGTCCAATGTCATCACTCCATGGGTCTTCACTCGGCCTTCACCCTAGATAATGCTTGTGGCTCAGGTCGAGAGGGAAACGGAGATGGAGGTATAAGGAGATTGGAGGGCTCCATTGATTGCCTATTTACAAGATGGGGCTCTCCCTGCCCACCCCGAGCAGGCTCGGCTACTGAAGAAGAGGGCAGCTCGATTCACTTTGGTTGGAGATATTCTCTACAAGCGAGCTTTCTCTCGGTCCTTACTCAAATGCTTAGGAGAGGAAGATGCAGACTATGTACTAAGAGAGATACATCTAGGATCTTGTAGGAATCACTCAGGAGGTCATGCAATGGCGCGTAAGGTCTTGCTAGCAGAGTATTTTTGGCCAACACTTCAGAGGGACGCCAATCAGTTGGTCATTTCTTGCCTCTCCTGTCAGAAACACCAGAGCTTGTCTCATCGGCCAGTCGAAGCTCTGAGGGTGTTCATTGTATCATGCCCTTTTGATCAGTGGGGTATGGATATAGTGGGGTCTTTCCTCTTAGCAGTTGCTCAGAAGAGATTCCTACTGGTTGCTGTGGATTATTTTTCAAAGTGGATTGAAGCTGAGGCGCTGGCTCGGATCACTGAGCAAGATGTCATTAAATTTTTGTGGCAGAACATCCTGTGTCGATATGGGATACCACACAAGCTGGTTTCAGACAACGATCAGCAGTTCCAGGGTCGGAGGATACGAGAATGGTGTGAAGCCTATGGAATCAAGTAAGCATTCACTTCGGTGGCTTATCCTCAAAGCAATGACCAAGCAGAGGTGGAGAACAGAGAAATCTTGAAGGGTCTCAGGACTAGGCTGGATCATGTGGGTGGCACCTGGGTGGACGAGCTGCCTAGTGTCCTCTGGGCTCTCCGAACAACCCCCAAAGAAGGCTCAGGTTGTACTCCTTTCCAATTGGTGTATGGGAGCGAGGCCGTGATTCCAATGGAGGTGGGATGTGAGTTTGACAGGAGACGCCTATATAGAGAAGACAATACAGAGAGGAGGCGTTTGGAATTGGATCTGATCGAGGAGATTCGAGATAGGGAAGCAGTGCACATGACTGCTTTACAGACAGAGAATGCAGCGCAAGTATAACCAGAGGGTTATACCCATGAGTTTCCAAATAGGCGACCGGGTATGGAAGAGAGTCAAGCCGGTAGGGGAAGTAGGCAAGCTGGAACCACAATGGGGAGGACCCTTCCTGGTGATCGAGAAGTTGGGGTTGGGAGCTTATTACTTGCAAGATGCTCAAGGAAAGAAACTGGGAAGGACTTAGTGTGCAACACACTTAAAATTGTATCATGGGGAAAGTCGAGTCGAGTGATCCTTGTAATTGTATGACTTAAATATGATAGTGATGATCAGGATCCCAAAAAGCTCCGGACCCAGACTCTCGCTAAAGCGAGTTATAAGTGGGCATGCTCCCACTCACCCACTGGACTCGGTGTCGATCGGGCATGGCGATCCACGTTCGGTCAGGCCCGGTCGGGCGTGACGCTCCACATTCGGTTGGGTAAGCCAGGCGGTGTCCAGACTCTTGCTCTTGCAAGTTATAAGTGGGCATACTCCCACGCACCCATCGGACTCGGTGTCAATCGAGCGTGGCGCTCCACGTTCGGTCGGTCCCTGTCGGGCGTGGTGCTCCACGTTCGGTCGAGTAAGCCAGACGATGTCCAGACTCTTGCTCTTGTAAGTTATAAGTGGGCATGCTCCCACGCATCCACCGGACTCGGTGCCAATCGGGCTTGGCACTCCACGTTCGGTCGGGCGTGGCGCTCCATGTTCGGACGGGTAAGCCAGACGGTGTCCAGACTCTTACTCTTGCAAGTTATAAGTGGGCATGATCCCACGCACCCACCGGACTCAGTGCCGATTGGGCGTGGTGCTCCATGTTCGGTCGGGCCCAGTTTGGCGTGGCGCTCCACGTTTGGTCAGGTAAGCCAGACGGTGTCCAGACTCTTGCTCTAGTAAGTTATAAGTAGGCATGCTCCCACACACCCACTGGACACGGCGCTGATCGGGCGTGGCGCTCCACGTTTAGTTAGGCTCGGTTGGGCGTGACGGTCCACGTTCGGTCGGGTAAGCTAGACGATGTCCAGACTCTTGCTCTTGCAAGTTATAAGTGGGCAAGCAACCACGCACCCACTGGACTCGGTGCCGATCGGGCATGGCGCTCAACGTTCGATCGGGCCTGGTCGGGCATAGCGCTCCACGTTCAGTTGGGTAAGCCAGACGGTGTCCAGACTCTTGCTCTTGCAAGTTATAAGTGGGCATGCTCTCACGCACCCACCGTACTCGGTGCCGATCGGGCTTGGCGCTCCACGTTCGGTCGGGCCCGGTCAAGCATGGTGCTCCACGTTCGGTCGGGTAAGTCAGACGGTGTCCAGACTCTTGCTCTTACAAGTTATAAGTGGGCATGCTCCCACGTACCCACCGGACTCGGTGCCGATCGGGCGTGGCGCTCCACGTTCAGTCGGGCCCGATCGGGCGTGGCGCTCCACGTTCGGTCGAGTAAGCCAAACGGTGTCCAGACTCTTGCTCTTGCAAGTTATAAGTGGGCATGCTCCCACGCACCCACCAGACTCGGTGCCAATCGGGCGTGACTCTCCACGTTCGGTCGGGCATGGTCGGGCGTGGCGCTCCACGTTTGGTCAGGTAAGCCAGACGGTGTCAAAACTCTTGCTCTTGCAAGTTATAAGTGGGCATGCTCTCATGCACCCACCGGACTCGGTGTCGATCGGGAGTGGCGCTCCACGTTCGGTCGGGGCATGGCGCTCCACACTCGATTGGGTAAGCTAGACGATGTCCAGACTCTTGCTCTTGCAAGTTATAAGTGGGCATGCTCCCACGCACCCACCGGACTCGATGCCGATCGGGCGTGGCGCTCCATGTTCGATCGGGTAAGCCAGACGGTGTCCAGACTCTTGCTCTTGCAAGTCATAAGTGGGCATGCTCCCACGCACCCACCAGACTCGGTGCCGATCGGGCATGGCGCCTCCACGTTCGGTCGGGCCTGGTCGGGCATGGCGCTCCATGTTCGATCGGGTAAGCCAGATGGTGTCTAGACTCTTGCACTTGCAAGTTATAAGTGGGCATGCTCCCACGCATCCACCTGACTCGGTGCCAATCGGACGTGGTGCTCCACGTTCAGTCGGGTAAGCCAGACGATGTCCAGACTCTTGCTCTTGCAAGTTATAAGTGGGCATGCTCCCATGCACCCACCGGACTCGGTGTCGATCGGACGTGGCGCTCCACATTCGGTCGGGCCCGGTCAGGCGTGGCGCTCCACGTTCGGTCGAGTAAGTCAGACGGTGTCCAGACTTTTGCTCTTGCAAGTTATAAGTGGGCATACTCCCACACACCTACCAGACTCGGGGTCGATCGGGCGTGGCGCTCCATGTTCGGTTGGGCAAGCCAGACGGTGTCTAGACTCTCGCTAAGGTGAGCTATAAGTGATTATATTCAGGATCAGGCAATGACCCAAGTCAGCATGGCTTGAGCAGTCATTCCCAGGTAATCAAGCTGGCTCCGCTCAAATATTTGAAAAGCCTTAAAAAGGCTAAGGGAGCGAGAGTCAGGTCTTAAAAGAATGTAAGTCTTAAGAAAAGTAAGTCCTTTCATATGACCTAGTGGCAAGGTCATAAAAATCAATTAGCTAAGAAGATGTGTGACAAAATTCCGAGTCAGGGTCTCGACCTGACTGAGTGAAAATACCGAGTCAGGGTCTAGACCTGACCGAGTGAAAATACCGAGTCAAGGTCTCGGCCTGACCGAGTGAAAATACCGAGTCAAGGTCTTGACCTGACCGAGTGAAAATACCTAGTCAGGATCTCAACCTGACCGAGTGAAAATACTAGGTCAGGGTCTTGACCTTATCAAGTGAAAATACTGAGTCAGGGTCTCAACTTGATCGAGTGAAGGTTCTGAGTCAGGGTACCAACCTGACCGAGAATACGAGCCCAAGTCAGTAGCTTAGCGATTGGCGACCCTGAAAACACTTAAGCGTGATAAGCTACTGAGCTTGAGCACGGATTTTAATTGGCCTAAGTGATCGATCCTGAGCGAATATCTCAGTTATCCTGAGCGAGCTGTCCTTAGCGAATACTTTGCATAATCTTAAGCAATTAACAAAGCAACAAGACAAAGTTGTAGTACGGGAGGCAAGTTGAAAAGCAAGAACTTCATAATCAAAATCAAGCCCAGGGCCATTGCAAAATATTAACAGGGCCCGAAAGCCCGAGCCAGAAGGATAGAAAGAAAAAGACTAAGTAATAATTTACGTGAATGGGGGGAAGGCATCTTCTGGGATCATGGCTTTGATCTGAGTGGGCTTGACCACGTTGGGGGGTAAGTCTTCTGGGATATGGTCGGCCTCCTTGAGTTGTTGCAGGGTGCCCTTCACGCCGTACATAATCATGTCGACTATGCGTCGAGCCACTTGTTGAAGAAAAGGCTGGGACCAAACTTAGACCAGTCGGGACTCTTCAATCCGAGTTGGCTTGCCTGACTTATAATCCTCTAGCTCCTTCTTCAGCCAGGCAATCTCAGCGTCTCGTTCGGAGATTTCAGCATCCTTGGCCACCACCTGGGCCTCTAGAGCCTTAGAAGTTTCCACCTGGGCCGCTAGCTCCGCCTCTTTGGTTGTCAAGGCTGACTGAGACTGGTTGTGGGCAATGGTCAACTTTTTAAGCTGCTCGGATAAAGCCTTAGCCTCAACAGTTTTCTTGTCTAAGTTAGAGCGGGCTCGGGCTTGCCAAGTAAGAATCGTCTTCTTCAAGGCCTCCGTTGTCTCCAATTGATTAGCTAGTTGATCTATTTCTCGGGCGGAGGCAGCCATTATTTGATGTTCTTGCTCCAACCGGACATCAGCTTCTGCCAACTGCGTCTTTAAAGCAATTATCTCAGCGCAAAGAAGTTCACGACCCTCCTCGTCGATGGGAAGAGTGCATTGGGTTAGATGGTTCTCCAGCTCTTTTAACTTGTACTCCACCGCCCGGCATTCCCTAGTATTAACAACCAAAGACTGGGCAACCGCTTGGCACGCGACCCAGAACTGCGCGGGAATAAACAATATAAGTAGAGGAGATGGATAAAAAGGGGAAAAGGAATGATATACCTGAGTAGCATCCATGAAGAAGTTATCAGCCAGTCTCAGAGGGCTCCGTCCCTGGACCATCGTCAAACCTTGATCCCAGCTGGCAGCCAGCTGGTCATGTAAATTAAGTGGCTGACATTCGACCATGTGAGTCAGACTGGTTTCTGAGGGAAGCTGCATGTCCACTGGAGTGCGAGGAGTGTTATGCATGGCTAAGAGGGCGTCCATGGCGTCTTCACCAGATACATCGACGGCGGTTGCTGAGCGAGAGGGCGCTTGACTAGAAGTCGAGGCCCCTGAGCGGGGTAATCCTGAGCCGGAGGCAGATGCCCCGAGGGGGGGGGAGTCGAGGCTCGAGCGGGAGCACAGATGGGTGGAGGAGTCATTAGGCTACATGTTCCCTCAGTCCACGCCCGAGCTGAGGAGGTGCCCAAGGAGACAGTTACTCGGAGACGTTTCCTTGTAGGTTCCCCCGAGGTCGGTTGTTTTGTTGGTGTCGTTGGTGTCTCTGCCTCCACATCCACCACCTGAGGCTCACCCTCAGGGTCTTCCACCAGCAGATCATCCTCCAAGTCATCTCCTCCCTCCCCAGATAGCTCGAGGACCAGAGCAACATTCACAGGGGGTACTGTCCGACTAGCTAAAAGTTCCGCAGCTTGGGAGTTCAGAGCTTCTTCCTCTAAACTCAGCTCATCAAAAATAAGAGTTGCATACATGGTGTCAGCTGCAACATGAAGAAAGATTTAGTTAGCACTAATAGGTTCGTAAGCCAAATCAAGACTTACCAAAGGAGCCGGGCAACTTTGCGGGGATATGGCTCAGTTGGAAGATGTACAGTACTGCCTTGCTCAGCAACTTGCCAACGTGGAAGTGAAGCCCCCCGATCTTGGAAAATGCGAATTGATAGCCCAGCTCTGAGCGGTGGCTCTTGGGCATTTGCGGATGAGTAGGCAAGTCCTCTACTCACTTGGTGGACCAGGTCGAGGGTGGAAGCGAGTGCACATAAAAGAATTGGGATTTCCATCCCTTGTTGGAAGATAGGACCTTTTCTAAAAAGGCAGATTTAGCTCGGGCTTGGAAGAAGAAGTTGCTCAATTCCCGCTTTTTGAGATAAAAGAAGAAGTGGAAGACTCAGGGGTCGAGTGGGACTCGGTAGGTCTCAAAGATAACCACTATCCTGTATAAAATCCGAACTGAGTTCGGGGCTAATTGAGACAGGGGCACTTGAAAATACCTACAAATCTCATTGATGAAGGGATGTAGAGGGATCGCAGGCCGGCTACTAGGTGGTCCTTAAAAATGGTGAAGTAGCCCATGAGAGGTTGATGATGTCGGTCTCGACGGGAAGGAAGAGCCAACAAATGGTCTTCAGGAATTTGATAGTAGAGACGTAAGGTCTCTAGATGACCCAGGGTCAGGGTCGAAAGGGTTGTTGTATACCATGCCCCGGCCGAAGAGGTCGACTCAGCCATTGGGTCGGGGTCGGGAATTAAAAGAGGAAGCTCAGGAGGAGAAAAGAGTACCTAGGGGTCGGGTTCGCCAGAAATCGCCGGTCGCCGGAGCTCACACGAGTCAGGCGGCGGAGGTTGGACAAAGGAGGAGGTGAAAGTGAAAGGTGAAACGGTGAGGGTTAAAATGAGAGGGGCAACCTATTTATACTGCGCCTAGGACGAAGAGAATCGTCGGATGCTGCGGGGGAAAAAGGCGGGATCGGATCCCAACCATCGATCTCCCACACTTTCCCGAGGTCTCGAGACTTCTTCTCTGCCGCCGCACGAGTCTGACCGATGACGCATCCATGCCAGAGGCTCCCAGTCGGGGAATGACAAATGGCATTGCATTGATGGCTGATTTGATAGGGGATTTTGCATTTAAAGCTGCAGATCTTGAGGTCGTAATGAAGGTCAGGTATATGGAGTTGGGTTTGGCCGACCGAGCGAGTAACCTAGTCAGTCGGACTTCGTGCCTCCTTCGACTAGACTCGAAGGGGAGGCTTGTCATCCGGGAGAGTAAGTTTTCAGAGTGGGTCAAGGGCCCGGTCGGATCAGGTCTAGGTCGAGTGGGATTAAGTTGGGTTGACCTGGGTCGTGTGAGCCAGACACGGATCTAGCTAGGGGGAGTAGAAGTCTAGGTAAGTGGAGCTATGGCTCGGCCGCCGTCATCCGAGCACATACTCTCGGTCGGAATACTTTGGATCGGGAACCCTGGGTCGGACACCCTGGGTCGAACACCCTAGGTCGGACACCCTGGGTCGGGCACCTGGGTCGGATACCTTGGGTCGGACACCCTGGGTCGGGCACCTTGAGTCGGTTACCTTAGGTCGGACACCCTGGGTCGGACACCTTGGGTCGGTTACCCTAGGTCGGACACCATAGGTCAGACACCCTGGGTCGAACACCCTGGGTCGAGCACCCCGGGTCATCCAGGGTTGGACACCCTAGAGCACACTGAGTCACCCTGGGTCAGGCACTTCAGAACCACCCTAAAAACGTAAATGACTGAGAAGCTGAGCTTGTCCGACCGACCCAGGTTGTAAGTTGGTATGGGTTGACCTGACAGGCCCGAGTAATTAAAGGGCCACATTAGCAGTAAGGATTTGCCAGATCTCCTCATTATGAGGAAAAGGCCTCAGACATAATCATTACTTGATAGAGCCGCCAAATATTAATTGAGGTCAGAGGGGACAACTTCTGCAGACTGTCAGGCGGTTGTGACAGTCTCACCAAGCTGCTAAAGCTGCCATTAGCTCAATCTGACCACTGATCCGCTCTTAATGAGATAGGATCGCTCTGACATGGCAGGGGGCTTTCTCCTCTCCTATATAAACCCCCCTTGGGGCTTCAAAGAGAGGGTGGTTGCCATTTGAAACCTTGCCCCTTCTTTGTGTGCTCTCGTTGTTGGTCCGACCCGAGCCACTTGTGTCCCACTAGTTCTCAAACCCGACCCCGACTTACACATCACAGCAACCGAGGTCAGCTTGGTCAGGTCGAGTCATCCAAGTGAAAACTATCTTCACTTGTCGACAAGATCAGTAATTAAGTTTGATTACAATGATTTAGTTGACAAATTTGCACAATAAAAAATGTGAAGAGTATGAACATTTTGTTGTTAGATTTAATTTATATATGTCACTCAATTTGCTTGACCACTCAATTTGGCATAATATCCATAACAATATTTGGGTACCACTCAGTTCGCCGAACCACTAATGCTTGGTGGAGATCGTGGCTTGACGTTGTATCTTAGGAAACAAACGACTCGAGATAACCTCAAAGCACAGTCAGAGGTGGGGCGAATCTGTTTCAAAGAAATTGCGTTGAGCGCAGCCCTCAACTTTTCATCTCATTTTCTGACTCGGTACTCAGGATCTTTCATTCTCGACTTGACGACCTATTCAGGAGCGGCTTGAAGATCAATTCAGGACCAACTTGAACAAGTCATTAATCAAATAGTTGGGTGGCATCTCGATTTGGACTGGAAGTAGCGTTCCAACTATAGGAAGCTTGGCAAAACCAGCCCCCATTGACAACTTGAAATTATTAATTTAGGTTATTTCGACAGATAAATTTAATTTAATTTAGTATAATTTTAATTTAATTATGTTTCAAAATATCTACGGCATGATATTCGATGAGTATAGGTTAAATGAAAACAAAGGATATGAATTTCAATCCTAATTTAACCCATTGTCTCGTAACATGCTTTAATTATTCAAATATCAAAACCAAATACTCTATGGCTATCACTAACCGATATAAACGTGCCGAAAATTATAGTCCCATTCTATTTTTTGTTTTTTGTTTTTTGTTGCTGGATTTGAATCAATCCGATATAATATTTGACCGACCAGGAAAATATTGTCTAGATTAATCCATGAGTGAAATGCTGATGACAAGTTCAAGCATGATTATATTATCTCGTAACATGCATGCTTTAATTATTCAAATATCAAAACCAAATACTCTATGGCTATCACTAACCGATATAAACGTGCCGAAAATTATAGTCCCTTTCTATTTTTTTGTTTTTTGTTTTTTGTTTTTTGTTGCTGGATTTGAATCAATCCGATATAATATTTGACCGGCCAGGAAAATATTGTCTAGATTAATCCATGAGTGAAATGCTGACAAGTTCAAGCATGATTATATTATCTCGTAACATGCTTTAATTATTCAAATATCAAAACCAAATACTCTATGGCTATCACTAACCGATATAAACGTGCTGAAAATTATAGTCCCATTCTATTTTTTGTTTTTTGTTTTTTGTTGTTGGATTTGAATCAATCCGATATAAAGAGTGTTTTTGCCGAAAATTAAAGAAGCGCTCGCTAGCTCCCTTATTACAAATTACAAAACATATAAAGAATGTTTAGATATAAATTAAATTAAAAAAAAAAGAAAAAACAAGGATACCAGACCAATATAAGAAATAGATGCAATTAATACTAATTAATAAGGGTGAGAAACTTTCAAATTTTGTTAGCCAGCAGTAACTTGATGGAAGAGTATTACTCCCTAGTAGACTTTTAACTATTTATAGAATATACGTATATTATATCTATAAAACCAGATCAATAAGTAAACAAGGACATCTATATTTACTACCGTTATATAAATGCCAACCATTTACTATTCAAACAAGATGTGAATAATCAAGAATAAAATAAACATCCGAGTTTTTATTTTACAAATGTTGCAAGTTAATAATATCTCTCTACTTGGTTTTTATTTTTCAATGACCACTTAATTGTGAGTCATCCATATTTAATAAATGGTGCAAGTTAAAAATAATCTCTCTACTTGGTTTCTCTTAATTATTTATTTATGCATCCATTTGTTAACACTCTTTATTGTTAATATAATTACACGATTGATTTTCATACAATGCTTAATATGCTCTCATATATATCTACTATATCAACATTTAAAAAACATATTGTACTTCAATTCATTGCTATAAAAATTGTCTTTTGTTAATAACTTCTCTATATATCTTACCAATATGAACGGTTAGAAATATACGAGTTCCGTTTTCAATTCATTGCTACATGCCAATTATTTTTATATATTTGGACGATCAGAAAAATATCTTACAGGTTACACAACTTTTTGGTAACTAAATTGAGTAAAACATTTGGAAATTTAACCATCATAGTTATGACTTCTTATCGATCGATCATGAATTGTCAAGTTGGCAGTATAACGTTCTTGTACAAATTAGGTAAGGCTAGCCGGTCATCCGAGATTGAAAAAATCTTATTAATCATTTTTTTTACAAATCAAGTGAATATCGACAAGTGAAAATAGTGAACATACTAGTAGTAGATCGTACGATGAAATGACCATATATCGAGGGGCGTTTGCTCTCAATCTTAAAGATTACACAACTTTTTAGCAACTAAATTGTGTAAAACGTTTGAAAATTTAAGCATTATTGATAATTTTGACTTCTCGTCGATTGGTCAAAATTTAAAACGTGAATGAGTTGGCAGGATAAAGTTCTAATCAGTGTTTTGAAAATCAGACCGGACCAGCCGGTTGGATCAGTTGAACTGAGAATCGGTCAGATTTTCGATCCGAGTTGACTCTGAAAATCGACTACTCAAGAACCGGATACGAACCGTTTTGAACCGGGCGGGAACCGGTGAACCGAACAAACCGAAAAAACCGGTCAAACCAGCTTGGTTTATTTTATTTTTCATTTTATTTTATTTGTTTCCCCTTTTCAGTTTTGCTTTCTTACTAAAAATGAAAATTGAAAAAACAAAATATCAAAAACCTAGTTTGCTTTCACTCAAAGTCCCAAACGAACAAATCTGCTGTTTGCTTGCAAGAGAGTCATCGCCGCTAGCCTCTCACCGCGTCACCCTGCCTCTACCAGCCTCGCCGCGCCGCCCTGCCTCCGCTAGCCTCGCCTCGCCGCCGCTAGCCTTGCCTCGTCTCCAGCTTCGTTGTGTCGTCTTGCTGGCATATAAAGGCAGCAATATATGATATATTTGGATGTGTAATTTTGCTTGTGCTTTACTAGTGTCCCCTGTTTAAGTGTTTATCAGTGAACAAATACTATTGTGATATAGTTTTAACATCTAATAAGATTCTTCAATTCGTATCTAGATTTCTTGAATTCAATGGTTTTAAACTTAAATTTTTCTTTGAAACTAATCTTTTTTTTTCAAGAATACTATACTGAGTTACTGACAAAATATATCACATGCTCAACCTAGTTGATATAATGTTAAAGAAAGTAATTGGATAAATTCGTAGTTTCATATATTTATATAAATGTATACTTTATTATATACCGGTTATATCCCAGTTGGACCCTCGGTTAAACCGGTTGAACCTCTGAACTTCTGAATCCTTGTTCCGACCGATTCGATGTCCGATCCGATTTTCAGAACCTTGGTTCTAATACAAATTAAGTGATCGGTCAAAATTTAAAACGTGGATGAGTTGCAGGAT
The DNA here is from genome assembly GCA_024364735.1 of Boesenbergia rotunda. NCBI lineage: Eukaryota > Viridiplantae > Streptophyta > Magnoliopsida > Zingiberales > Zingiberaceae > Boesenbergia > Boesenbergia rotunda. The sequence goes on along the minus strand of JAGFNQ010002478.1, from coordinate 555,149 downwards.
AAAGTAAAACGTGGATGAGTTGGCAGGATAAAGTTCTAATACAAATTAGGTGATCAGTCAAAATTTAAAACGTGGATGAGTTGGCAGGATAAAATTCTAATGCAAATCAGGTGAATATCGATGAGTGCATGCACTTAGCTAAATAATAAATAATAATAATAATAATCAACGGTAATACGTTCACTAAAAAAATTCAATGAAACATTTAATAAATAATGTGATATTTTATTTATATATGTCTGATTATCGCTTAGACATCATCGACGACCTCCGACTGTAGTCCTGAATCAAACTATATTCTGGGAGGCCTAGTAAATCTATCAGGATCGTTATATACAAAATGTCACATTATTTATTAAATTTTTTTTTGAAAATTTTAGCATATCATTTTTATAAAAAAACATTTCATATTAGAGGTTTTTCTCTTGCATGACACCTTGAATTTTAAAAAATACGCCATCTAATTCAACAGCAACAAATAGTTTAATTAAATAGTGAAAATAGTAATAATGCAGTCTTAATCTGAACGATGAAAATGACCATATATATGAATTAATATTTGTGCATTGCAGTTTTTACGGGATGGATTGATTATTAATGTATGGATATTACCATCAAGAAATCTGAGAGTTAAATCTTGGCAAAGTCAGTATACTCACCCACCCCATGCATTAGTCATAGTATCCAGACTAGTAATCTACATGATTTTCTTCTTCGTATTAGACCTAAGACGAATTAACAAAAACGCTAAAAACAAATAAATCATCCTTTGCCACTCATATTTGTGCATTGCAACTGCAGAGAACCTAAAGGAATCCAGTGGCTTTTTAAATTTATCTGGCTGACGTCACAATGGGATACTCGACATCCTTCGAAGTCATCAAGGCACCTTAATATTTATATACATAATTTTTTTTAAATCAATTTTTTTTAATTCCAAATCCTAAATATTATATCTCAAATATGTATATTCTGTGAGACATAAATTTTTTCCCGTTTTAATTATTTTTTAATTTGAATATTATAGTTCAATCTTAAACCCTATAGTTAATCCTTTAATAAACTATTTAACAATTGAAACGCTCTGATTCGATCTAATTATTAAAATTGATTAATTATTACTTGGTTAAAAAAATAATTAACGAGGATTTTTCAATTTCGGACGATTACACTACAAAAAAATATAGGTTTACCGACGAAATTCCGTCGGTACAAACCATTCCCGACGGAATTCCGACGGAAAAAATATTGACGGAAAATTATTCGTCGGGGATAATATTTCCGACGGAAAAATGGGTCCGTCGGAAAAAAAATGTACCGACGGAAAAATCGGTCCGTCGGCAAAAGAAACGTACCGACGGAAACCCGACGGAAACACAGTTCCGTCGAAAAATTCAAAAACCGGGATGAAGAAGATTACCGACGGAAACGGCGTTTCCGTCGGAAATCTCCGACGGAAACTCAATTTCCGTCGGAGATTTCCGACGGAATCTGAGAATCTATCGGCGATTTATCGTAAATCCAGTTCGATATATTTCCGACGGAATTTTATTCCCGTCGGTATTCCGTCGGAACGTAATAAAAAAAATTGAATTATGATAAAAAAATATTTTGATTGAAACAAATCCATATGACAAAATAATATAATTTGCATCTGAAATAATCATTGACAAAAAAATAATATATTAAAAATGACTAGTTCGAAAACAATACAATAATACATGTCAAGTACAATACTGAATTACAATACATATTACAAGTCCAATACTGAAGTACAATACATATTACAAGTCCAAATGCATACTGAAGTACAATACAAGTCAAGTACAATAATACATGCTTACATCAAATCCCAAGTGTTTGTCATCTAATCTTCTAACCTTCCTTGTTGTTTATGATAATAACACATGTAAATCATCTGCACCATGAACGATATTATAACGATTCCTCTGAAACATGTGAATCACACAGATTAGATTAATAGAAACCAACTTGCTAGATAAATTTAACCAAATAATAACAACTATTTGAAGCATGTGAAGAAGACAACAACATGCATGGGTTTGACTTAAAATAAGGACAAAACATACTGCAACTCATCTTAAATTTATATGATAAGCAGGAAGCAAAAATTAATTAGACCTCTGGCTTTATAACTCACCTGTAAGGATGTCTAACTGTATCTATCCAGAGTCCTGAAAAATAAAAATATAATTTATTAGTGTAAATAATGAATAAATAAATTTAACATAGTTTAACTTATACCTTAAAAAATTCTACTCATCCATGTCTGTTGGGTCTTGAGTATCCTGTGACTCAAAACCGTATTGCGATGGTTGTGTTGGAGGAAAATTAGCTATGACCGCGTTCATATGGTCCACCAAAGCTTGATGCCTCCGTTCGTCCGCCGCTCTCTGCCGCTCCTGATTGGCTATCCAACTATCCATCCTCTGATTCATGGAGACAACTTGGCTGCGCAGTTCATGATTTTCTTGACGTAACGACTCCATCTCTGAAGAAGCGAACGAAGAGGTGTTAATATATGGTGTTAATATAACTGGCCAAGAAGAATATTGTTGTCCTGATTGACCAAATGGTTGAAATCCATCTGCAGAAAGTCCCAATCACACATTACGTGGTTCCGTATTAAATGAAGGAAACACACTATCAAGATGTTTCCAGGCAGGGGAATCACATGGATGACACATTACACCTCCATCGTGTACATGCTCATGATGCCATATCATGTGACTAGTTGTAGCAGTAGATGCATATAAACGTTGAAGTCTTGCAGTCAATGGAAAGTAATACATCACTTTCCAAGTAATTTTTTTCTTTTTCTTCCCGGGTATGCGAGTAAGAGGCTTATAACGAGGATGACAACATATTTTACATTCACTCAGTTCATTGTCTTCATTCCAAAATATCATGCAGTTATTGATACAACAATCTATCTTCTCAACTGGCAAACCTAAATCGTTGACCAATTTTTTTGTATTATAAAAGCTATCAGTCATTATATTATCAGCAGGAAGCAACTCAGACATCAATTGACATATGTCATCGTAGCATCTTTCTGAAAAATGATGTTCTGCTTTCAAATTTAATAATCTTGCAGTAGCTGAAAGTTGCGAATGATCAGAAGGAATGTCTTCCCATAATTCTCTTTCACTGGCCTTTAACATTTCAGATAATTGTTGATATTCTTGTGTTGGTATATCATCTACATGAGAAAATTGAACAACATTGATTGCATCCTCAACCATTGTTTGCATTCCAATATTAGTTGTTGTATCAGGTGCAATAACATTTATATCAGATGTCGAACTAGCAGAAGGCCCAATTGGTTCGTACACATAAGGTTCTCCGTGACAATACCAATTATAATAATTTGGCACAAACCCATTTCTATATATATGAACTCTTACAGTGTCCTCATCACGAAAAGCTCTGTTTCTGCATTTTTTGTGATTACACGGACATCGTAATTCCGAACCATTCAAACATTCAGGATGACTTTTAGCAAAGTTCATAAAAGTTTCCAGCTCAGAAACAAAATCATCTCTGATAAATCCCTTATCTAATCGATTGTACATCCAAGCTTTGTTCATATACATTTTTGCCTAATAAAGAGTAATTTAGTTGTAGGATGAGAATATCAAACAAATAAAATTAAATTAAACCTATATCAAAATTTCATATTAATTACATGTCATAAATAAACTACGTACCAAGGTAACAACTAGCAAGATAACAAGTAAGATCAATGTATATAAACAGTGAGAACACGTACTAGTAAGATCAATCTAAGTAAGACCATTTATAATAAATTACTAATTTACACCAGATAATAATAACACAAATAAATTTAAATAATAATAAAAATCTAAGTAAGATCAATCTAACACATAATGTAAGCATTGCAACCAAACTCAAAATAAAATATATACCTTAAATCAAGTGCACGTCTGGAAGGGAAGCAGCAACTGCGCAGTTACCTATATAAGTACAAATAAAATAATGTTAATAACAAATAATGGAGTATTAGGTTAACGACTTGGCCAGCCGGAAGCCAGATTACTACGACAACCGCCCGAGATGCCCGGCCGCCAAATTGGCTTGCCCGAGTGCCAATTGGCACGTCGGCTAAACATCTGCCAGCCAGGGTAGGGGGCCGGCGTGGCCCTTGGCCGCAGGGGCACGCCGGCGAGTCCCCAAGGGTGGCGCCGGCGTACCCCCAGGCCATAGGGGCACGCCGGCGTGCCCCCAGGGCCGCAAGGGCACGCCGGCGTGCCCCAGGCCGCAGGGCCGCGGCGGCGTGGGCACAGGAGCTGCGCCGAACCCCTGCACCCAGCAGCGCCTCTCCTGGGCCAGCGGTGAGACCATGGGACGCCGACGACGCTTCCCGACGAGGAGGATGATGGACGGAGAGGAGCTTACCGACGAGACGAGGAGGATCGAGCGGCGCCGACGCGAGCGAGCGAGGAGAAGAAAACGCGTGCGTGAGGGAAAAATCGGCTGTGACCTAATTTTACCCATGGTCACCGACGGAATACCGACGGATCTAATTCCGTCGGTAAATTTTTTGCGCCGAATATTTAGGCCACTTTCGTTAGCCGCCGAAACCACGTTTCCGACGGAAAGCACCGTTCCGTCGGAAATTTCCGACGGAAATCACCGTTCCGTCAGAAATTTCCGACGGAAAGCATTGTTTCGTTGGAAATTTCCGACGGAAGCCCTGTTCTGTCGGAAATGTCCGACGGAAATCACTATTCCGTCGGAAATTTCCGACGGAGGCACTGTTCCGTCGGAAAGTAAATACAAATTTTTTCAAAAATTTCCTCGGAGAATTGCCAACGGAAGCTCTCTTCCGTCGGGAATTTCTGACGGAATAAGACATCCGTCGGGAATTAAATACAAATTTTTTATGAAAATATCTTCACATTTCCGACGGAAAAGTTTTTCCGTCGGAAATTTCCGACGGAATAACTTTTCCGTCGGAAATTTCCGACGAAATAACTTTTCCGACGGAAATGTTCTTCCGTCGGAAATTTCCGACGGTATATCATTTCCGTCGGAAATTAAATACAAATTTTTTCGGAAAAAATTCCCAGTTCCGACGGAACTTAACTTCCGTAAGGAAATTTCCGACAGAAGCTTTATTCCGTCAGAAATTTACGACGGTTACCGACGGAAAATTTATTCCGTCAATATATTCCGACGGAATTGAAATTCTGTCAGAAAATACCAACGGAATAAATTTCCGTCGGTAATTCCGTCGGTAATCCTCAATCTTCTTGTAGTGTTAGCTCGATCCCACGAAAATTTCCCACCGACCACCAGGGTAAATCGAGAAATGTTTGCGGTGAGCGGTTTAGAAGCCCAACGTCTCAGGATTTGTGCCCCATTTGAAATAAAAATTCTTATAAATATGCCGTAATTAGGGATCGAATTACGAATGTCGAGAATAGTGACTAATCATCCTACTGTTGTACTATCTGGGATAATTATTAATTGATCTAGAATTAATGGAGGAGCAAGGTTGTCTCTCGTTTAAAGAGCTAACCACCAATGACTATGGTAAAATTAACCTTATTTGTTCCGCTACATTATTAGGATAAGTGAAGTAATATATCTGGTCATATGATTCGACTACAGAAATTGATTTGATTATACGGCACAACCACTCGAACGATATAAATAAATAAAAGGAATTTAAAACAATTCTGATAGTTATTTAACCACTGATATAGCTAGATCCATTTAGTCAGATGAAAATTAAATAGCCAGATCTGATGATTTGAATCAAGGCCACATATATACTATGAATTTGTTTGCAATATTTCTTCATACTGTTTTTTTTATTTAGTAATTAATACTGTTTTTGAGTTTTAGGTACCATAAATTTACATCCTCCTCCTATCCGCATCTATAAATAGATGGGTATTGAATGATACTCTAAACAAGCAATCAGTTGAGTACTGAAGTGAGTGATATTCGTAGCTTAATTAACTATGTCTGGCCTTGTCATGCTCTCTGCTGCTGTCCTCCTCGGCCTCCTCCTGCCTTCCTCCATGGCCAGCAACGTTCTCTATGCCAACGACACGCTGTACAGCGGCTATTCCCTTAGAGAAGGGAACTATAAATTGACCATGCAGAACGACTGCGACCTGGTGCTGTACAACGGTACTGACGTACTGTGGTCCTCCAACACCACGGGTCTAGGCACCGGCTGCTACGTCTGGTTGTACCCCAACGGCAACCTCGCCATCTGGAACAGCGACCGCAACCTTGTTTGGTCGAGCAACACCGCCGGCCAGAAGGACGAGTACCTCCTCGATGTGCATCGCGACGGCAAAGTCATCATCTACCGCCCTTTTTGGGCCCAGCCCGAGCCCCACCCCGTCAAAAGTGGCCACAGCTCATCATCTACTACCATCACGGCGGCGAATAAGAACATTCTCTATGCCGACGACACGCTGAAGATCAATGAATCCCTCACCGAATGGAACCTTAACTTCACCATGAATTCCACCTGCAGCCTGGTGCTGAACGAAGTCAAGCCCCCGGCCGTACTCTGGACCTCCCCCACCAACGGCCTAGGCCACAATTGCTCCGCCATCTTGCAATCCAACGGCAACCTCGTCATCCACGAGTACCACGACGGCCATGACGAGGTTGTTTGGACGAGCAACACCACCCGCAAGGAGGACAAGTACTACATCCTCTTCCTGCATGGCAAAGGTCACGCCATCATCTACGAACCTATATGGACCCGCCCCAACGGCGGCATCATGGCGGCGGATGAACCCACGATGATGAAGATCGCCATGGTGACTAATAATTATAATTGATTAGTCGGCTTCACCACTGTTGGTTGAACCATGCATGGATAGCTATTACATAATTAATTAGCTACAAATATGCATAAATAATTAGCTACATCAACATGCATGGTAAGTTGCCTGGTGTTTATGTTATATGCATGTACTGTTAAGTTGGTGTGACCGTGTGAGTCGATCACCGCGTGAATGTAAGTTGGTGTTACCATGCACTGTTAAGTTGGTGTGTGACCGTGTGAGTCGATCACCGCGTGAATGTAAAACTTATTTAAAAAAATATGATGAATCAGGCAGCAGATAAATTGAATCTGAGGTGATCGATTCGATCCCACAGAAGTTTCCCATCAGTCACCAGGGTAAATCGAAAAGCGCTCGCGGTGGACAGTCTAGAAGCCCAGCGTCCCAGGGTTCACGCTCCATTTGGAGGAAAAATCCCTGCAAATGGGATCGAACCGCGGATGTCTGGGTTAACTATTAGCGACCCTACCGCTGCACCATAGCCCCGGGGGCAAAAGAAAAAACAATTATTTAAAGGAATCTAGGTAATAGGGCATATATAAATTGAAAAAATAAAATTAATACAAGGTGGAATCTAATTAATTAACCTTCCAACGTTGATAATATGAAATTACAATATTATATATCGGCTAATGTTTGAATAGAAGCATCGGTCACATGTTTTTTCAAATTTTGATCAGAAATCCTTCGCAACGTTGCAATCTGCCTAGGGATAGGAATTCGTAATTTTCATAATTTTGAGGGTCAGGAGAGCCATTAAAGCGAGGCGTGTTTAATTAGAGAGATATTAGGAATTATAGTTTGGATAAATAGATTAACCTCTTTATTATATTATCCTGTTATAATTAAACAGTGGCATATTTGCTCGACGCGTCTTTCAGAGTTTATAAAGGAAAAACACTGAAAGGAAGACACGAACCTCTACTCGAGTATAACTCGATATAGAATTATAACAAATATATATATCAAACGATAAAAAAAAATTAAAAAAAATTAGTTAATAAAAATAAAATTTATTTAAATATAAATTGATCCAAAAATTGACACGTGGGAAAGTGACTCTCGGTTATGTTACGGATATTCCTATGAGGAAGATTGCCTGAGAAGAAAACTAACCAAAGAACGTTAGAAGGGCGTCGGAAGAAGCTTTGGCAATTTCACTCCGACGCTCAAGTCAGAAATTGATCCAAAAAGGAGAAGTAAATTGTTCAAAATTAAAGGATCTAGAACTTTTCCTAAGCCTTCTTGATTATTTTTTATCTTGTGTCTGTATCTATTCCCCTCCTTTTGACCTTAATAACATTCAATGCAACTGTTACATTATTGTTCCCATAACGACCAATGATTATCGCAACCAATCATTAAAGCACATGACCGCTTCCTCTTTTCGCCATTTATAATTAATACGTTGCCCACACTCCTAAAAGTATTAAATGCTCTCTTTAATGAGTAGTCATCACATGATGCCTCCAAGTACCCCTAAAGAAACTTGCCCCGACTAAGCAGGGATGACCTTTCTCGACCAGGAGTAATCGTCCCAGTCAAGTCGGTTCTACCAAAGGTACTCCAATCTCCTTTAGTCTAGCAGTACTCTATCATGTTCAGCCGAGCGAAGCGGAGGCCCGACCGAGCAATCCTTGACCAAGTGATTCCTAACCAGGAACCACCCGCGACCATTTGGATGAGTCAACGTGGAATCTCTTATGCCACTTAGTGAGCTTCTATGCTACGTGGCAACCTGCGATTGACCTCCCAATCACAAGACTCTTCTCAAGTCCAGTCGAAGGAAATTAGCCTTAATGATTAGGCAAGTGTCATGATAGAAAAAGCAAGTTGCGTAAGCGAGTCAAAAGAACTAAAAAGGCATTGAATGTGTTATGATGACAGATTATATCAAAGATTTAAAATGATTCTAGCATTAATGCAGCATATGCCGAAAATGCATGATTACCCGTCAGAGTTTGGTTGTCAACCATCCTGTAATTAGGCATGTTTCGCCTTAACATGCCATAATGATGAGTGCCCAACATTAATAGCAAGGGAGAGAGAAGAGTATTTTTCTCAAACGGATAGCTAATGAGCAGCCACCACGTGGCGTGCACCATTACCCAAGAGTCATACTTGCATCAATCACCTCAATTGCCACCTCCCTTGCGCCCATATTCAGCAGGTCGGTAAGTGACTTGCGGTGCAAGTTAAAATCTCGCCTAGGCTAATTCGCTGCGATCCACGGGATGATCCGAACCACCCCTCCTGACAAGCTACGTGTCACCCATCTAGCGGCCTGAACTTTTAGGGCAAGCCCTATAAATAGGCCAAGTGAGGTGAGCCCATTGCACCTTACTTCATGACCTCCTCTTCCAAGTTTCTACTCTCGCACTCTTGCATTCAAGCCCTTCTACGACTTGCTAACGTGCCTCCGATTCTCTGCTTGTAAGTCTTTCTTCCTTCTTTGGCACCCTCGCGGTTTGTCAATTCATGGCTTCCGAACCCATGTTCTTGTCCCATTGGTATGAGACTCTTTCCTCTATGGTGAAGAGAGAAAACACCCCTGATTTTTTATTCGAGTACGAGATCATCAAGGATTATAGGATTAGAATACCTCAAGGCGACCAAGTCCCGTGCGCTCCACCTCAAGGGTTCCACATCTTTTTCCTAGGACATGTAAAATATGAACTTAAGCTTTCGATCCCATCCTTTTTTTCAAGAAATATCTAGGTATTTCAGTATTCCTCTCCAACAGATATCCCCCTAATGTGTTCACCCAGATGAGTGGCGTAACCATTATCATCAAGTTGTATAATATCCCTCCGTCCCCTTTGTTCTTCCATTACTTCTTTCACTCCAAGCAAGCTAGTTTAGGGTCTTTTGACTTCATGGCCCGATCCAACCTAAAGTTATTAAGCCGACTGCATACTTCCCACATGGGATGGAAGGGTCGATTGACGGACCCGATTTAGCTAAGTTAAGTTGTCACGAATTGTGTGGATCCGTCAGAATTTAAAATTTATAAATGTGCTGGAAACCCTTTTTACAATCAAAATATGAAAACGTAGTAAAGGGGCCACAGGTCGTATTTTTCCTCGGGATTAGTTGCGGTTGTGTTCGATTCGTGCTCGTGTTTACGTGTCGTTTGTGAAATTCGGGTTTCAAATAAAATCAGATTTGGTTTCAAATAGAAATGGAAAAGCAATGAAAAGCAAAGCCACTCAATTAAGGGAGCTACACAAGGAGTTGGCACTTAATGGTTCAACCAATGGACCACTTACTCAAACAATCCAATGTTGTGAAATTCAGGAATTAAACTGATTCCAATTGCAAGAATTCACTACAGATCATGTGCAACTTAGAAAGTTCCATTAAAATCAACCCTAATGCAAAGCAAGTGAGACAAAACAAATTTTGACAGAATTTAAAATACGATTCAGAACAAACCCAATACGAATGAGATGATTTCAAGCTCAATAATACATTAAAAATAGGTTTAGTCTTGATGCAAATCAGTGCTGAAATTCCATCTTGACAGAACATCCAAACTTGATACGCAGACTACACAAACTGCTATGCCAAACTGCTGCTGAATGAAGACATCATGAACTGCCAATTCAGAATTGAATTGATCAGTGCAGCTGGAAGGTGAAGCTATAATTGAAATGCTCTGCGTGATTTAGTGAAGAAAATCAGTGATTGACACAGAACTTCAGAACTGCAGGGTTAACATCCTTGAAACAAAACACTTATGCAGAAATGCAATTTCATCCCAAGTGCAGGAATTCAACAATTCAATTGCAGACTTAAATGGAGTAAACTGAGTTCGAATGTATTAATCTAAGTTCAGAGAAACAAGCTGAATTCACTAATGTTATTCGACATCAATGCAGAAAGGAAAAAAAAACTGAAACATGGCTGGACTGGAGATGAAACGCAAGCTGAAAATTGACACTCAACAAGCTGAGCTAGTTTGCATGAATGAGACTGAAGGCTAAACAAATTCAAATCCACTCATTAACTAACCAAATGTTGTATTTCATCTCAGGTATTAAACCCAGAAACTCATCGAATTCAAAATGATCTGAAGAATTCAGAACTAAGCTGAAATGTGCAGGAACAGGGCTGATAGGTGATGAAAAGGACTGTATGCAGAAATTTCGAGCTAAACAAAACTAGGAAATGAAGCTACATCAACCAAATTAACACACTAAATGTGAGATAAACTGAAGCATTCAGAAGCTAAAGGGAAATTCAGAGAAGAAAGCTGATACGCAGGATGAAGAAAAATGGATACGCTGGAAAAGAAATGGCACGCAACAGGGAACTAATTTCAGAAACGAATTGAAGCAAAATAAACTGATCCAAATACACTTGTTCGTTACACAAACAATATAGCTAATAGAAACACTGAATTAGAACTCTAATCGAACCAAAAACTATTCAGAAACGAAATATTACAGAAATTTACTCAGAATTTCAGAAACGAATTGACAGAATTGAACTCTACTGCTAATAACAGAAAATTTGCCAATTAAACTAAGCCTCAATCCAAATCCTTGCTGTCACTCAAGGATGAGCTTCAAATTAAGGTGGTCACGTCTTCTTGGATGAAGAAATTGCAGAGGAAAACGAGGAAGAAACGAAGAAGAAACCAGCTGCGACGAGGACGCGACGAGGAGAAGACTGTGGCGAGTTTTGATTAAATACATAGGAACGGACGGCTCTGATTGATTTGGATGAATCCAACGACTGATCTTGTTCTGATCTGACCCAAACTTTGATGATGATGATCAGGGGTCAGGATCTGCCTTGTGGTAGCTCGGATCCTCCAGATTTGCAACGGATGTCCAGATCACCCTAATCTTTGAATGGACGATCTAGAGCCCTCCGAGCTTGATCCAACGGTTGATTGAGCTCTGATTGGGATGAAACCTTCAGATCTTGATCAGCATGCTTGATCAACCCTAACCCTAGCTCGGATTGCTTCAGATGGTCCCGGATGGCTCAGATCTAGCCGCTTTTGAATCAGACGGCCCAGATTTAATCCTAATCTTGATAACTCGATCCGGGTCACTTCCGACTCAAGTTTTAACCAATATTCCCTAGGTCCATGAACCTTTCATGCCTACAAAAATAGATCAAAAATTTAGTGGCCAAATAATCCAAATATGTGTAAATTTACAATTAAGTCCAAAATAAGAGGAAGTTCTAAAACCTAGGGCAATTTCCCAATTAAGCAATAAAAACATAGGTCAAACATGGATTTTAGCAACTCAAATAATCAATAAAATGGTACTTATCATCGATTCATCTATATCGCAAGATGTCCGGCTGTATGGTACGGTAGCAGATCGATTTCTGGCCGGCTTGCGAGCGGGCTATTCGAGTGGATCGAGTTTTTGGGCGAATTATTTCATGGCTATGGTCACCCAGGTATGTGTTCGTGGGCTATTGTCTGTCTTGCATTTTCTTTGATTGAGATGTCACCAGATCTTTCTTGCAGTCCTTGGCTCAAAGCTTTAGCATGTGTCTGTCCATGCTAAGTCATGCTAAGGGCCGGTATCACGCTGAGCGGTGAGCGGAGGATCTTGAAGCCCGACTCCGGCATACCTAGCTGGTCTCCGAAGACGCCTCTCTGAACGGCTTGAGGGCGGAAGTTATAGGGCTTCAAGACTTACTGAACCAGGCTCGGGAGGAGTTGGAGACCTCCAAAGCTCAAATTGTCTCTGCTGACGCGGAGGCGGTGCAAGAGCAATGTCGAGTTGCCCAGGCGGAGCATGCGCAACTTCGTGATCGGAAGAGCAAGGAGAAGCTGCAAGCGGATCTTCTTAAGGCCAAGGCCGAGCTCCGTTGGGCCAGTGAGGCGGTCCCACCCTTGCAAGCACAACTGCGGGCTCAGGCCGAGGAGCTGGAGATGTTGCGTGGTCGCCAAGCATCTTGGGATGCAACTCAGGCGGAGCTAAGAGAACTGTGCGAGCGCCAAGTGGCTTGGGACGCCGATCGAGCCGAGCTGGAGGATTTGCGCTCCTACAAGGAGGCGGAGCCTGAGAGATGGGAAACTCACCGACTCGAGTACCTCAATTCCCAGGCTTTCACCGATCAAGTTTCTGTGCGGCTTTGAGCGGTGCTGTCACATCAAGCGCTCAGCGTGTCCTGGCAACTCAGACGAGGTGGGCACATATCTGCTGACATGCCTCCCTCAGCTCTTTAACTCCAAGATATGTTAAAGGACCTGCCTGAGATATTCAAGCAGCCTTTCAAATGAGGGTCGGGCCCTTTGTTTTCCTTTTCTTTCAATGTGTAGGCGAAGCGCCTTTAAGTTTGTAACCCCTTTCGCCTTTCAAATGGAACTTCCCTTTTGTGTCTATTCTTTTTTGGGTGGGGCTGTCCTTACGTTCAATAATTTGAGCAGCAACAAGAGTAGGTCGGGTAAGAAGCCGAGCGGCCGACTCAGCTGCTGAAAGCCGCACATTCAGTTATTGGAGTGAATAAACTTCCAAGTATGGGCACATGCTTGGGTTACTGGACCCGGTGGGTGTTCGGGTGGGCCACCGGGGCCATTCAACTTTGGATTGTACGTTTCTCGAGCCAGCTGACCAAGAGCTGGAAGGTTTGAAAGTTCATCCGACACCAAGTTGTCTAGGTACACGAGATGAGCTTTCTCCTGGACCCTCCTTTGAAAGATGTGGGTCACCATGTGCCCGCTTGAGGGCCTAGTCGAGGGACCTTCGCAGCGTGCCGAGGTGCGCCGCCTTGGCCGCTTGGTCGGGTCAGGTTCAAGGATCATGGGCCGCCACACATCCGACCGGGACTGGAAGGGTTTTGGCCGCTTGGTCGAGTTGAGCCAGGGGAGCGTGGGCCGCCACGCACCCGACTAGGACCTGGACCAAGGGATCCGTGTCATGCTGATGGTTCTGGATAAAGTCGGCCTTTTCCAGCTGCATGACTGGCAAGCCTCCGGTCCAACCTGTCCTTTCTGTGTGAGGACTGCATTAATTGGTCGGGACACGTGTCTCCTGCCCAGTGATTTCTCAAGCGCCGAGGCGTCAGTCATATATTTCAGTTGCCTTGGGCAGCGAAGATGTATGTTCGTCGAAAATGCCTACGTCTTATTGCATCCCCTCATCTCCTTACAGGTCCCATCGGAGGGTCTTGAGTAGATCTGGCTCTTCCTCACAACTCTTTTTCCGACGGCCAGGATTGATCCTTATTCCCTATATAGGTGCTCACGGTTATCCTTTTCACCGCTTTTGTTCTTCCGATATTCTTCCGCCACCATCCTCCTTTTCTTGTTAGCCAACTTCTCTGTTGCCCCTGTATTCTCCTGTGGAATCCAGAATGTTGGCGGAATCCTTGAAGGCAGGGTCCGCCGAGGACGAGGTCGCGTTCGCGGCTGTAACACCCAATAATTTTCATGAATTATTAGGAATTTTTCTGAATTTTTGGCAATTTTTCGGAATAAAAATGGAAGAAAAAAAATTAAGAGTCGAGCGAGGGATTGATCTCGCAACCACAGGGACAGGCAGGTCCTTAAGGGCGCCTAGCTGACCAGAAGGGCAAGGGTACCAAGTACAGAAAAGGGAGGAGCAAAATTATGTTATAGGTGAATTAAGCTTTTTCATGAAGAGGTATTTAAACCCCGCTTAAGTCACGTGAAACCGCAGACTAGGGTTGGTGCCTGCGCGACAAGGAGAGGGCGAGGGGCTGCGAAACCAAAGGGAACTCAAGAGATCTCTTTCTCCTCCTTCTACCTCTTGAGTAGAACATCTAGGGCTTCTTCCCTAGGGTCAAGGAGGGAGGAGATTTGCGCGAAGAAAGGAAAGAGAAGGGCTACGTTGGGATTTAAACCATATTTAGTGAGTTTTCTTCAAGAAAGGGTAAGTAGATCACTCACCTGCAATAGGAGTAGTTTTCGTATGTATGTTCTTGTTGTAGAACCATGTTTTATGATGCATGCTTTAAGATTATGGTTATCGTGTGTTTTAAGTTTTTAAAGATGCATGTTTTCTCATGATAGAAATTTAATTGGTTTAGATTTGGTGTATGTAAGCTAAGCATGATAAGATTTAATTTTTGAAAAGTCCCAAAAATGAGGTTGGGATTAAGGGCACGCAAGGTGCTCGATGAAAGTCTCAAGTAAGAAAGGTAAAGGTGTTAAGTGCAAAATTTATGCAAAAGTAAGATAGTTTGATACGTATAAGTATTATAGTAAGAAAGTATTTTATTTTCGGAAAGTGACATGTACCGGGCAAATGGAAGGCCCACAAAAAGTTAGAAAGAAGCTCTAATAAGGTGCGGTGGCTAGCTACCCCGCAACCTATTAGAGAAGCGCGCAATTGGTACATTGATACAATGGTATAATGTCAAGGCCTAAAGAAAGTTGATTACTATTTTCAAGTAAATAAGTATTCGCAAGTGTTTTCAGTTTTAAGTATGTGCCTTTATTTCATATGTTAGCCTTGATACATTGCAAGCATGTTAAAGAGTAAGAGTAAGGAAGTTAGTGTTTGAATGTATGAGTAAGTTAAGGTTGCAAATGATGTAATGCAAGTAATGTTTTCAACATGATTGAGCATGATAAGTAGATGCAAGTTTTCCCATGTGCATGTATTTTGGAAGTAAGCATCCTTTGAAATGAGCATGTTTATTATCGATAGCATGGATTTGTGAGTTAGGATTTACTTACTAAGCATTGTGCTTATTAGTTGCATTTCCTTCTATTGCAGATAAAGGCAAAGAAAAAGCATAAGTTATGGAGGTGACCAGGACTTGCATTGATGCTCAGTGGCGGTGGAACCGTGGAAGAGATCCGTTGGGTTAAGGCTTAGAGGCAATTTCTGAAGTTTAGAAACTTGGAGTTTAATATTTTGTTTGGTAAAATGTGAGCATTGTGTTTAACTTCCACATAGAGTCAAAAGTTGATACAATCTTTAGCATGATTTCATATGGTTTGGTAGTCTTGTTAAATTCCGCAAAGATTCTAATTTCAAGTCATTAGATTTGTTTTGAGTTGCTAGGATGTTTATAAAACTAGCATAGAGTATAGAAATGGAGTTATGTCTTTGTATGTCTTGAAAGTATATGAATTGTGGATTTTGGAAATGGTTTTCAGTTCTTGAAGTCAAGTAGTGGTAACCTAAGGCCAAGGTCTAAGGTGAAGTCAAAGGTTAAGGTGAAG
This sequence comes from Boesenbergia rotunda, assembly GCA_024364735.1. NCBI lineage: Eukaryota > Viridiplantae > Streptophyta > Magnoliopsida > Zingiberales > Zingiberaceae > Boesenbergia > Boesenbergia rotunda. Next base: position 539,120 of record JAGFNQ010002478.1, on the reverse strand, counting down.
TGAGTAAAGGTAAAGGTAGTAAAGAGCGGCGATCCGGCTTAGGTACAGGGTAGAGAAGTCGGGTCGTCACAGCGGCTGCGCTGGCGGCAATACTTGCTAACCTGGCTAACTCGCCGTCAGCTACTCCGACACCTCCTTCTCCGGCGGTAGATCCTATTGACGCACCTACTTCAAGCAAGGGTAAGGCGCCTAAGGAGGAGACGCCGGATTCTGCACTGGAGGTCTCAGACGTGGACCCCTGTTCACTGGAGGCCAGCCGCCACTGAGATGGGTCAGGCGACCGCTCGCCTTCCTTTGGGACCATGACTGCCCCCCTGAGGAAGACCCTCTTAGTGCCTCCTTCGCCGACAATTCCTGCCTCGCCGGTATCCGCGCCCCTCATCCCAACTTCTTCCTTTCAAGGGGCTATCCAGCCGGCGCCCCCGTCGACTCAGGATGGTGCATCAAGTGTGCGGACCGATGTGCCTTCTCCCTCTCTCCCCGAGGGAGTTACGAGCCCTAGTCTGTTGCACCTGATCTTACCCTCATAGGTAGACCCCCGTACTGCCTACGAGGCTCCTGTCTCTGAGCCTCTGGGATCTGCCCGCGTGGCTTATCTTCACGCCCCCTTGAGCGACCATCTATACCATGGTCTTCGGGCGTTCGACCGTTAGGGCCCCATTACTAGAGCTAACGGCATCGTGGCTGAGGCTTTCCAGGTATGTCCTGCTGATGACTCTTGCTCATCTGGTTCTTTTATGGCTAACTTTTCGCTTTCCTTGCAGTTAATCGGCTCGATTTATGATATGGGTGTTTCCTTTGCGATCCAAGCTTGGTCCCTCCGTCAAGCCGAGTCCCGAAAGGAGGAGCTGGAAGCGCAACTCCGCCATGCTCAACTGCAACCCGGCGACGAGGCCTTGAACGTTCTGCGGGCTGAGAATGTAGCCCTTCAAGAGCGTGCAGTTCATGCCGAGGCACAACTTCAGGAACGCCTAGTGGAGCTGAATGTAGCTCGGGCAGCGACTGTCCAGCTACGGCGGCAGGTCGCCTTCCTGGAGCAGAACGAGAGGCAGGCTCGGGTTTTGGAATAGCAAGCCCGTGAGGAGCTGGTCAAGGTCAAGACGGAGCTCCAGGAGGTGTGCCAATCGACTACGACACTACGCCTTGATCTGAAGGCTAAGGAACAGGAATTAGCCGCCTGCTTGAGCGACCTTTCCCGAGTGCGAAGGAACTGCTCAGCTTTGGGCACAAATCTGAAGGAGACTCAGGAGGAGCTGGAGAGGGTTCGGGGCCAGACCCCGTCTCGGCATCCTGCCCGTAGGCCATAATCTAGTGCAGTCCTTTTCTATTTTCCCCATGTAGGTAGAGGCCAAGCACTATTTATGAATGTTAGTTCTCTTCTTTAGCTTTTTGATGTTTGTATGCTTCTGCCCCCGTATGTTTGGCGTTTAAGTGTTGAGAGTTCGGACGTAAGCAACCCAGGTGGGGGAGTACTCGTCCAGCTTCTTTTAGCAGGCGGGTGCGCGCAATATCCGAGCTTCCTGGTTGATACCCATCAACCGCTCGGAAGAGGTCGTGACTAGGCGCTCAGGCCTCTACGAGTGGCAGGGTAAAACGTTTGAGCAGCTACATCCTTATCGTCCCCGGTCCTAGCACATGCAGCTGAGGTCTCAAGGAGCGAGATGTTCCGGCGAACTATCCTTGAGTCCGCCTTGAGTGCACCTGATGGGGATGTTAGGTCGCCACAGCCAAGAAAATTTAGCGGCTCGTAACATATAGGCAGGCGAGGAGTGCGGCGTTTGGTCAGGCAACACTCAGAAACTGAAGGCCGAGCCAACTACCTGTGGGCTGGCTACAGGTCTTCAGGATCAGTCAGCTAATACTCCAGGGGCATGGCTTACCGCGCGCTTGGCTGGGAGCCGATCTGAAGGTAAGTGTTGGTGCAAGTTGCATCAGTGATGTCCTCCTCTATGTGTTTTAATGTTTGACAATATGCTTAAGTCGGTGATACATTGAACAAGAGAAGGGTGAGTCAAGAGAGGAGTAACAAGGTAAAGAAAAGTCCTAGTTAACTTAGGCAATAAGTCCTGGTTCGAAGAATTGGGCACTAAGTCCTGATCATGGATTGGGCACTAAGTCCTGGCAAAGGGCTGGGCACCGAAGACCTGACCGGAAGTTGGGCACGAAGTCCTGGTCGAGGACTGGGCAAGAAGTCCTGACCGAGGGTTGGGCACCGAAGACCTAGTTCGAGGAATTGGGCACGAAGACTTGGCCGAGGGTTGGGCACCGAAGTCCTGGACCTAGGGTTTAGGCACGAAGTCTTGGTCCGAGGGATTGAGGAACATAGCTGAGCGATGACTAAGGACAGAAGTAGAGACGGGTCGGGGTTCGGACGTCTCGAGATCCGAGAGTATCGAAGGCTAAGCTAAGGTGCACCTGAATGGGCTGGGTGGCAACCGTCTCCTGAGAGGAGTAGGTGAAAGGCGTGTTCCCGGGGGTGGGAACTTGCGTCGGTTCGACCTAGGGTTTCATGGAAATCCGAAGTCAGAACCAAGCCCTTGAGGTTAAGAATGTGTGTATATTTGCTTTGTATTTGTGTATCTTGCAGGTACCTAGAATGGAAGACAAAGCAGGCAATGGGGCTGGAATCCAAAGCAGCTAGGGGCCCCCATTGATGGGGGCGCCCCAAAGGATCCAGGCGCCCCCATCAAAAGGGGCTCCCAAACCAAAGAAGAAAAACAGAGTCAGTTAAAGAAGGCAGAATAGGCTTCCATTCAGACGCCCCCATCAATACAGGCGCCCGAGTTCAAAGCTGTATTTGCTGTTGCGAGTTCGAACCAGAGATAAGCTTTGACTGGATTCATTCAGGCGCCTAGGAGGTCTAAGGCGCCCTGGTCAAGAAGCTTATCAGCTGCAGTGAGTTCGACGCGGAGATGAGGTTTGACCAAGCCCATTGGGGCGCCCCGGTGATAACAGGCGCCCGAATGAAGCCTATAAAAGGGGCTTCGACCCCTCAGCTTCAAACACAACATTCAAAATCATTCTGAGCACTCCAAACAGAAGAAACGTGCTAATGACGAAGCTCTGCGACCAAGGAGGCTCCGGGAGGAAGTGCGTGGCACTTCGGAGATCCAGATCGGCCGAGGCTTCGATTCTTTTTGGTTTGATTTACATTCAGTCATTAATTTCTTTAACTCTTTTTGACTGTAACTTCTGCACTGTAAGATGGGTTTCTCCGCCTCCGGAAAGTCCAGAAAGGAGACCATTAGTGGACGGGCATTCCCGTGCTTAGACCTTGGATGTACTGACCCTGGGGAGTTGGGAACCAAGTAAAAAATCCCGCGTGCGCTATGTTGACTTTTATTCTTCCTGTTTTATTTTCAATTGTGCTACTAACGCTCTATCCAGAACGATTACTCTGAAGTTTACGAGTTTCCTCGAAAAGATTTTTCGGTCGATATTCACCCCCCCTTCTATCGACGGCACCGATCCTACAATTGGTATTAGAGCCAGACCGCTCTTCACCGGACTAACCGCCGACGGAGCAAAGACGTCAGGAGTTGAGGGGAAGCCCAGGGGTGAATCAGGTACAATTTTTTTTTTAAATGTCTGCTTTTAAGTTCCATATTATATGCTTCACGTGCAGGGAGAGAGGTCACTATAAAAATCAGTGTCCTATTCGTAAGAATCGTTCCTCACCGGCGACAAAGGAGGCACCAGCGCCAGAAGTCCGAAGGAACAAGGATCACATCAAATGTTTCAAGTGCGAAAAATATGGGCACTACAAGAATAAGTGTCCGGCAAAGGTACGCAAAATTTATGTCCCGAACAATTTTAAAATTTCTGCACTTTCTTATGTAAATAAGTTAGATAATTTTTTTGAAAAATTAAATTGTGTAAATAATCAAGTTAATGTTCTGCATGACCAGCTACAAAATACTGATAATGTTAAAATATCAGAAATCACGAGTTTAGTCCTTAAGGTTAATTCATTAATTTCTAAAATCAATTCTGAAATTAATCTTAATTTTAATTCTGAAAATTCTGATAATGATAATGCTGATAATATTAATTCTGAAAACCTTGGTGATCATCAAGAAATTATTTCAGAAATTCTTGAAGATAATTTAGAAATTAAATCAGATAATTCTGAAATCAAATCTAATAATTTTATGGATAATCCTAAAATTAAATTTGAAATTCTCAAGGATAATCCTAAGATTAATTTTGAAATTCTTAAGGAAAATAATTCTGAAGATAATTATGAAATTATTGAAATTATTTCTGAGGATAAGAATGATTTTGTTGAAAATATTCTTGAGGATAAAGATGAGATTTCTGATAATTCTAAAGATAATAGAGATGAAATTCTCTTAGATGATAATTTAATTATAGATAATGTTGAAAATTACTATAAAACATTAATTAGTGGCCCAAGTTACTCCACCTACTTTGAGGATATTGAAGGATATGATTTTGAGGATGAGGAGGAGATGGAATTTTTTGAGATCAAGGCCATAGTCAATAAAAATCAAAAAGATTCAAACAAACCAGAATAATTGGAAAAACTTGAAAAAATAAATAAGGAAGAAATAGTGGATGAGTCAGAAATTCTCGAAATAATGAAAATTATGAACTTAAACCCACAACTATTAATTAGTCATTTCAACCTTAATTATTTCAATTAATCCTTAATTTTAATTCAATTAATCCTTAATTAATTTTAATTCAATTAATCCTTAATTAATTTTAATTTAACTAATCCTTAATTAATTCAAATTCCTAATTAATTCAATCATCCCTTAATTTAATAACTTCAATAATTCAACCTCAATTGACATTAAGTAATTCTTAATTAATTCAACTTTAATTAATTCTGAATTTAAGATCCAATTAATTCTTAAATAACTTAAACTCGAATTAAATAAAATCCTACTCAAATTGTAACAATCAATTTAATAAAATTAAATATGTCAAAGTGGGTTGACATATTCGCGGGTCCACACGACATGTATCAAATCGGGAATTTGATACATCACTAGAAACTTAAGTAAAATAATTTGACTTGTTTGACTCATGCATAACTGTCATGTCATGCATATACAACTTTCTTAAAATATATGTCATGACATTCATATTTAAATTTTATGCATAATTTAGAATGGTTATAGGAAAAAGAATAATTGAAAACTTGAACAACCTAGTATTGGGAGGAGGTCAGATGATAGTACGTTAGAGAAACCTTTATGGTGGAACTAGCCGAAGCTACCGATCCAAGACCCAAACTAGTTAGACCAAAATATTTCAAGAAGCAACTTGAAGATGAATTTTCTATAAAAGACATTGTCAAGAAAAAGGTTGATGATCCAATAAGGCTACGGCCAAAGAAGGCCTAGTGCCTCGCCAAGACTTGGAAGCCAATTACTGAAAATCAAATTCACTTTACTATTATCAGATTTGAATCTAACACAAGTTTTAATTAAATCTTAGATTTAATAATAAATTAAAGAAAATGATTCAAACATCTCACAATACACCCATAAGGCAACCATGCTTGTTGTATTGAGACATCTAGAACGGGTGAGATGTTAAGGACTAATAAATTGAAAAATATTTTTCAAAATTGTTTTTCAAAATGGTTAGAATATTTTTCTAAAAATATATTTTCAAAATAGTACTTCAACATAATAATGTTTTTATGGATTTCATGCTTGTCTGATTGCCAATATATTATATGTTTTCAAAAATTATATTCTTTTGAAAATTGTTTGACTCACACAATTAAACACAAGCCTCCTAGGACAACACTAAAGTTCCTTAAGGCACTTAGATAGAGTCAAACGGTGTCGAGTACAGGGGAGTGATTTATTCTTTTCTTTCAAAAATTATTTAAAAAATTACTGTCTTTTAAAATGATTTTCGAAAATTGTGCTTTAAATACTATTACTTATGTTTTTCGAAAACTATGCCTAACAAATTACTTTCATTTCAAAATATGTTTTGAAATTTCAAAATACGTTCTAAAATCGTGCCTATGTCTTATTTGATTTTGATAAACCCTAAAGACACAAAGGAAAGTCCAATTCATGATCTACAAGGACTCCTAGGATGTGTCAAATATAGGGGGAGTTTGAGTCAAAAGAAGAATGCCTGAAAAGTTTTTTTTGGTAATTATTTGTTTTGAAATTATTAGATAATTCCTTTGATCTGAACTAAACCCTAAAGACTTAGAGGAAGAGTACTTGTGGTCAACATGCTTCCTAGGACTGGGTCAAGTTTAGGGGGAGGTCAAATTAAAAGAATTATTGAATATTTCAAGGTGGTATGTTTTCATGCTCGGTATTTTCAAATCCTTCTGAAAACATAAGTAATTTCCTTTCAAATACTATCATTTTAATAATTTTTCTTTAAAAATATTATTATTTTCAAAAATTTATCTTGTTTTAATCAATTTGAAATAATATTTTTCTTGAGTTTGGAAAATTTTTCATGACATTTAGGAAAATGTCCTTGTAGCTAACAAGGTTTCCTAGGATTGTGTCAGACTCGAAGATAAACCAAGTCAAGTAAAATATTGTGTCTTCAAAAGTTCATACATTTTGCAAAATGTACTTGCATATATTTTCAAAGTACTATCATTTTTTTTGAAATTCTGTTTGGAAATAGTACTTACTTGAATTTGGAGAATTTTCCAAGACACTTAGGAAAATATCCTTGTAGTCAACAAGGTTTCCTAGGATTGTGTCAGACTGGAAAAGAAACCAAGTCAAGTAAAATATTATGTTTTAAAAATAAGATTTTTCAAAAGTACTTATACTTCTCAAAAAACTCACAATATTTTTCAAAAGTACTTATACTTCTCAAAAACCTCATAATATTTTTCAAAGTACTTATATTTTTCAAATTCATAATCAAAGTACGTATGTTTTTTTAAATTCATAATATTTTCAAAGTACTTATGTTTTTCAAAATCATAATATTTTTCAAAGTACTTATGTTTTTCAAATTCGTGATATTTTTCAAAGTGACTTGTATTTTTCAAAGATACAGATATTTTAAAAGTACTTGCATATTTTAAAAGCTCAATCAATATCTTTTAAAAGTACTTGCATTTTTTTATCCTTCAAAATACAAGGTTTTGCACAATATTTTTTTTCAAAGTATTATTTTAAAATGCATATTTCTCTAAGGAAAAATCATTTAAGTATGCAATTCCTTTTGAAAATCCATTTCAATAGAAAATTTTTTTAAGGCAATTTTTTTAAGTAAAAACTTTTCTAAAAATACAAAATATTTTAATGCACAATACTTTTCAAGGTGTAATTTTTTGGTGCAATTGTTAAACTATCTCTCTGCTATTATTTCAAAAATTATACTAAGTACCTTCAAAAGAAAATCTTTTATTGTTGGTGTAAGTGTTTTGGTCGTTTTTTTTTATGTATGACAAAGGAGGAGAGTGAGAGCTTAAGTTAGAAAATTTTTTGTTTCTTCCCAAATGATTAGAAATTTTTTTTTCTGAAAATCAAAAATTCTTTTTCAAAAAGGGAGAGTGAGATTATTTTTTTCAAGGTTTAGCCCTTTCAACTAATCTAACTTAAGATATTGTCAAACATCAAAAAGGGGGAGATTGTGGTGCAAGTTGCATCAGTGATGTCCTCCTCTAAGTGTTTTAATGTTTGACAATATGCTTAAGTCAGTGATACATTGAATAAGAGAAGGGTGAGTCAAGAGATGAGTAAGAAGGAGAAGAAAAGTCCTAGTTAACCTAGGCAATAAGTCCTGGTTCGAAGAATTGGGCACTAAGTCCTGATCATGGATTGGGTACTAAGTCCTGGCAAAGGGCTGGGCACCGAAAACCTGACCGAAAGTTGGGCACGAAGTCCTGGTCGAGGGCTGGGCAAGAAGTCCTAACCGAGGGTTGGGCACCGAAGACCTAGTTCGAGGAATTGGGCACGAAGACTTGGCCAAGGGTTGGGCACCGAAGTCCTGGACCTAGGGTTTGGGCACGAAGTCTTGGTCCGAGGGTGAGGCTCGCACGAAGCGAGAATATGACCACCTGGTCGAGGGACCTCTCAGGGAGCGTGGGCTGCCACGCGTCTTGCTGAGAGCTGATCCGAGGGTGAGGCTCATATGGAGCGAGAATATGACCGCCCGATCAAGGGACCTCTCAGGGAGCGTGGGCCGCCACGCGTTCGGCTGAGAGCCGATCCGAGGGTGAGGCTCGCACGTAGCGAGAATATGACCGCCCGGTCGGGGGACCTCTCAGGGAGCGTGGGCCACCATGCGTCCGACTGAGAGCCGATCCGAGGGTGAGGCTTGCACGGAGCGAGAATATGACCGCCCGGCCGGGGGACCTCTCAGGGAGCGTGAGCCTCCACGCGTCCGGCTGAGAGCCGATCCGAGGGTGAGGCTCGAACGGAGCGAGAATATGACCGCCCGGTCGGGGGACCTCTCAGGGAGAGTGGGCTGCCATGCGTCTGGCTGAGAGCCGATCCGAGGGTGAGGCTTGCACAGAGCGAGAATATGACCGCCCGGTCGGGGGACCTCTCAGGGAGCGTGGGCCGCCATTCGTCCGGCTGAGATCCAATCCGAGGGTGAGACTCGCACGGAGCGAGAATATGACCGCCCGGTCGGGGGACCACTCAGGGAGCGTGGGCCGCCACGCATTCGGCTGAGAGCCGATCTGATGGTAAGGCTCACGCGGAACGAGAATCCGGCTGTCAGTCGACTCTGGAAAAGGTGAGGCATCCACTAGATGCATGGGCCTTGCAAAATACATCTTTCTCGCTGTCCGGGGGGACAAGAACTTCCTCGGACTGCTTTTCTTGAACCCCTGAGCCCTTTCCTTCTGACACCATTCTGTCGATTTGGCCCGCTATGCATTCTTTCTTTCGGGCCCTAGAGGACAGCCTTGATGGGAACGGATACCTGAGATCCGGCCTGGGGCGACTTGTTCCCGAGTGTCAGGAGTCTGCCTCCGGCCAAACTGTCGGCATTGCTTGGTGTCATGGGAGTGACTGTGATGGAATGTGCAATACGGTTGCCAACGGGTCGGTAAGCCATCTGGCTCTACCAACTGCTCTTGCTGACGCTCTGCTTCCGCTCGGTGAATGGGCCCTCTAGGGTTGCGGATGAGCTTCCTTGGTGGTCGGCTAGGCTGCGCTGGACGCAGGGGAGGCGTGCTGGCTAGCTCCTTCTTTCGGGTAGCATGTGCTTCTTCCAAGTTGACGTACTTGACGACATGACCCATCAGGTCGTCGAAGTCCTTTGGTGGTTTTCTGATGAGCGAGCGGAAAAAATCTCCCTCTTGCAATCCTTGGGAGAAGGTGCTGACCAGCAATTCGGGTGCAACGGTTGGCACGTCCAATGCCACCCCGCAGAATCTTTTGATGTAGGCCCGCAGTGTATCTTTCGGGCCTTGCTTCAGGGCGAACAAGTTGACACTTGTTCTGTGGCGCCTTCAACTACTCGTGAAGTGCTGGAGAAATGTCTCTCTGAGCTCGTCGAAGCTGGCTATGGATCTACTTGGGAGTAGTCCGAACCACTACTGGGCCACTCTAGAGAGTGTTGTTAGGAATGCTCTACACTTCACGCCCTCGGGATACTGGTGTAGCAGCGCAACACTCTCAAATTTCCTGAGGTGCTCCTCGGGGTCAGTGGCTCCAGCATACTCAGGCATAGTGAAAAACCTGAGATGCCGAGGGATTGGGTCCTCCAAGATCCAAGGGGCAAAGGGGTTGTCCGCCTGAGCAATCGGCGGCTCGCCGACTAGGGCTTTCCCCTTATCGCACCGGGGCACGTGCGTTTGGTAGGATACAGATGCTTCGCCCGGCACGGGTCGAACTACTTCGGCTCAGCTGTGATGCGCACGCGGGAGGGAGGGGGCCGAACCTCCTGGCGGTGGAACGGCTCTTCCCCGGCCCATCAATAGAGTTGGTGTCGCGGGTTCTTGGGGCCGAGTTGCGGGACCACAGGCTCGCGACGGCCTCGTTGGGATTCCTCTGGTCTAGGCGGCTGAAAGGCGCTCGTATTCTTCGGGAGTAATAGCTACCCCAACCCGGTTGAGATCTTCCATCTTCGCTTCCGATCAAGCTGCTGGGTCTCTTCTTCTAGCGCCAAATTTGATCCTGTCGCGAAGCGAGGTGGCGATCCCAAGAGTCGAGCGGTCTCCCGGGTGGCACGAGTTAATGAGATGGCAGCGGCCCGTCTGCGGTCCGGCTTCGGCTTGCAAAATAGTGACTGTTAGCAAACCCGCCGAGGAGTTTCCCCGGTCAGGCACTCCGACGGTCAAGTCAGTATCCACAGGCAAAGATAGTGGAGCTGAATGTAGAGGCAATAGTAATGAGGGAGCTCATGTGCATACCTGCGGAAGGTGGAGTGAAGGGTTTATATAGCCGGGGGGGGGGACTGACAATCCTTGTTTGTAATTGACAGAACAAGGGTGAGGTACCTGTCAGCCCGTAGGAGAGAACTAGGGAGCGGCGCGGCAGGGCGCGAGGTGCTCGAGCAGTACGAGAGTACTGGATTGGCGGACTGGCCGCGAGATGCGTCAGAGACAAGTAAGGCGTGTAGTACCCCGGTGTCAAGGTCGTACCCTGGATGTGATGATATAGGGGGTATAGGGACGAAATAGTCCGGGCCCTAAGCGCCGACCGGCGAGTCCGGATGTCGAGGACTGGGTTGGATAATGACCAGGGAGTGTGGGCAGCCACGCGTCTGACTGGGAGTGTTGAGGCGTAGAGTACGCCCTGAGCCGGGGGTTTACCGATAGATGTCTGGTTGACTTTGTTGGGCGTCCGCTTCTTGTGATGCAACGGGAGCGTGGGTCGCCACGCGTCGGCCTGAAGCACGCGACCTTGGTCTGGGTCGGGAAACGGGTTGAAGTGACCGGGCCAGGAAGGGCTAGGGGTCGGGCGGACCGACCCTGCTCATTGCTGGCTGAATGGTGCCCTGGGAGGCTTCCGGGCTCGGGGGGCCCCCGGGCGACGTCTTTGCTGATCCATTTGCTGGACCTTTGTGGCGCCAGGCTGGCTGGCTGAGCAGGCCGACCTACCCGTAGGTAAGGCCGGGATCGGAAGTTATTAACAAAAGACATAATTTTTATAGCAATGAATTGAACTACAATATGTTTTTTAAATGTTGATATAGTAAATATATATGAGAGCATATTAAGCATTGTATGAAAATCAATCGTGTAAGTATATTAACAATAAAGAGCGTTAACAGATGGACGCATAAATAAATAGATAAGAGAAACCAAGTAGAGAGATTATTTTTAACTAGCACCATTTATTAAGTATGGATGACTCACAAGTAAGTGGTCATTGAAAAATAAAAACCAAGTAGAGAGATATTATTAACTTGCACCGATTGTAAAATAAAAACTCGTATGTTTATTTTATTCTTGATTATTCACATGTTATGATTAACGAGATTTTTTAAATCTCAAGCGACTGACCCGACCTCACGAAAATTTCCAAATCGAGATTCCACCCAACTACTTGATTAGTGACTTGTTCAAGTTGGTCCCGAATTGATCTTCAAGCCGCTCCTGATTAGGTCGTCAAGTCGAGAATGAAATATCCCGAGTACCGAGTCAGAAAATGAGATGAAAAATTGAGGCCTACGCTCAACACAATTTCTTTGAAACAGATTCGTCCCATCTCCGACTATACTTTGAGATTATCTCGGGTCATCTGTTTCCTAAGATACAACGTCAAGCCAGATCTCCACCAAGCACTAGTGGTTCGACGATCTAAGTGTACCCGAATATTATTATAGATATTCTGCCAAACTGAGTGGTCAGGCGAACTGAGTGACATATATAAACTCAATCTAACAACAAAATGTTCATATACTCTTCACATTTTTTGTTGTGCAAATTTGTCAACTAAACTATTGTAATCAAGCTTAACTACCATCTTTTTTTTCGATAGATAATATGACCAAACCATTCAATCTATTCTGTGACATACTTGATCGAAGATAGTTCTTTATCAACTTTGAGAAACTTGATTCAGCAGAAGCTAACATAACCAGTATGGTAAATAATATTCTATAAGCTATCCAAGTATTAGGAAACCCATGATGCAAATTTTTGATATACCCCAAGACTTCAAGTGGAATTGGTAATCCAATTCGACAATGTTTTTTTGAGTAATTTCAAATTCAGAAAATAGTTCAACCGTATTATCAGAATCATCCTCATGTTTCAAAAAATCTTCAAGTGCAACATATGAATTATTTGAACTCTTATCATCTACGTCCTTTAACTTGCTGAAGTTAAATAAAAATCCAAAAGTCTCTTCATATTTCTGAAATTGCTCAAATCTTGTCTTGAGTGAAGAAAGAGCATTACCAACTATCTGTAAAAAAAATAATTTACTCGAAAATATTCTTTAGCTCCTTATATTGGCTCATCTCAAGAATTTTCATCAAAGAAACTTTTTCTATGATGAATACGAGTTTCACAAAATATGGGTTCAACCTCCATTCTTAAAGCAATCTTTTCAACTTTACTCTTCGCGGCTTCAAAACCAATTGTTAAATACTGAGTTTTTTAGGGGCTAAATGAAAAATTCGAAACTTAGGGGCCTTGTTGTGATTAACCAAACTAGAGGGATTTTTTTTGCAAAAGTCCAAAAACCTTATAAAGCCCTAAAACATCCTCCCCTCTCGGCTTCAACCGACGTTGACAGTTCCGCCGAGCCCTTTCCCGATCGCCTCTGCCCCCGTTGCCACAGCGGTTCCCAGCGAGCGCTGCTGCCCTCCGACTTCTTCTCTCCCTTCTCCTTCCTCTTCTCCTGCGCGCACAAGCAGAGCAGTCGCACGCACCGAGCCGCAGGGCTCGCCTCTCTCTCGCGATAGCCACCGCCAAACCCTAGTCGTGCGGTTCCCTCCTCTCGCGAGCGAGGCGACTCAGGGGATCCACCTCGGAGAGCCCTCAACCAAATCTGTGTCAGAGATTGGAACATTTCAGCGGAGAAAAGGTGAGACCGAATTACATCTTACACTTAATGTTCTTCCAAACGTTTACAAGAGATTTGGTGGTTGTTCCTAGGGTTTAACAGGGCTTGTTTCCTGTGTTTGAAGGAGAAGTGGTAGCGCTAATAGCTACGATGATATCCTCTGATGTTTTATTTGTTTCTCAACTGTTGGCTTTGCCTCGATCCATCGTTGTGTATCGTCACTCTTGTGTTTTCCCCGAGCCGTAGTCGTTGGGATCTTCTCTATTGACACTCTTCAACAGTGTCGATCCAATCGCCAGCTACCAAAGCCATGAGCTACTGATGAAGAAAGCCAAGGGTAATAAACTCTACCTTATTAGTGTTATTTGTTTTAGTTCCTGTTACAATCCGATTGGAAGGAAGATTTATGGGGGAATTAAATCAATAGCAATGAAGCTAACATAAGTACTAGCGGTAGATTTTGTATAATGTTGATTAATCATTGTTAGAAGTTAATCAACTCTGTTGTTGATTATCATATGCTAGTATGTGTTATTTGAAAACTCTATTGTTGATTTGGGTTAATTCGGGAATTAACCCAATAACTTGATAGTGATAATTAGGTTAGGAAAGAACCCATAGTTATATTGGATTTAACTAAATAGATGTAATTAAATGGAAGTTGTGATTAGGATTTATCCTAATTGTGTTTAATATTTCGTTTAGCTAAGTTGATAACTTTATAATTAGCTAAACTTTATCATTGATACAGGACCTTAACTTTGGACTCACGTTGTCGATCGTGGGAGGTTTTGTTCGTATACGTTCTACATAAAAGGCGGGTATTTCTCCTTTGTACTCGAGTAGTTTCGTTTACCTTAAAGCATGGCTATCTTATGTCTAGTAGGTTGCTTGACCTTGTTCTTTGTCGTTTATTATTTTAATATAGCCGTTGATACTTACTCTTCGTTGATCTTCGAGTATTCCAAATTCGTTTCTATACAGTCCTCTGTTGGTTTTCTGTTCTGTAAAGTACCGCTTGTACGCGAGTACTTAGAAGTCCATTAAACATAATTAGGTTTATTTGGCATTAGAAATACCCTACCTAGTAGTGTAGGTGCATAATCGTTGGTTTTGCGATTTCTGGTTGGTTGTATTGATGCATCGTATACTCATTGGATTTTATTGCATCGTTGTTTCTCTGGTTGTTCGTGCATCGTTTATCATGCACCATACTTGCACGTTGCATACTAACGACTGTTGGGCTTACATTTGGTTAAGCTGTCGTTAGTCATATTGTTGCTCGATTCACTCAACCACTTTTTGTCGTGGTAGTTATTAGAGTGCGAGCACCTATCCTGTTATGCCAAACAGTGACACCCTCACCGTTGTTTTTAGAGGGATGAGCTGTTGATGGCTCACCCTCACCGTTATTTTTCGAGGGATATTGTAGTTGTAGTAGCTCCCCCTATGTACAGGGGTTTGGAGTGTAAGCTCCCCAGCATCCTGTCCACTCAACCATGCCTTATGTGGTATTTGTTGTTGGAGTGCGTACAGTTGTCACAGCCTTACCCACTCGGTCACACAGATGGGATGTGTTGACGGCTTGACTGGCGTCAGGGGTGACACATGTCATTGCATCATGTGCATACGTATTTCTTTTATGCATTTGCTTGTGTTTGATGCACTTATATGAGCTATGGTTGTTGTATTTGATTGACATGCATGTATATCTTGATTTTACTATTGTTGTATTGTTTTATACATGCTTAGTGCTTATCCGGATTTTATGCTATGTCGTTTTATTATATGTTATGCATGTTTAGGTGAATCTATATTTCTTATGGACTGTACTCTTTTGATTCTCTACTAGTTGTCCTTTATTATGCCATGCTTATTTGTCTACTCATATACCCGCAGAGTCCGCCCGGACTCACCACCCCTGCTTTTCTTTTTGTTGTTTCAGATAGCAGGTAGACGTATTTCTTGGAGCCAGGAGAGGATCCAGTTGCCAGTCCCCAGTGTCGAGTTGAGTTAGTCTTCCGTATTTGGTTTAGTTATTTGTTTCAGTACTTGGAGTTGCATTTTATTCGTTATTGGGTTTTGTTGTTATCAGAGACTTTTGTGTTCTCTTTGGATTGTAGTTCTTTTCTGTTTAAGGTGGCTGAGCCACCCGTTATCCTTTGGTTGATATAAACTGCGTGGATGTGTTTTTTTATATATTATTGTGATGCCAGCCGCTTATTGCTGAGATATATATTGGTGAGATATTATATATTATTGTTCCATATTGTCCGCCGTACAGAGGAGTTGCTGTCCGATTTTCGAGAAAACATGTGCCTCTGGGGGCGTGACAATTTTTGGTATCAGAGCCAAGTTTTGCGAGTTCCTTTGGGATCTGTGGATTTTTGTGATGTTGTTTTTGGTGGTTTATTAAAGCGTCAGTTTGTTGAAGTTTTGCGATGTTTTTGTGTCTGTGGGTTTACGGAGTTGTTTTATGAGGTCAATCTGTATGTTACAGATTTGTTTATTTTTTTAAATATAAGGCTTTTTCTTGAGGGTTGACGAAGTTGTTTTGTTTTACGAAGTCTATCTGTATTTTACGGATTTATTTTTCGGAGTTATTTTCTGGTTATGGTTGTGATGGGACTTGGCAGTGACGAGATTTCTCCCAGCGACAAGTAAGTAAATAAGGTATATCTTTGATGATTAGCTTATTTGTTGTATACTTTACCTCGTTTAAGTTTGTATAGACGTCTACTAACTTAGTGGATAACATATAGTTACTTATATTCGGTTACTAGTTATTCTTTGTACTTGGTTTAGCTTGATGACTTTTAGTCAACTAGTCTATTTGTGGTCATGGTTGGGATTGACCAAGAAGGCGACTAGTGGGAAAGTTGCAGACTCGACTTTATTGTGGAGAATATTGATTTCCCTTGTAGTATCGACCTATGAGTCAAAACTTGAGTCGAACCTGTTCACTATCTATTTGAGATCAGGGATTACCGTCTTTAGGAATCCTTTCTATCATGCTAGTATATCTCTTTGGAATTTCTCATGCTTTTGTATTCATTTCTGGTATAGGGTTTATTAGATGTTTCCCGGTTCGTGGGGTTTGTCTTCTAGGTGGTTGAAGTTTTAGATGGTTAAAGTTTTCCATTGCACAGTCCTAACAAAGATTGTAAGATCAGTTCCATTATAGAATAATAATTCGCCTTGTCAATGTGGTTTGATGGTTCCATTGAAGAAGCTTTATAGTTGATAGGAGATTGATGATCCTGAACTCCAAAGATTGAGATGTCGAGTGAACTATCATGCACTTCGATTCAGGCCCCATATAATGAAACTAAGTTCTGATATAGTAGATAATCTTCGTTCCCAAGGTCATTTTTTTGTCTATACACCTTCGGTTTGAGATGGATATGCTTGCATTTGCTGGGTATGAAGTCTTCCCTTGTAGCTCAATCATATTACAGATTCACAAACTTGCAAGCTAGGATTTCATTAATCATTATGCCAACCTTCATCATCATGCATCAGAAGATAGCACATATGGCGGATTTGTGAGGTTCTAGTTAGATTTTGACAATGAATTGAGCTACTCAGAGCCTAGGGTGTCACATCACATTGCAACAGTCAAGGTAGGGTTAGGTTTGGATGGCTTTGTTGGATTGGATCCTTATGATTAAGGAAACTAAGAAGTATGGGATCAGCAGTAGGGTAACCATGGAGTCTAATCTGATATGTTAAGTTTGACTAGAGTTGTGGATTCTAGAGTTTTTTTTTCATCATTTAATATATCCTCAAACTCAGTTCTTATGGCATGTATGAAATCCTTGATATGGCCGGCATATTTGCTTAGTGCATTAATTTTGTTTTCACATCTGTCCTTATCATTGAAATGTCATATCTGTTTTATCTATTTGTTTCTCTTGTAACCGTATCTGCCCAATTAATCAGAAATAAAAAAAAACACAGACTAACAAAGTTGCAGATATCCTGAAGATT
Organism: Boesenbergia rotunda; assembly: GCA_024364735.1. NCBI lineage: Eukaryota > Viridiplantae > Streptophyta > Magnoliopsida > Zingiberales > Zingiberaceae > Boesenbergia > Boesenbergia rotunda. Next base: position 522,183 of record JAGFNQ010002478.1, on the reverse strand, counting down.
TTTGAGCTAGGACTCTGGCAAGCAACTCTGTTGCTGACAGAATAGTATACCAATGTTTTGTGTTCCACCAGCAGTGTGCAATATGTGTTCATTGAACCAAGAAGCATATGGTGTCATCAAATAGTTGTATTTGACCTTTTCATGATCTTTTAGTTCTAAAAATATATTAGTATTATCTTCACAAAGATCAGATCTTGTTTGGGTCAAGTAACACAGGATTGACACCCTAACCACATGAGATTTAACATCCAATGGCCATCACATCATTGATATTTTGCACCAGCCTTGCAAAACCAACATATTATCTGTTACAGATTTGATTAGTGTGATGTAACTACAGCCAGTCTAGAACAATCTGTTCACCCGTGCATACCCTTACAAATGTAGAATTTTGCTCTGACGACACTTAATGACCTTGTCATAGAGGAGCACCTACCCCTAAAGCATCTATATGTTTTGTAGTGGTTATTCCATATGACTATTAATACATCCGACTTTGCAAGCTGAAGTTGGACTAAGATAACTAGAATTGAAATCATGGTTATCAAAATTGGCCGATATCAATACTGACTGCTCAATTTAGACCAGTATTAGGAAAGACTAATCTGAGAAATCAATCATCCCATTTATAGATTCAAAAAAAAAACCTAGAAATGTGTTAACACCATTAAAAAGTAGATTAAATTATTGAAACGTTTTTTTTAAATCATGAATGAAAAGGATGTTAACTAGGAGAAGTTTTGTCAAAATAAACTCATGATGCAATTAACCATTTTGTATCTAAAATTGCATGTCAATAAGTTTAAACTAACAGTACTTTCCAGTTGACTATGTCTGTAATACTATAGCATGATCTAGCTTGCTCTAGCAAGTAGCAAGAGTTGGTGCCAAGCTACATATACTTGCTATGCAGCGTCAAGTAATAGATTATTAATAGACATATGTTTAAAGTTTGGTGTCTAATTATGCATCATAAAAACAATTGTTCTGATTTCACATGAACAATGAAATCAAAGATCAAATGTTTAATATTATAAATTGTTTCAAATACCAGTTTAATGCAATGAGATATGTTCTATATGCATTTTGGTTAAGGATCCTTTCATGTCTGAAATAAGAACAAACACAAATAGAAATACCAAAACCAATATACCAATATGGAATAGAAGGATATCTTGCCCCACTGATGGAAGAGCAAAAGTGACAATTCCACCATCATCACAGGCCTATGGAAGCGAAGTTTAGAAGCCTCCATCTTTGGCCCTTTCCTAGAAAAAGATGAGTCTGTTTCAAAACCACTAGAAGTTTCTGCATGATCAGATTGGCTATAGCATTCTTCATGACTGCTGACACTACAACTACCCACAGAGGATGAAGTGCTTTCAGCAACATTAAGTACAGAACTATTCAAAAGATTCTTTCTCTTGTCAGAATGTAGCATACTCCTTCCTGATTCATTTCTGGATGAACCAACTCTCTTGTTTAAGTAACAATGTGTGTATTTTTCACCCAGCAATCTTCCACTTAAAGCGAGAAAGTCCATCTTCAGTGCACACTTTGATGAGTTTTCAGTAGTTTCTTGCTGGAAAATGCCATCTTTCATGATTGCTCGCATCTCTCTAATATTGACATGAGTTTTCAGTAGTTAACCTAATTATGATGATTAGGTTAGGAGGTAATGCGTTGTTACTTAAAAATTTACTCAAGTAGGTGGTAGGATTAGGATTTATTTTACTTATTAGTTATGTGTAGATCAGTTGTGCCTAGCATATTAGTCTTCAGTTTTACTAGCCTCAGCAGATGGTCGAAGCTACAAGTTATCAGACTCAGCAGACGGTGGGAGCTCTAGCACCTCAGATATTACAGCCAGCAACAATTCAGATGATTCAGCCACTGCCTATTTAGACGATACCACCATCAGTTCCAGAGATGGACCGAGTTTACACTGTCACCAGAGAGAAGACACCGCAGGTCGATGGATCGATTTTTCGAGATATTACAGAGCTATAGGGTATCTACGTATAGGTCACTGTTGGTAACTGAGTAGCTACTGTTAGAGAGATGTTAGACATATCCTAATATGGTAGATAACGCATTTGACTCGCAATCAGGGTTGAGGTTGACCATGAGAGACGCAGACCCTTAGAGTTCTCCGTGAGCGATCATGTAGTTTTACGAGTGTCACCCACGAAAGGGGTGACGAGGTTTGGGTTGGGAGGTAAGCTAGTTCCGCGCTACATTGGACCGTTCTAGATTCTGGACCGGAGTGGAAAGTTGCCCGTCTAGCTCAGTTGGTAGAGCGCAAGATCTGACTCATGTTTTATCAGGGGTGTCGATCACTCTCCAGCCAGATGCAACCTACGAGGAGGTACCTATGCAGATTCTGGACTGCAAAGAGCATCGGTTGAGGAACAAGACAGTGCGGTTGGTCAAAGTTGGTTGGCAGCACCACTCTGATGAGGAAGCTACTTGGGAGCTCGATGATACAATCAGAGCTCGCTACCCTCACTTAATTACTTGAGGTGCGTATGGTTGGTTTTACATTTCGTAATCATATTATATCTGGGTTGTTGATTTCTCTGGTTATTGGCTAGTATTTGTTGGGGTTCACTAGTTAAATTTGGGGATCAAATTTTTGTTAGTGGGGGAGAATGTTAAATACTGAGTTTTTTTAGGGGCTAAATGAAAATTTTGAAACATAGGGGCCTTGTTGTGATTAACCAAACTAGAGGGATTTTTTTTTTTGCAAAAGTCCAAAAACCTTATAAAGCCCTAAAACTTCCTCCCCTCTCGGCTTCAACCGACGCTGATAGTTCCGCCGAGCCCTTTCCCGATCGCCTCTGCCCCCGTTGCCACAGCGGTTCCAAGCGAGCGCCGTCGCTCTCCGACTTCTTCTCTCCCTTCCCCTTCCTCTTCTTCGGCGCGCACAAGCAGAGCAGTCGCACGCACCGAGCCGCAGGGCTCGCCTCTCTCTCGCGATAGCCACCGCCAAACCCTAGTCGTGTGGTTCCCTCCTCTCGCGAGCGAGGCGACTCCGGGGATCCACCTCGGAGAGCCCTCAACCAAATCTGTGTCAGAGATTGGAACATTTCAGCGGAGAAAAGGTGAGACCGAATTACATCTTACACTTAATGTTCTTCCAAACGTTTACAAGAGATTTGGTGGTTGTTCCTAGGGTTTAACAGGGCTTGTTTCCTGTGTTTGAAGGAGAAGTGGCAGCGCTAATAGCTACGGTGATATCCTCTGATGTTTTATTTGTTTCTCAACTATTGGCTTTGCCTCGATCCATCATTGTGTATCGTCACTCTTGTGTTTTCCCCGAGCCGTAGTCATTGGGATCTTCTCTATTGACACTCTTCAATAGTGTTGATCCAATTGCCAGCTACCAAAGGCATGAGCTACTGATGAAGAAAGCCAAGGGTAATAAACTCTACCTTATTAGTGTTATTTGTTTTAGTTTCTGTTACAATCCGATTGGAAGGAAGATTTATGGGGGAATTAAATCAATAGCAATGAAGCTAACATAAGTACTAGCGGTAGATTTTGTATAATGTTGATTAATCATTGTTAGAAGTTAATCAACTCTGTTGTTGATTATCATATGCTAGTATGTGTTATTTGAAAACTCTATTGTTGATTTGGGTTAATTCGGGAATTAACCCAATAACTTGATAGTGATAATTAGGTTAGGAAGGAACCCATAGTTATATTGAATTTAACTAAATAGATGTAATTAAATGGAAGTTGTGGTTAGGATTTATCCTAATTGTGTTTAGTATTTCGTTTAGCTAAGTTGTTAACTTTATAATTAACTAAACTTTAACATTGATACAGGACCTTGACTTTGGACTCACGTTGTCGATCGTGGGAGGTTCTGTTCATATACGTTCTACATAAAAGGCGGGTATTTCTCCTTTGTACTCGAGTAGTTTCGTTTACCTTAAAGCATGACTATCTTATGTCTAGTAGGTTGCTTGACCTTGTTCTTTGTTGTTTGTTATTTTAACATCGCCGTTAATACTTACTCTTCGTTGATCTTCGAGTATTCCAAATTCATTTCTGTATAGTCCTCTGTTGGTTTTCTGTTCTGTAAAGTACCGCTTGTACGCGAGTACTTAGAAGTCCATTAAACATAATTAGGTTTATTTGGCATTAGAAATACCCTACCTAGTAGTGTAGGTGCATAATCGTTGGTTTTGCGATTTCTGGTTGGTTGTATTGATGCATCGTATACTCATTGGATTTTATTGCATCGTTGTTTCTCTGGTTGTTCGTGCATCGTTTATCATGCACCATACTTGCACGTTGCATACTAACGACTGTTGGGCTTACATTTGGTTAAGCTGTCGTTAGTCATATTGTTGCTCGATTCACTCAACCACTTTTTGTCGTGGTAGTTATTAGAGTGCGAGCACCTATCCTGTTATGCCAAACAGTGACACCCTCACCGTTGTTTTTAGAGGGATGAGCTGTTGATGGCTCACCCTCACCGTTATTTTTCGAGGGATATTGTAGTTGTAGTAGCTCCCCCTATGTACAGGGGTTTGGAGTGTAAGCTCCCCAGCATCCTGTCCACTCAACCACGCCTTATGTGGTATTTGTTGTTGGAGTGCGTACAGTTGTCACAGCCTTACCCACTCGGTCACACAGATGGGATGTGTTGACGGCTTGACTGGCGTCAGGGGTGACACATGTCATTACATCATGTGCATACGTATTTCTTTTATGCATTTGCTTGTGTTTGATGCACTTATATGAGCTATGGTTGTTGTACTTGATTGACATGCATGTATATCTTGATTTTACTATTGTTGTATTGTTTTATACATGCTTAGTGCTTATCCGGATTTTATGCTATGTCGTTTTATTATATGTTATGCATGTTTAGGTGAATCTATATTTCTTATGGACTGTACTCTTTTGATTCTCTACTAGTTGTCCTTTATTATGTCATGCTTATTTGTCTACTCATATACCCGCAGAGTCCGCCCGGACTCACCACCCCTGCTTTTCTTTTTGTTGTTTCAGATAGCAGGTAGACGTATTTCTTGGAGCCAGGAGAGGATCCAGTTGCCAGTCCCCAGTGTCGAGTTGAGTTAGTCTTCCGCATTTGGTTTAGTTATTTGTTTCAGTACTTGGAGTTACATTTTATTCGTTATTGGGTTTTGTTGTTATCAGAGACTTTTGTGTTCTCTTTGGATTGTAGTTCTTTTCTGTTTAAGGTGGCTGAGCCACCCGTTATCCTTTGGTTGATATAAACTGCGTGGATGTGTTTTTTATATATTATTGTGATGTCAACCGCTTGTGGCTGAGATATATATTAGTGAGATATTATGTATTAGTGTCCCATATTGTCCGCCATATAGGGGAGATGTTGTCCGATTTTCGAGGAAGCATGTGATTCTGGGGGCGTGACACCGATATTTATGTATTCTTCCAAAAAGATAATCAAACATTTTAAGAGACTAATACGCTCAACAATAACTACATCTTTTCTTTGGAGAATTTTGATGACTTTATTTACTTTCTACAATACTTCCAATCATATTATCATGCCTATAAAAAATTAAAAAAATTCAAAGTTCAAAAGTTGTCAAAGACTCTTCATCATTCACTGTTGTTGCATCACTACTATGTTATACTAGATTCAATAGTGCATCTTTTATTTGAGAAACTTGAAATCTTACAACTTTTATACTATCAAGATGACTTTCCCAACTTATATCTGACCATGATTTTAATGTAAGTCTTTCTTTATTGCGACCTTTTACAAAAGATTTAAGGACCTCCCACCATTTTGTTGAATCGGAGAACAATTTAGAAATTCTCTATATCACTTTAAAAAATGATTTAACTTAAACACAACTGATAGTCATATCACAAAGTGCAAGAATAAATGAATTACAACTATATGAGTGTAAAATGTCCTAGGATACTCTTTAAGTACTTTGTTACTTTCTCATCTATATTGTCCTTTCATATTTGAACCATTATCATAACCTTGCTCTCTCATGCCATTAAAATCCATATTCCATCAGGTGTTTCGTTTCTAGATGTCGTTTTAACGACCCATAGCCGTCACCGACTTAAAATTTCTAGGAAGCATTGAAATGCTTACATTTTACATCCAATTCTCCTAACGGAAGTAAGATCTTCTCAAAATATTTAGTGAAAATAGAAAATTTTAAAGGAGGATTTTTCGGAACCTTAGAAGTAATTGCATCGGTACTTCCTTGTGTTTCGGGCATTGGAAGGTGCTGAGGCTGAGCCTCGGTCTCATCATTGGTAGATTGAATTTGAATGTTGAGATCCTTATGCGCTATTTCTTTTCCTCTCCGAGATTGAGATGATAAAACTCCGTGACCACCTTTCATTGTCGTCGAAAGATGAAGCCGAAAACATGTAGAAAATATGAAGTTTAGAATGAGAGTAGAGAAGATGTATGTGAAAATGATGAAATGAACTCCCTATTTATAGAGTTTGGATCATAACGGTCACTAAATTATAGTCATTAATCAAAAAACGGTCAAATGATTTTAACCTTTGAAAAAAATAAGAAAATAAAAAAATCTCTCCAACGGCTCTGAACCGCCGGTTAGGCGGTTCCATCGCCATTGGAACCAGAATCGGTCCGGCAGGATGTCGGGCCGGTTCCGATTCAACCCAACGAACCGGGTCAATTGGTCGCCCGACCCGTTGACCCGGGCCGGGTCCGAGCGGGACCCGGCTCTTGGTTAGGTCTAATACAGATCCTCTTAATTAATCTTAATAGTTTAGTTGAACAACTGACATTCACAAAGATTAAAATATTTTCACTTTCGTAGATATCATTATGTGGTTCAAGCATCCAATTATTTCATTCTCTATTTTAAACCGTGTCATCATTTAATTTGGAAAACATTATATATTGTTATACATCCATCCATCTATAATATTATTAATTTAGTGTTTAATACATACCACAATAGTACGAGGGTTTTTTTTTTTTTCAGTTTTTTCGTTTTACAAACATCTCAAAAAAAAAAAATCTTATACTGGGGTGTCTTAATTTTAAAATTTTCTATTCGTTTGATCAAAAGGGTGTATAAACGTATTCCATCCCAAACAATCCAATATTATTGATTTTATTGTATAATACAGATAAATAAATCAGAAAATATATTTTACTGAGCATAACCAAATTATGAGAAATTCAATTTTTATTGTAGTAGATTCGTCAAATTTGTTACGACATGAGTTAAAATTTTCATCCCCATTTTATTTTTCACGTGATTGATCAATCGATCGATCACTTGAGTTTTTTTACCATTTTACCCCTATAATTTTATGGTAAAAAATAAAAATTGCTCCCGTTATTTTTCTTTCCCAGAAAGAATGTTGCAATTTTTTAAAATAATAAATTATGTTTTATTCTAAAAATACCTTCATTCCAATTTCAGTTAAAAATTGTAACAATGTAAAACAAAAATTATTAAGCAAAATTTTTATAATGAAAAATAGGGTGAACTGCTATTTTAATAATTTTTTAAAAAACTGAGACGCTTTTTAAATTAAAACGATAAAAGAAAGCCTTTTCATTTTAAGGTTGGCGAAACATCATTTTCTATTAAATGCTACCTATGTGTTATGTTCCTTTTCTATTAAATGTTACCTATGTGTTATATTTTAAAACTCATCTTCCAGGCTATAAATTAAAAAAATATATAATTTTTATAGTCACAATTTTAAGACTTTATGCAGGAACATAGAAAATCTTATTGACTAAAAATACTAATTTTTAAATAAGTAATGATAAGGGAAGTGAAAATGAAAGAGTGAAAATCATAATGAATGATGTGGGATGATATTATATGACGTGACATTTTACATACACACGTCCGATTATCACTTGGACACTATCGGCGGCCTTCGGCCGTCGTCTCGAATCAAACTATACCTTGGGGAGCAAGGTAAATCCATCGGAGATCGTGCATATAAGGTGTCACATCATTCACTATAATTTTCACTCTCTCATTTTCACTCTTCTAATCATTATTAGGGAGTGTTTGGGAGAGCTTTTACTTCATGAAAAGTGATTCTTGTAATGATTATCTTGAAGTTAGTAAGAAACTAAAGTAAGCAGTGTTTGAAAATAGAAGCCAAAAGCTGATACAAGATAAAGTTTGAGTGTTTGGGAGAATAATTACTTCCAAACTTAATTTTTAATTGAATGACAATAATATCCTTAAAATATATAAATTAATTATTTTTTAATTATTTAAATATAATTTCGATACTAACAATAATTTGTTCATGTAATTATTATTATATTTTAAATAGTGATATAATTATTATTATATTTTACATATAGTATTAAAATTAATTTTTTTATAATTTGAATATTTGAAAAAATATATAAAATTAATAAAAAATAAAAAATAAAATAATTTATATAAATATAATATATATATAGCGGCGAGTGGTAATCAGGTAAAATGTTATATTATTTAAGGATATAAATATTATTTTTTAATATTATATCATAAATAAAAAAGCAGAAGCAGGTAGAAGTATCAAATTCTTGCTTCTAACTTCTGAGCAAAAGTAACAGAAGCTAAAGCAAAATCTAGCCTTCCCAAATACTCAAAAATGATTCTGTGTAGCCAGAATCTAAAAAGTAGGTAGCAGAAATTCTCTCAAACACTCCCTTAGTCTATAATCATTCCAATCACAGTGTTTACTTTACGGTGTAAATTGTTTTTAAATTAAAAAATTCTTAATATTTATGAAGTTATAAACTCATAACATGCACGGTCTCACAAATCTAGCCTCGAACTGATTTATAAACTCATATAGTTATATTTTAATATTTTTAAAGTTACAAAATCCCTATAACTTATAATATTGAAATTATAATTTTCTTTTTTTGAAAAAAAAAATCTCACGATCTCTGATCGAATGTTAGGCCGTATGTTGATTTGTACACTGGCCTCGTTAATTAATTATTTTGTTACCTTGTTGTGATGCAGTTCCACTGCCTCTGGGATTATGGTGTAGCGGTAAGGTAACTAGTCACTAATTCAGGTATTTACGGTTTGATCCTCAATTATGGCGTATTTGTAGGAATTTTTTCTCGGGTGTGAACCGTGGGACGCTGGGCTTCTAGACTGTTCATCGTAAGCGCTTCCTGATTTACCCTGGCGATCGATGAAAAACTTTCGTGAGGCCGGGCCGGTCCTTCGAAGTTGAAAACACCTCATTAATTGTAGACAAGATGATGATTATTTCGCGGTCAGATAAGATAATGATTATCTCGCGGATAGATAAGAAGAAAAAATTGAGGGGATGAACGGAGAATTCTTCAAAAATCTATTGCAGATTGATTCCAATATAGTTAATGTTGGTAACTGGCTTGTATTTCTTCGGTATTTGACTTAGTTGATTTATGACCGTCGGATCTTCCGGGAGGTTGCTTTCGGAGGAAGCAAACTGATTGGTTTACGTCGAGGCTAGTGTTCGACACTATCTCCGTAAAACGATATTGCTCCGCTACTGGTGCTCACGGATAGCAGCAATTCGTTTCCAAGATACGACGTCGTCGTCTTGGAATAGTAGCACTTCAAATTCCGAGACCGGCAAACTTTTCCGTAGGCTTTTTGGACTCTTGATGTATAAGATGGATGAGTGTGAATGCTTTTAGATTGCAATGCTTGAATGAATGAAATGATCAAGTGGAGGGATCTATTTATATTAAGTGAAAAGGTAAGTACCCTTTGGTTAGGACAGATCTGGACCGTTCATAACGAAAGGATATAACCCTTTAAAGGTCTTTTAATCTTGTCCCATGATCTGAAGAGTTATCCCATCTTGATCTCAGTCGCCAGATTAGAACATTTAATCCGATGCCTCAGATCCATCCTCCCTCTTCACAGTCAGATTCAAATCCGACGCTCTAGATCTTTGATCCGATGGTCACCATCTGTTCGCCCAATCCAGTCATCGTTCCCTACACAATCACATGCCACATAGGCACTGCCTCGTCACCGACATGCCACGTGGCGCCACCTGATCACGACACGTGACGCGTACGTGAGAAATGCAAAGTGCGCCAACAAAGCGCCCATTGCGCGCGTGCGCGCGTGGGGGGTGGCGGGCTCAAAGGTGCGAGCATCTACTCGCCCAAGGGTAGAGACCTTCTGTGCTTTTGTATTAACAACATTAGCACAAGAACACATATAAGGAAACACTGGCTTTCGCCGGTTAGCAATGTGAGACTAAAGCCCCATATTTTTCCTTAATGTTCATTTGAGCGTATCTTGAACAATTAATTTCTCATTCACCCTTAATCGATTTTGAGCAAATAAATAGTCCAGATATATCTACGCAAAACATAGATTTTGATTTGAAGTCAAACTTGACTTTCAACGATCGATGACATCAAAATTTTGCTTTGCAAAATTATATCCAACAATCCGCCATATGAATGAAAATTAATGCATGTATTGCATGTATGCATGCTGACACTTTACAAGAGTCCAATCGATAAGTCAATGCATTGGGAAAGGTAGCTTGTGGCTTTGAACCTTTCGTAGTGGAATGCTATTGAGCATACTAGGCTGCGCAGTGAACGTGATATCTTGAATTGCTCAGCTATTGGTGTATAATCAGATAATAACACTCACACAGAGACTTATCTCATCCACTTTTGGTTCTCATGGTTGGTTCCGTTTTGGCCATGGACATCATCTTGGATTCATGAGTGTTTCATTGACGCGACCTGTCTTCACACTCACATAGGTGACACTTCTATCAAAAGTATCCTACCATACTCCACCTTAAAGGTATAGAAGTCATTAAAAGCATAAGCTTATCCTCACTACATGTGGTAGGACAGCACCAAATCATCTTAGGATTGAGATAGTAGAGATAATTATTTCTCTTATGCTGTTACACAACTTCTGTAACTTTATTGTCTCATTGAACCAAGATTTTGGGATCTCCAGTCAACAAGATTGGGTTACCGCTATAGTAGTTTTTAGTTGTAGATTTTCAATCTCATTCCTTTTGATGAGCAGTATACTAGATCTCGATTTAGCCTCTTCGTTAGGGAATCTGCCAAATTATCCTTAGATTTGACATAATCGATTGCAATCACTCCATCCGAGATCAACTGCCTAATGGTATTATGTCGACGATGTATATGTCGTGACATACCATATACATACTACTTTGTGCCCTTCCAATTGCCGATTGATTACCTCAGTGGATAAGTACGGCGAGCACAGGTTTTGTCTAGCTCGGAATATCTTCTAAGAAATTCCGCAGTCATTCAGCTTCTTCAGTTGGTTTGTCAAGTGCTATAAACTCGGATTCCATTGTTGACCGAGCTATGCATGTCTGCTTAGTGGATTTCCAAGATACTGCTCCCCCACCGATCGTGAATACATATCCACTGGTGGATTTGGAGTCTTTTGTATCGGACATCCAATTAGCATCATAATATCCCTCCAAGACTGCGGGATACCTTCCGTAATGTAATCCGTAGTTCATAGTATATTTTAAATATCTAAGAACTCGCATTAGTACTTTCTAATGGTTGCCGTTTGGATTGCTCGTAAAACGACTCAGTTTGTTGACCACACAGGCAATATCCGGACGATTACAGTTTGTGAGATACATCAAACTGTCAATTATCCGGGAATATTCCAATTGTGATATGGGTTCACTATGGTTTTTCGCTAAGTGTTGACTTAGATCCATAGGTGTTTCTACAGTAGAGAGATCATATGCATTGAATCTTTTCAATACTGACTCTACATAATGGGATTGTGTTAGAACTATCCTATCGGGCGTCCTGAGAATTTTAATTCCCAATATGACATCTGCTAGACCCATATCTTTCAAGTCGAAACTATTAGTCAACATTTTCTTAGTACCCATGATGATATCATGATTACTTCCCATTATGAGCATGTCGTCTATGTATAGACGGACGATTACATAACTCTCAGGTGTGCTTTTGACATAAATACATTTGTCACATTCATTTATTCTGAATTTGTTTGACAGCATTATTTTGTCAAACTTTTTGTGTCATTGCTTTGGTGCATGTTTAAGTCCGTACAACGATTTAACAAGTCGACACATCTTTCCCTCAGTTCCAGGAGCTATGAACCCCTCGGGTTGCTTCATGTAGATTTCTTCTTCCAACTCACCATTTAAGAAGGCAGTCTTAACTTCCATTTGGTGTATTTCAAGGTCATACAATACTACAATGGCTATCAGCACTCGTATGGACGTAATCCTTGTCACCGGTGAGTAGGTATTGAAGTAATCAAGACCCTCCTGTTGCTTGTACCCTTTAGCTACAAGTCTAGCCTTATACATGTCAATCGATCCATTAGCTTTATACTTGTGTTTTAGTATCCACTTACAACCTAATGGTTTAGTACCAGAAGGAAGGTCTACTAATTCCCAAGTATGGTTATTCATGATGGACTCGATTTCACTATTGACAGCTTCTTTCCACAATAGGGCATCGGGACCAGAGAGAGTTTCGCTTAGTATTCTTGGGTCCATTTCTGACATGAATGTCATGAAATCTGGCCCGAACGATTTCTTAACTCTAGTCTGTTTGCTCCGACGTGGCTCTTCGCTTTAATCGTCAATAGCCCTTTTATGACAACTAAGTTCTGGAACATTATCTTTGTTAGAACTTCCGTTGTCATTATTTTGAATGTTTTTCTTCTTAATTGGGAACACGTCTTCAAAAAATATTGCATTCCGAGATTCTATGGTTGTGCCCACATGAATATCAGGAATGTCTGACTTATGAACTATGAAGCAATATGCACTACTGTTTTGGGTATATCCGACAAATATTACATTGAACGTTTTAGGTCCGATCTTAACTTGCTTTGGCTTAGGTACTTCGACCTTTGCTAAGCACCCCCGACACATTCAAGTATTTGTATGATGGCTCGCGGCCTTTCCATAGTTAATATGGTGTTTTATCATTTTTCTTGTGAGAGATTTTGTTGAGAATGTGATTTGCTGATAATATGACTTCCCCCCACAAGTTCTGGGGTAAGCCTGAATTTATCAACAAGACATTCATCATTTCCTTTAGTGTCCGATTTTTACGTTCGGCAACACCATTCGATTGAGGTGAGTAAGGTGTCGTTGTCTGAAGGATAATTCCAATTCTGAATAGAATTCATCAAACGGTGTACAATATTCTCCACCTCTATCGCTACGAATTATTTTAATTCGTTTTTCAAGTTGATTTTCAACTTCCGTTTTATAGGTTTTGAAAACTTCTAGGGCTTTGTTTTTACTTCTTAAAAGAAAGACATAACAGAACCTCGTGCAGTCATCGATAAAAGTAATGAAGTACTTTTTACCTCCTCTAGTTTGCACGAATTTCAAGTCACATAGATCACTATGTATTAATTCTAGAGGAGTCGTTGACCTTTCCACCGAATGAAAATGTAGTCTTGTCATTTTCGCCTCCACGCACACTTCGCATTTGTGTATTTCGTCAATATCGATGTTCGGTAATAAATTTAGTTTGACGAGACGTTTCAGAATATTATTATTGACATGCCCAAGTTAATCATGCCATAAATTAAAACACTCAACAACATAACTGGAAGCTTTTAATTTATTACCATCAAAATTACGGTGTACAGTTATTACAACCATCTTGAACAAATTTTGTTCTAAATACCCCTTTCCTACAAAGACATCGTTCTTCGAAAGCACAAAGTTGTTGGATTGGAACACTAGTTTGAATCCAGCTTTAACAAGTGCCGATCCAGAAACTAAGTTCTTCCTGATGTCGGGAACATAGAGCATATCAATGAGAGTTAACTCTTTCCCAGACGTCATTTTTAGAACAACTGTCCCGAGTCCAACAATTGAGGTCGTTATAGAGTTGCCCATATAGAGCTTTCTTCCACTTATTGAGGTGTACTTGGAGAACATCGCCTTGTCCGAATAGACGTGGCGGGTTACTCTAGTATCGATCCACCACTGCTTCGGGTTGTCCATCAAGTTGGCTTTGAATACGACCGTAGTGAGATCCAGAGCGCTGAGATCTATGTCAGCAAAGGTTGCAACTGGGTTCGCAACATTCTTCTAGCTCTTGGTTGTCTTCTTTGGGCGTCTACAGTCTTTGGACATGTGTCCTGACTTTCCACAATTGTAGCACGTGCCCTTGAACCTTTTGCCTTGAGCCTTCCGGTTCGGTTGCTTCAGCTTCTTGGCTTTTGGTTCCGTCAGGTTGGACATCTCGTCGATTGTCCGCTTTGTTCCTCTAGAGTCGGATAATTTTCGATTATCCTCCTCTATTCGCAGTCGCAGGATGAGGTCTTCAAGTCCCATCTCCTTCTGCTTGTGTTTTAGGTAATTTTTGAAATCCTTCCATGACAGAGGGAGTTTCTCGATTACCGCAGCAACTTTGAATGACTCATTCAGCGGCATTCCTTCGGCGTCCAGATCATGCATTATCAGTTGCATGTCTTGGACCTGTGACGTGACGCTCTTGGAATTTACCATTTTGAAATCCAGAAACCGGCCGACGATGAATTTCTTCAGTCCAGAGTTTTCGATTTTGTATTTCTTCTCCAACGATTCCTACAGTGACTTGGTCGTCTCCATCATGCAATATACGTTATATAGCGCATTGTCCAGCGCATTAAGAACGTAATTACGGCACAGGAAGTCTCCATGTGACCACGCATCGTGAGCAGCCTAGCTCCCGGAATTATCTTCCGTAGCGGCTGGCGGGTCTTCACGCAGTAACCATACAAGGTTCAGCGTGGTCAGGTAGAACAGCATCTTCTACTGCCATCTTTTGAAGTCGGCTCCGTTAAATTTCTCCGACTTCTTGGCGTGAGGGACGACGGTTGGTACATCGTTGATTCTGGCCATATCAGTTTGCAAATATCATTTTACGATTGTTGGTAACTGGTTTGTATCTCCTCGGTATTTGACTTAGTGGATTTACGACCGTCGGATCTTCCGGGAGGTTGCTTTCGGAGAAAGCAAATTGATTAGTTTACGTCGAGGCTAGTGTTCGACACTATCTCCATAAAATGATATTGCTCCGCTACTGGTGCTCACGGATAGCAGCAGTTCATTTCCAAGATAGAATGACATCGTCTCGGAATAGTAGCACTTCGAATTTCGAGACCGGTGAACCTTTCCGTAGGCTTTTTGGACTCTTGATGCATAAGGTGGATGAGTGCGAATGCTTTTAGATTGCAATGCTTGAATGAATGAAATGATCAAGTGGAGGGATCTATTTATATTGAGTGAAGAGGTAAGTACCCTTTGGTTCGGACAGATCTGGACCGTCCATAATAAAAGGGTATAACCCTTTAAAGGTCTTTTAATCTCGTCCCTTATAACTCTTCAGATCCCATCTTGATCTCAGCCGCCAGATTAGAACATTTAATCCGATGCCTCAGATCCATCCTCCCTCTTCACAGTCAGATTCAAATCTGACGCTCTAGATCTTTGATCCGACGACCACCATCTGTTCGCTCAATCCAGTCATCGTTCTCTACACGGTCACATGTCACATAGGCAATGCCTCGTCACCGACATGCCACGTGGCAACACTTGATCACGACATGTGACGATGTGTACGTGCGAAGTGCAAAGTGCGCAAACAAAGCATCCATTACGCGCGTGGGGGTCGGACTCGCAGGTGCGAGCACTTGCTTGCCCAAGGATAGAAACCTCCTGTGCTTTTGTATTAACAACATTAGCCCAGGAACACATATAAGGAAACATTGGCTCTCGCCGGTTAGCAATGTCGGACTAAAGCCCCATCTTTTTCCTTAATATTCATTTGAGCGTATCTTGAACAATAAATTTCTCATTCACCCTTAATCGGTTTTGAGCAAATAAATAGTCTAGATTTATCTACGTGAAATGTAGATTTCGATTTTGAAGTCAAACTTGACTTTCAATGATCGATGACATCAAAATTTTACTTTGCAAAATCGTATCCAACAGTTAAATATATATTTATATAGAATATAAACCCTAACACTAAGAAAGAAAAAAAAAATCCCGAAATATATACCTTAATTTTAATTTTGTAAAGAAATAAATATCTTGAGTGATTGAAATAAAATAAAAGATTGATTTAGACACTCATAATTATCATAAATATCAAAAATACCATAACTATCATAAAAATGGAAAGTATTAAAAATAATAATAAAATCTTTGGAGGGTAGGTTGAGGGTTTAAATGAAGGAATTTAGGTTCGAAAGTTAGCGATTACGATTTTTTTTGTAATAAACATAGATCTCTGAAATAGGTATGTATGCATGGTCGAGTTATATAATTTGCGATCTCTTCGTGAGCCGGACAGTATAACTAATCCAAAAGAGTCGAACCATTTCTCTCTTGTGTTTTTTTTTTTCTCAACGAGCCAGTAAAGATTCATGCTAGTTCTTAAGCTGAACAAAACGAGGCTACCACGCACACATATAACTAATTATTTATGCCCTCGTCTATCGTTCATTTTGTTTAAAAGCGATCCACGCATGGTCCAACAGTGGCGAAGCCAACTAATTATAATTATTAGTCACCATGGCGATCTTCCTGTTCGTGGGTTCATCCGCCTTCGCCCGATCAGCCACCTGAGCGGCCGTCTCCGCCGCGATGCTCGTATCGTTGTGGACCCTTTTGACGATCACGACGCCTTTGGAATCGGCGGTGTTGGTGCCGATGGCCCATATAGGGCAGCTGTAGATGACGACGTTGCGGTCGCTCTGCAGGACGAGGATGTAGTTGCCCTCCGGGCCGCTGGTGCCGCTCGCCCAAATAGCGTCGTGGTCGTTGCTGTATATGACGAGGTTGCCGTCTTTCTGCATGCGGAGGACGCAGTTGTAGCCTTGGTTGTACGTAGGTGCCCGAGGACCACACGGCCAGGCCGCTGTCGTACAGCACCAGGTTGCAGTCGGACTGCATGACGAAGGTGTATGCTCCTTGGTTGAGGGATTCGCCGCTGTACAGCGAGGCGCCGCCGTTGAGTACGTCGTCGGCCATGGAGGACGGCAAGAGGAGGCCGAGCAGGACAGTAGCAGAGAGCATGACAAGACCAGCCATGGTTAATTAATCTACGGATATAGAGTATCATGCAACTCCCATCTATTTATAGATGAGGATATGTGCTGTTTTTTAATTTGAGAACGTGTTATTTTTAATTTCAAGATGCCATCTTTCTCCCAGATCTTTTTTTTTTAATTTCAGTTGGTTCGTAAATAAATATGTTATCGAGGCACGAACTTATCTGCCCTTAATTTGGTGGACAATAATTCACAATCGTGCTTAAATTTCCAAATACTTTATTCGTAGAGAAGTGTGAGCAATCGAATTTAAATTGCAGCGGATTCGTCAAATTAATCGTTACTCATCCCTATGATATTTTCCACGTGATCGATCGATCTCGACCGTCTATCGTATTGACTCGGGGAGCTGCGAAAAGGCGTGTAAATCTAGACGATGATTTTCGGACTGGCACATGATCGGATTCGGATCTGGGAAAGATAAATAAATTGCACCCGTATATATATTTCAGCACGTGGCTGCAGTGGGGTCATATCCATAGAGAGTTGGATTTTAATATTTGAACATTTGAAAAAATAATAATAATAATTTAAATGTTAACTAAAATTACAAATCTTAAATATATATTTTCCTCTTTAAATTAATACTCTTCCTTCACAACTGTACGTCTCTACTGTAAGAAAAATTTATATCACCGAAGGAATAATAATTTCTATCAATAGTTTCGGATACAATTGTTATTCCATATAAAATTATCGACCAAATCATATTTTCTGTCAATAATTCCTAATTTGACTACGTGGCCAAATAATTTACCAACAGAATTAGATTTCCGTCGGAAATAATTTCCGATGATTCATTTTCGATGGAATTTTTTTTCCATCGGAAATTATTACCGACGGAAACCTTATTTGGTTGGGAGTTTAAGATTTGTCCATGTGGCTATGACATTTCCGTAGAAAACTTACGAATAAAATTACGTCGGAAACTTGCGAATAAATTAGGGCTGAGCCCTAATTTTTCTCCTCGCGCGCGCTCGAGCTCCTCCTCCGCACTCTGGCCTCCTCCTTCGTTGATGCTCTCGTTCTCTAGTAAGCACTCCGAGCCTATTTTTCTTTTTTGGTTTTTCCCCTCGTATCTCCGGCAAGGCTGCGACCCGCAGGCCAGGTATGGCCGCTTGGCTGCGGGCGAGTCTCGCTAACCTGATCTAGCCACTCAGTCGCAGGGGTGGGCCACGACCAACTAGATCTGGCCATTGTCGGGCCCTACGGTTCATTGTCGACCCCTGCGGGCCATTGCGGGGTGGCTGTCAGGCGCTGCCGGGCACGCCATTAACTGGGAAATGATGTCATATGAATAAATAGCAATTATGTAAGGAAGCTTGTATTTTAATTCATAATAGTAAGTGTAATTATAATACATATACATTTGAAGCAGCAACAAATATTATACTTTAGTGTATTCCTTTTAGTTTTACTTTGATCTAGTTACTCAAGGGCTATTTGTTCATATGACATTTCATTAATTTCTCAGTTGGTTTAATCCTAAATTTGATTTGGTATTTAGTTTGTATATATATTTATTTTTGAAATATTATAATTAATTTTAGGTATAAATTTTTTATTGGTAGGTTATTGCTTTTGTTACTCTTCTCCCATCTTCAGGTATAATTCATTCTTATATTCTTGTTAGGTTAGAATTTTGTTAAGTTATCATTTATTGTTATTTTTGTTATAATGTGATTTAATTATTTTGTTAATTTAGTATGTTATTTTAAAATTTATTATAAGAGCTAACATTTAGAATTAATTATTAGATCTATCTTACTCATCATCATGATACTTTTTTAATTAGAATAATTTATTGTGGCAACATGGAATATTTATTATGACAAACTTTACAAAGACTATCTCTGTCAAATACGGCAAATAATGCTAAATGTTAAATCAAGAAATAACTTTGTAAAAATTTACAGGACATTTTCAGAAATTTTACTGAAATCTTAGTGGAATTTATGAGCATATAAATAAAAAGGATATAATTAGGTTATCTAAGGAGAAGTTTTATATATATATATATATATATATATATATATATATATATATATATAGCCAAATGCTATGTTGCGGACCGCGTGTGCGACAACGATCGTGACCGATCAGGCACTTGCTTGATCGGCCACCGGGGGCTCGGGAGCGTCCCCGACGGGTTCACTCGTACCCCTAGGTTCACGTACCCCTAGGTTCACTACACCTCCCCTGGATTATAGTTTTGTTCAGATACGGCGGCCGCCATTGGTGTCGAGGAGTCGCCGGGCAGGGAAGTCCGTGACCAATCAGGGAAGTCCCTGATCGGTCACGCAGGCTCGGTCCGCACGGGGTCCGCAGCGCGCGGTCCACAACATAACATTCTTATATATATATATATATATATATATATATATATATATATATATATATATATATATATATATATATATATATATAACAAAAAAAAATGGACCTTAAATTTTCAACTTAGAGTATAACACTAAGATATCCTCGCAATATGAGTAGAACAAAATTTATGCTTCCGTATTATAATATGGAAGTTGTTATAAGCTTCAGCTAAAATTAAGGGGTAACAACTAGGGAGTATATCCTATGCAGTACGTCCCTATACTGATCCATTCTAGTATTTTGAAAAGTCCCTAAATGTCAGGGAGCAAGCTTCCCTTACGAAGCTACATGATGATCTATTTCTAAAGTAGATGATCGCTACTTTATGGGATATGAATCCACCATGCATTCACTACTCTCTCGTTATTACCTACCTAATTATTGTGGCAAAAATCCACCAAATGTAAACACTCTTTTCAAATGCCTTCGAAGTCTCTTACGCATGCTCGTAATAGATCCTCTAGTCTTTGAATGGTGTGTTCAATTTGTCTATCTGTCTGGGGGTAAAAGGTTGTACTGCAACGACATTCTATTCTCATAGAGCTTGTTGGAATTCCTACAAAAATCGTGAGATGAAACATGAGTCAAGGTCGGAAATGATACTCAAGGATATTCCATGAAGTATGGTGATTTCTCTGTAGTATAATTTTGCCAAACGAAACAAAGAGTCGGCATATGGGGCCGGTAGAAAATAAGCGGACTTGTTTAACCAATTAATGATCACCAAATCTATTCATGTTTCTTTCGAGTTCTTAGTAATCCCACTACAAAGTTATTGTAATGTGTTCTTATTTTCAGTCAGCTACAACTTCTTCTAAAGTAATTCTATTGGTCTTTGACGTTTCTTATGGAGCATAGGTCCATTGCGCCATCTGACGTTCTGCCTTCACTTATTGCCACATCAAGCATCACTGCAAAGTCTACACTATTCTTCTCCATACCATTCCACTAGTAGGAACGTTTTAGATCTTAATACAAATGGTTACCTCCTGGATGAACCGTGAATTATGATCGATGTGCTTCCTAATCGGGTGTGTCGCGAGAACACACGGTCTACCTTGAAAATGGAGTCTCATCCTCAACGCCTGTAGCATCTATATGTATTCTTGAATTTTGTTTACTATTTAAGAATTGGGGGGGGGGGGGGGGGGGGGGGGGTGTTGATCACCAACTTGTGCTTAGTTGATTTTTTTATTGATCTCAAATAGGGGGTTAACGGCCTCAACCCCTACTTTCTGAATTAGTATCAGTCGCCGCCTTAGGAGAATCTATATTCTCTGCATCAAGGTCAGATATCACAGTGTTTGCTAATAGCTTCCAAGGTTGCCCTTGATCACGACCGAGTGTAGGGTTGTTTCACTAGGTAACATTCTAACTATGACCATGTGAATGAGTACTTAACAGAAAGGTATAGTAACAACTAAAGACATATCACTTTTCTATAGCTTAGACATATCCTTCAACTTGTCTTGAGCTCCCAAAACTCGAAAATCATAACTCAAAACGAGATAGAAATATCAAAATACAAAACTCATAATTGGACTATGCTCTAATATCAATAAAATTTTTATGCCCCGAGGATATATTTGTTCGTAAGACCGAATAGTACTCTGTAGTTAGGAACGGATCTAGAAATTAAAGTTGGACTGGACTATATTCCAGGATAGTCATAGCCCATGTTGGAATTTGTCTATTATCTTAAAAAAACTAAATTGTTAATTATTTATAACAAAAGAGAAATATAGAACATCCATTTTAACTTTGAATTTTTCCCTCAATTTAATCTCGCTAGACAAATCTAAATATTAACTTATATTTAATATCAATTATATATCTTTTGCGTGTGTATATATTAATCCATTTCATTCATAAAAACAATTTAAGGAGAAAAATATATATATAAACTCAGTGCAAAATTATCCTAAGATTTATCTACTCCCGAACTTTTTTGAAAACTCCAATCTATAAAAAAAAAATAATGTAAGATTTTAATATAATCCTAAATGACCTGATAATTAATCCCCGATATTATTTAAATTAATCAAAAAATTTAATAAATTTAAATCATTTAATTTTATTATTATTATTAAATCATTTATAATTTACTTTCTTAATTACTTAATTACTTACAAATCAAATTGACATTTTAATTATCTTTCTAATTTCCACTAATGAATTAAAATTATTCTCAATCAATTCATCAAAACTTTTCCTGTCATTTAATTAATTAACCCCTACATCTTTTTTTTCTTTGCTGATTTCCACAGTACCAGGATTCAAGAACTTTAGTACTTAGCCTGGAGGTCTAGAGTTCGAATCCTGGGAAAGACAAAAATCCACTGGCCAGGGGTGGGAAGACCCGTAGGGTCTCGGGCCTAGAGAGTTGACTGCGGGGACCATAGAGGCCGAGATTGCTACAATTATTGTTTTATTTGATATGTATTGTGAGTATGCAGAATATAGGTACAACAAAGGAGAAAAGTCCAAGTGGCATCTTGGCAAAGAAAGACATGACAACAAGGATCGAGGTCGAAGGAAGCTCTAGAAAGCAAGGCATGAAGGATGGGGAGGCATCCGAGGGACGCAAGGCTGATAGAGGAGGCTAGAAGGCTAGGTCTAGGTTGGTCAGGTGAGGACGAGTGCTGAGTGACTGTACTCGGAGTTGAAATCCTAGATTTAGGGTTTGGGAAGTCGACTGTTACATGGAGCAATCGACTGGTGTTGGGCACAAAAAGATCAGTCAACTGATCCTCTGTGCATTCGACTGGTGTCGGTTGGAATTCGAACATTGGGCTGTAACATTCGAGCTCGGGTGGAGCAGTCGATTGGTGTTGGCACCAGTCGACTGGTAATGGCTAGTTCAGTCACGAGATCTATTTAAGGGAGCTCGGTTTGGCTGGCTAGGATTGACGAAATTAGCTTTGATTAAAGGCCAATTAGTAGTCTTTGTGCTTAGAGGTCTTGTGCAAGTTGTGGTGAGGTTTCTCCACCCACAAAAAGCTACACGAGCTAGCCAGAGATCTTCCGGGGAGTCATCCACCGACGGATTGGGATCGTCCACCTTACGGACAGACATAGAGTAGGAGCCTTATCTCCAAACCACGTTAAAAGTTTTATGTTAGCGGTTTGTGCTTCTTGTTAGTTTTAGTTTTATTTTGTATTCCGTTGTGCGCTAACAAGTGTAGGAAGAAAACCGTGATTGAAGTGAGTGATCGGCTATTCACCCCCTCTAGCTGTACGCACCGGTCCCAAAACTTCTTCCCTTTTCTTTTGACTTCTTCTTTTCCTCCTCCTTTTTCTCTTCCTTCTTCTTCAAAATAGGGCACTCATCTCTCATATGTTATTCTCCTTGACAATTGTAGTATATGATCTTTCTTGCCTTACTCTTGCTTCTTGAACTTTTCCTACTATGGGATTTATTAGTTGAAAAATATTTAAAGGCTTTTCTCATTTTTCTTACTATGTATGCCTTTTCATTACTATCCATAGAGATACTCGATTCTTCTAAGTTGGAGGATGGTGGGGATGAACTCTTCTTCTTCTTATCCTTTCCCTTGTTTGCCACAAGGACTACTCCTCTTGGTCTATAGGGTTCTTCACCCAATCCTTCAATATTAGTTTCATGAAGCTCCATGGTTGAGAAAAATTCACCTAGAGAGCTTTTCTCTAGATCCTTGCAGATGAAATATGAGTCCACCATTGAACTCCCATTTGTGTTTCTTGGGAAAGCATTGATGGCTTTCATCAAGATGTCTTGGTTTGTATGTGTCTCACCTACACTTGTTAGTCCATTCAATATTTCTTTAATTCTAGAATGTAAAATGGATACCTTTTATTCTTTTTCAAGTTTAATGTTGTTGAGTTGAGATCGGAGAAGGTCTCTTCTTGCCAACTTTGCTTCCGATGTGCCTTCATAAAGCTCTACTAGCTTTTTCTACAAATCCTTGGCACTCTTATAGATTCCAATCCAGGTTATATCTTGTTGGGGTAAAACACTTAGAAGATGATGTATTGCCTTTGAATTTGCTAAATGATCATTTTTTTTTGCTTCTTGCTCGATCTTATCTTGTCAAGTGGTTTATTTTCTTAATCCTTAGACACTTCAAATCCATTTTTCATAATCAACATAATATCAAAATCGGTATCAAAGAATACCTCCATTCTTTTCTTCCACCAAGAGAATTCTCCTTCAAATTTTGGTGGTTGAATGTCTGAGTCTATCATTTTGATGAAAACTACTCTTCTCGATGGTAGTCCGTTGAAGGGAGACCTTATGCTTTGATACCAAGTGTTGAGGATTGAAGGCCCAACTAGAGGGGGGTGAATAGCTCATTGTCGAACTTCCGTCAATTCTTTCTACAAGTGTTAGCTTTGCGCAAGCGGAAATAAAATAAAATAGTGAAACCAAGAATACAAATGCTAACACTTGTCGTTTACGTGGTTCGGAGATTACTTGCTCCTACTCCGCGACATGTCATTGAGGTGGGCAATCCCTCAATCCGTTAGTGGTTTAGTCCCTAGCAAGCTCCGGCTAGAGCTCACTCCTTCTCAGTGGAGTGCAACCTCTAACAAATCTCTCTTCCCCTTTATAAGATTGAGAATTAGGGTTAGGAGGAAGTGCTTAAGCGTGGAAGCTTTGAGTACTTTATCAAGAAGGTTTTCAACAGAACATCTAATCCTTCTCAAGCCTCAAAGCTTCCCTTTAAATAGAGGAGAGAGTTGTTAACAAAACAACTCTGCCCCGACACTAATCGACTGCTGCTCAGCCAATGGCTAGCCAAAGGGCTAGATGTTGAACAGACCACTCGATTGCCATCTAGACCAGTTGACTACTCCTTGCTGTTCAAAACCTACATAACGATCAGTCGACTGGTGTCCCTACCAGTCGACTAGCCTTAGTACACACTCACATTCATCATCTCCGGAGTCGCCCTTTGAAGCTATCTTCTTTTAGCTCTCGTCCCTCGGATGCATATGAGCCCGTGGCTCATCCTCATGCTATCCTTCGCGTATGCCTTGAAGTCTGCTTTCCTTGGCTCCACTCCATTGCTCCTTGTCAGATGATCCCTCGGATTCACCATCCTTCACCGACTCAAGGACCAAGCACCAAGATGAGATCTCCCACATGTGTGTTCCACCAAGTCCTACATGACTCAAACACACATCAAACCAATATGAAATCCTAACTTAAACTTATTGACATACACATCAAAATCCTGATCATACTGATCAACCTTGGGTCAATTGCACCAACAATACATACAAATTGATCAATAATAACAAGTAGTAACAATCACATCTAATAGTAAAGCTCTACTAGCTACATGTAATGGTCCGATAATATCATACATATATAAATAATCCAAGTATGAAGAACAATGAGATTGCATAGATATCAATATAGGATAAAATAAGAATAAACAAGTAAATATCAAACCCAAGAAGCAAATAGAGTGGAATCATGATAAGCAAGTAAATGCTACCGAAAGCAACATAAATGAAAGAAAAGCATGCACTAAGATCAACGATCTAAAGAGGTCAAAGTAGGTCCCCAAGGGATGGACTGATAGCTAGCACATGAGGTGTTGTCACCATGGGATCTGGGAGTCAAATCTTGGCGAAATCAGGTGTCTGTCGTCTCTTATGTGCTAGTCATTATCCTAGCTAGTAGTTCTCGTGATTTACCTTCTCCGTATTGGCTTTGAGATGAGTTGGCCGAGGCATTGGGGGTGAGCGAATCACCTTTTTCCACCATAAAGAGGTCAAAGAAGGAACTACTCGCCTCTTAACGTAGAATGTCCTTTGATGTATTTGTAGTCGCGACTACTTGTGACTGCTCACGATGGGACATAGTAAATAGACAATAGCCACCTTCGGGATGGTAGTGGCCTTTGGGATGGCAATAGGGCATCTAGGACCAAAGCTAACCTTTGGGACAATTGCGCAAATAGGGAGGCCAACAACATAGAAACGATTGACGCAGGTAGTCATGTATCACATGTGCAAGCATGGGAAACCGTCAACATCTGGCTTTCGGGACAACAATATCAACGAAGGAGAGGCAAGGAAAAGGGAAACATGGTGTTGGCATTGGCTACTCGCTAGCCGATGCTAGGTTAGACACATTGCGGAATGACACTGCGAGCGTGGGTGAGTAAGAAACGCATATGAGAGAGGTAAAAACTTATGTTTAGGAAATTAAACTTAGAGATATTGATTCAATCATCTTCAAGCTTAAATAGAGTCGTCTCCAACAACTTTCTTAAACCCTAACTGATTTATTGCATTAAAATATAAAAATTCATAAATTTGTATTAAATTAAGAAAAATCCTAATAAAATTTTATATATCTTTATATGTCTTATTATTTATCATTAATTATTTTATTATTTAGTGTTAAATTAAATAAACAGTTTGAATTTATCAAGTTCTTATCACCTTGAGTGTGTGTGTGTATATATATATATATATATAACTGAAAAAGTCATTTTGTAGGCGTAACATTATGATTGAGTAGTCCTTTGATAAAAGTTGGCGGTCAATTGGATGACAGAATGACAGCAATTCTATAAAAGAGAGGTTCAGGAAATTTGAAACTATCACATTTTGGAAGTTTGAGGATGAAGTGTCAATGTATTTTTAGACTAATAAGAGGCATCGAAAGTTATCAACAATGAGCAAATCCAATATCACTTGTGTACACTGATTTGTTTTAATTTCTTTTGAATTTATTTGTGTATTTGTATTTGACTTGTATTATTTTAAGAACAGCCGTCGTAATGTTTTTCTACCCCGACATAGTGAAGTATCGTTAGGATTAAGCATTGGAGTAGGAACCGAGGATTCCAAACCAAATAAAATCTTGGTGTATTGTGTTGTGATGTATTGCATATTGTGTCAAAATTTTCACTGTACATTCTCAAAGTCGAAGCAAAGGAACTAAATTCATCTCCTTTGTAGCTCGCACCTATCCCAACAATCAGTTAAGTAATCAACTCAACTAATCCAGATCAGTTGAGTTGATTATTTGATTCACAAGTCGACTGTTACTTAGGCAAAACATAATCGAGTCAATCATTCAGTTCCAACTAATGAACATTGTAGCATTTACTATAGTACAATTACTTTCGCATTATTATTGTAGCAGAATCACTATCACACAATTACTATATAGAATTATGGTTCACAGTCGACAACTATTGTTCACAGTATTAAAAATCTCTCAAATTCCAATTTCAAAATTGAAGACTTATTAATTGATTGATACGCTTATTAATTCAATTGATTCTTTTATTTCAGTTTGACTAAAAATGAATTTTGACCTCATCTAATATTTTATTGAATTCAATCTATCAAGAGTTTCTTTATTTAGCATCTATTTAACCTTAACTTTCAAGATTTTTCATTGCCTAACACTCGATTAACTATACATTGTTGGAATTTCTCATTTTTCAACATCCGATCTACCTTGATATGTCAGGATTTCCATTGCTTAATATTCAATTACTCTTGACCTACCAATACTTCACCGTTGCCTAATATCCCGTCAACTTTGACCAATCAAAATTTTACCTCATTGCTATGTGTCCGGTTAATTTTGATCCACTTAGAGGTTTCCTTTGCCAATTCTCTATTGGATTTTTGATTGCTATGTGTCTAATTAATTATTACCTATTTAAACTTTTTTATTGTCTAAGTATTTAATCAATTTTGATCTATTTGATGTCTCACTCAATTAATTAACATATTAATCCTATATCAAAACTAGATTTGAGTCAACGTAGTCATCCTTAATGAGAGATCAATTACATCCACATTAAAGAGGTATAATTATTATTTAAGACTGAATAAGATCAAGATGTCTATGCATTTACAAGGGCCAGAATTATGTTGCAAGAAGAATGCAAGACTGTTTTATCTTTTTTTATAAAATCAAAGTTAAGAAGATCTTTCACTTCACGAAAGATCGTCTCGCTCAACAGAGTGACAAGATTAATTTATAATTCAATAAATATATAAAATGGCAATGTTAAACAGAGACAGATCCATGTAGGAGCTATCCTAGGCTATAGCCCAGGACAAATAGTATGTTATGTCCATGTTAAGCATTAAGCCTTGGATTTAGAATGTTTCATAATTAGAACATAAGAAACAGAACTTTATAATAATCAGCCAAGTTATTTCATATATTTATATATATCCCTTGAATCAAATAGATATCATTTTATCTTCTTGATCAAATTTATTTTTCAAAAATAATTTTACTACTTTTTATCAATTTGATTTCGTGAACTAGTGGTCTCGTCCTCTTTTCAATCCTTTATCAATTTTTTAGATTTTATTTCAATAATCATAATAATCAAGTCTTATCCTATTACCTAGAATCGGTTATATGAATTTTTCTACACCATTAGGTTCTATTTCCTATTATATCATTATCTATGATTGGAAGGTCAATTGCAAGTTGCCAAG
>JAGFNQ010002478.1:470486-494154 GCA_024364735.1 Boesenbergia rotunda | reverse complement strand
ACTCCTCCTTCCTGACTCATTGACTCCGGTCTTACTCCGACCAAGAGGGAGCTTGTCGCCTAAGAGATTAGCGCCGCCACTTCCCTCCTCTCCGTTGGTCGCCTCCTCCTCACACGAGCAAGCCTCCTCTGCGACGCACGCAAAGCCTTCTACTCTCCACAGAAGCAGGCCAACAACGACAGCGCTCCTTCACAAGCGAAGCCTCCTCCTCCTTCGCAAAGCAACGCCACAACTCCTCCCCTCACGTTGATGCCCTACCTAGATTTGTGGTCGTCCTCTTCACATCTTCTCCTTGAGTTGTTCGTCGCCGACCTCCACACTCCCGTCTTGGTCACGGGCAGTTTATTTTGGGCTGGTTGCCGGCTTTCTTCGAATTTGAGCAGTGGGGGATGATTACAATGCCAACACAGGTAAGCATGTAGTGATTAGGCGTGATTCTAAATCTAGATTGTAGATTTCTGTATGTGTTCTGCTTTGAACCAGATTTGGATTTGGGAAAATCTATTTTCACCTTGGTTCCTAGTTTTCTGATTGGGTAGTTGCTAAAGGTCCGGTTGCAATATCAGAAGTTTGGTTTTCCTTAATCCCTATGCCCTGCCGTGAGCCATCCTTGGCTGTGGGTTTTGTTGAATGTGTTTCTTGAATATTGCTAAATTTGATTGAGTTGCCGTGACGTGTATTGATGTAGTATGAGTTAATTTGATTAGTGTTGGCAGCCCTTGTGGATTAGTTTTGTTAGCTTGATCATTTGTTTTCCTACCGTATAAAATTCTTAAGTGTTGTGTTTGAATTATATAGTGATAAGTTCCGTGTTGGAGTTGGGATGGTTGATTGGTTTCGAAAATCTATTTGAGTATGGTTCTGGAGCTATGATGTTAGGTCTGTGAGCATGCTCTGTACTAGGTGGTTTCCTGATGTAGGTTTTGTGTTTGTTTATTTTGAAACTTTGTGGCAGATTGACGCTCTGTTTTGGTTGTGTGTCATTCTGCTGTGAGCTTTGAAAGGGAGTAGTTTTCGTAACTTTGATCTTATGGGTTGTAGGTTGTCCGTTGATCCCATGTTATGTATCATGTAATACGTTGTTGAGATTGTGTGTTGGTTGGGAAGTTTGTTTGGACCTGGACTTATAAGTAAGGATTAGGCCTAACTGCAAGTTTAGCTTTTAAATTGGAGAGTGACCATTAGGGTTAGGATGGTGATGCTATACTTAGCTATGTGCTATTTAATAAAGTAGCTAAAATCGTATTTGATACATGACGTTGACTTGGTACGGACGTTGGATGTAGAGTTCTGTTAGGACATAGTCTTCACATTTAAGGAGAGTACTTCTTACATGATTCATATAGAATCGTTTACCTTAAATGCATGATTATTTTATTATCTGAGTAGGTTGTTTTATCTTAAATTTATTCTCCTCGTTTTTCTTACTTGACACTTATTCTTACTTGATCATTGAATAGTAATTTAAAATGTTCATTTATATAGTCTCAATCTCTTGACTTCTAATCTAAAAGAGTACCGATTGTACGCGTGTACAGTAAAACCATCATGTAACCTATCTAGGGTTTGGTTGATAATAGATAAGCCCTACCTAGTATATTAGTGCATGTTTATTTATTTTAGTGTTGATTGTGTTTCGTATCGTATTGATTGCATGGTTTTGGTTTGATCAAGGTTCTAAAATTCGCTAGGCGCTAGTTAGGCGCTAGACTAGCGCCTAACGCCTAGGCCGCCTAGGCGGGGATTAATCGGCGCTAGGCGGATTAATTGGTATCAACATAAATTACATAATTAACATTATAACATAATAAATGACATATTATAACTCCAAGTCCAACACAATAACATCAAATTTAAAATGTTTAAATTTTAAAATTATATAACTAATAAAATATCATAGTCATAAAACACAAACTTAAATTTAAAATGAGTTCAAACTTCAACATTACACTAATAAAATTTATTCTACTTCTTCTTCTCCATAATTTTCAACAACTTGGTCTTCATCGGACACAAGCTCAATATCATCATTGTGTTCCTCCTCTTCTTCTTCGGATTCAAAATCATCCTCATGAAGTTCTCTTACTGTAGAGCTTCTTCGTTGTAGATTTTCATTTGCTCCACTTGCTTCATCAACCATTTGCCATGTGAGCCCAGAACCTAATTCAACTTCATCATCTTCCCCATCATCCACAATCCAACCTTGTGCATTTGAAGCATCTTTTGCAAGAAGGACATCGACATTTCTTTCTTTTTCTCCTTTTTGTTTGTTCAACAATCTAGCATTAAATTGGACAAATATTAGATTGTTCAATCTGTTGATATCCAACCTGTTTCTTTTCTTTGTGTGTGAATCTAAAAAAAGAGAGTAAATATTAAAATTAGTAACATGAATATATATATACTTGACTTTAATTAAAGAATAGAAACTTAAAGTTTAAAACTTACTTCTTCAAATATACTCCAATTTCTTTCACACCCAGATGCACTTGTAGTTAATGAAAGTATCCTCAAGACCACTCTTAGCAAGTTAGGTGTGTGGGCGTTGTATGTACTCCACCATGCACATGGATCAAATGTATCATCATTTTTTTCACATACTTTTGCTGTCAGTGTTTTTCCAAATAACCCAGTCTTGTCTCTATATTTTGCAAATTCCTTGTTAATAATTGTATCTTGTAGATCCAACTCATTGGCATATAAAATTTCTATACATTCAAAAATCCCCATCGCAACCTCCTCATAAAGAGCAATAGAATTATCTTTATAGTAAAAATAGGGATTCAACAAAAAAGCAGTGGTATGCAATGATGTATCAAGTCTATCATTCATTTTTGACTCAATAATTTCTATGTAGGCTGATAATTTGATTCCACGTTGTTCAGGGCAACCTTGATATCTTCTTTAGCTTGAAGAAGCTCCCCATATAGAAACCCCATTGATGACTTTCTATCTCCATCTACCAATCGAATAACTCTAACCAAAGGAGCAAATATTTTCAAACAAAGTGTCACACCATTCCAAAAACTCATGCTCATCACAGTAGAGTAAGTCAATTTCCCTTTATTTGTCTTTGACCATTTACATGTCTCTCACATATCACTTATAAACATGACCCTTAAATTTATTATTTTTTTTCAATCAAACTTTGCAATGTGAGAAAATTTGATGCAAACCTAGTAACTCGTGGCCGGACTATGTCTCTTTTCTTCGTGAAACTTCTCATCAATGACAAAGTCTTATGGTGAGCATAAATGAAAATAGTAAAAGATTTGGATTGGTCAATAACCTTTTTATATCGTGGATGTTTATCAATACTTTCAAGCATGAGATTAACATTGTGAGTTGCACATGAACTCCAAAAGATAACAGGTCATTTTTCTTTCATCAATTTAGCTGCAGCCATATTGTTGGTGGCATTATCTGTTACAATCTGAACAATATTCTGAGCTCCTACTTGTTCAACACACTTGTCAACATATTCAAAAATAAGTTTAGCTGTATGTGTCTCATTTGAAGACTCGTTGGACTCTAAAAATGTAGTACCTTCTTTGTAATTAACATACAAATTTTAGATACTTCTTCTTTTTCTATCACTCCATGCATCTGTCATGATCGAGCATCCATTCTTTGCCCATTCTTCTTCAGGTTTCTTCAACAGTTGTTTTGTTCTTTCAACTTCGACTTTTAACATTGGTTCCCTTAGTTGATATTAAGTTGGAGGCTTGAATCCTGGTCCAAATTGACTCACTGCTTCCATTAGTTGCTTGAAGCTATCATTATCAACGGCATTGAATGAGATTCCATTTTCATAAACCCATCTCCCAACATATTATTGAACTTGTTGAATTCTCTCCTTGAAAAGAGTCTCATTTATATTTTTTTGACGAAGCACTTTACTCCCACTTGAACTTACATTTTCTAGAACAATTGTTGATGCAAATCTATCTATGGGGCCAAGAGGAAGAGATTTTTTAGATGGATCTATCCCTTCAATTTCAGAACCTTCTTCTTCATCAGGAGAAATAGTCACCTCTGCTCTGCAACTTTGTTCTTTCATTATTTTGTTCTTCTTTCTGTTTCTCCCTTCTAAAATAGCCTGTTTGCATTTGTTTTTATCTTCTTGGGATGCTTTTCGACAACCAGATACATTTCTAGGTATATTTCCAATGTGCTCCTTAATCCTATATACTCCTCCCGACATTATTTTTCTACACAATTTACATTTAATTTTGTCGAGGTTCTTAGGATCAATCAACATCTCAAACTCCCATCCAATATCATTTGACTTTCTTCTAAGAATCTCGGATTCAGGTTGAGTAACTGATACTGTCGAAGATGGATTACTTATCATTGTAGAGCAGAAATAAACTGAAAAATAATTTAATAATAAATTGAAGAACTTTAGAATCATTAATAAATTATAAAAAATTATATATAAGATATAAATTTTAAATATAAATTATATATAAAATATATAATTTTTTTAAATTTTAAATATAAATTTTTAACAAGAATATGATTTATAATTAATAAATATGATTTATAATTTAAATTTTCTATTTATTTAACGAAATGTTTAAAATTTTAAATAAAATGAAATAATAAAATTTAAAAAAAACAACGCCGACGTAGGCCGCTGTTGGCGCCATCGGATGCGTCGTGGGAAGCGTTCGGCGACAAGTCTGGCGACGTCGGACGCCTCCCGCGACACGTCCAACGGCGCCGAAAGCGTCACCGGAGCCATCCGGCACCGCCGGAAGACTCTTGTGACGCTTCCGGCGCCGTCGGAAATGTACCACGACGCCGGAAGCGTAATAAAATCTAAACTATAAACACATACTTGTTGCGCGCGATACTGGAGGAGACAGCGGCGAGCGATACCGGAGGAGGCAGCGGCGAGTGATTCCGGAGGAGGCTACGGAGGTGTGGGAGGTGGCAGATGAATCAACAACAGCAGGTTTAGGGCTTTAAAAAACGGAAACAAATCGCAATCCAAATCACGATCCGCAAAACACGCGACGCTTCGCTTGTGTCATGTCGCACTGCCTAGGCGCTGCACAGGATGCCTAGGTGCCCCTCCGCCTAGCCTAGCCGCGGACACTGTGTTCGCGGCGGCCGGTGGGCGTCGAGTGGCTAGGCGGCGCCTGCCTAGCCCGAAATTTCGATCACTGGGTTTGATTGAGGTTGTGCATATTAGAGGCATACACTATAGGATTGTTTGCATGTCGATGACCACTAGCTCCCTTGTGGTTGAGATGGGTTGTCGGTCTTATTTCCTGTTGTGTCACACTTAATTAGAGTTGTGTACAAACAGTTGATACTCCCCAGGTGTTTGGAGTCCCCACAGGTATTTTGGAGTTTTATAGCCACATGTATTAAGGATTTTCATACAGGGCCACAGGTATTGTGGTATATCTGCATAGCCACAGGTTTTGGTGCTTGTATCTTGTCCACTCAACCTACCTAATGTAGCGGTGGTTAGTGTGTGTACAATGTAGGTCATCGCATCATGTGCATATTATACATTGTGCATTTGTTTGTGTTTGCTTTAGTTGTTTGAGCTATGATTGTTGTATTTGATTGACATGTATATTCAGTTATGATTTGCATTTATTATATAATCTGGATCTGCTCGGTAGTACTAGTAATTTACTGAGGTATTAGGAGGATTTCTGATCATGCCACTACATTAATTTTTAGGTATGTTTATTTATACAGTTGAATTTGATTCATGTTCTTTATATTGAAGATTGTATATCTTTGTTTTCTATATGCTTGTTTTATCCTTTTTATGTTGGTGCAGGAAGCACCATATCGAACCTTGTTTTGATATTGGCAAAGGGTTCAAAGTTAAGTATTATTTGTGATCTAACAATATTCACTGAGTGTGCAGAAAGAAGTCCTAGCGAAGGACTGCTAGGCACCTAACGAAGGACTGCTAGGAGATAAAGTCCTAGCGAAGGGCTGCTAGGCACCTGGCGAAGGACTGCCAGGAAATAAAGTCCAAGCGAAGGGCTGCTAGGCACCTGGCGAAGGACTGCCAGGATATGAAGTCCTAGCGAAGGACTGCTGGGCACCTGGCGAAGGCCTGCCAGGATACAAAGCCCTAGCGAAGGACTGCTAAGCACCTGGCGAACGAATGCTAGGATACAAAGACCTGGCGAAGGACTGCACCGGGCGAAGGACAGCTTGGTACTGAAGACCTGGCGAAGGATAGCTAGGCACCTGGCGAAGGACTGCTGGGCAAAAGTCCAACCGGAGGAGCCGGTTGGCATCAGGTACATTCTCCCGAGAGGAGTAGGTGAGGATGCGTTCCCCGTCGAGGGAACAGTAGGCGTCGGTTCGACCTAGGCTTCCATTTGGGAGACCCAAAGTCAGAACCAAGACAGCTAAGGCTGTATAAAACTAAAATATTATTGCTTTATGTTGTTTTGGACTAACCCTGGATGCAGGACCGAAGGAACGAGTGTCCGTAGCTCAGAGAGCCTCAAAGGAGTGAGGCAGCAGCTGAGTAGGGCGCCCGAAGTGTCCCGGGCGCCCCCAAGGTGAATACAAAACAGATGAAGCAAAAGGAGTGCTTCGACAGCTTATGGGCGGGGTGCCCCCGTGCTCCCGGGCGCCCCCCATGCTCCCGGGCGCCCCGGATGGTCCGGGCGCCCCCAGTTCAAGCAATTGAAGCAGACTCCAACGAAACCAACGGATAAGAGTCGACCCGGTCAACCCGGGCGCCCCCAGCGTCCCGGGCGCCCCCGTCAAGATCTGATCCCGAGTTTGAAGGGATCAGAGCTGACCGAGAAGAACTCAGATCAGCTGACACGTGGGGGGGGGGGGGGGCGCCCCCAACGTTCAGGGCGCCCCCATGGGCTATAAATAGGCCCTCGACCCCAAGGCTTTGAACAACACTTCTTCCAACGCATTCACGCTCTTCTACGCTCACGCTCTACTCCGGAAACCTCCCGACTCGAGATACAAGCGCCGACGACGTCCTCCTGCTTCAAAAATCCAATCTACAACGGACGTCGGTAACGAAGAGCTTCCTTTAAAGTTTACCTTGCTACACTTGTAATACAATCTTGTAAACTGGTTTTTGCGAACATATATAATTGCCCGCAGAAAACGGTCAACGACCGTGGGCCTTGGAGTAGGAGCCGACCGCGACTCCGAACCAAGTAAAAAACTTGATGTTTGCGTGTGTTTGATTTAAACTTCCGCTGCGTAATTTCTCTAACTGTTAATCCGAACGTTTTACGATATTCACCCCCCCTCTATCGTTTCTCTCGATCCAACAAGTGGTATCAGAGCGGAGAAGCTCAAATTTGGTGCAACCACCAATTTGAGAGTATTTTCGGATTTTTTTTAAATAATTTTTAATTTCTTTCTTGTTAATCGAGATTGGTACAACACCACTTGAATTCTTATTTTTTCACTATAAGTCAAAATTGATAAAACGAATAATTTTTAAAAATTTTTCATAATTTTTTTTATTATTTTAATATTTTTTTCGAAATTCGTGCTACCTTAATTCGAGCAAATTTTTTTAACATTAAATTTTTAATCAGAATTGACAAAATTAATATTTTCAAAAATTTGTCATAAATTATTTTTATTATTTTATTATTATTATTCTGCCTCGAAATTCGTGTAACTTTTTCCCTTCTCCCGCACTACTAATCCAAGACCAAGTCTTGGTATATTTTTGTTACTTCTTTTCTGTACGAGGTTAAACTAAATGGCAAACCAAGAATGAAACATTATCCGTCCACCACTTTTCTCCGGCGAAATCTTCAACTTTTGGAGAAGTCAAATGGAGTCCCTTCTGAAGGCCCACATGGACATATGGCGGATCATCCAAACGGGATTCTCTTTTCCCGTAGAAGACGAGTTATCAATCGCCTTAGACAAATTGGACGAACCAACTCTGAGGAAGATCGAGACTGATGCCAGGGCAACAACAATCTTACAATGCGGTCTGACCAAAAAAGAACTGAAGCAGGTCGGATCCTTCAACTGTGCCAAGGAGATGTGGGAAAAGCTAATCAATCTACACGAAGAAAGCTCCGATGTTGAGATCTTAGAAGCTCAAGAACAAGTAGCTGAGACAGACTCGACACCCGACGTCAAAATCAAACCAGAGTCAAACGACGAGTTTTCTGAGACAAAATCGGTAATTAATTTTGAATCGCTTTCTGAATTAAGATTAAATAATCAAGCTGATATTGCAATGGTCGAGGAAGGTATAGTTTTTATTGCAGGAAAAACTCCAAGAGAACTGCAAAAGAGGCCTCAACCAATACCTGAGTCCAACTCAGACTCAGAATTTGACGACGAAGAAGGGGATGATCGGAAGCTGGTCCGGATGGCTCACTACAAGATGCTAAAAACAGCAAGTATCAAGGGGGAGATTCCCAACCGGGAATCAAAAGGTAAATTTACGATATTTGAAAATATAATATTTACCTCAAAGAACGTAATTAATTCATACAAATTAGTTAAGGTTAGTATGTCAGAAAATTTAATTCACAACCATGCTGATTTTAATAAACCAGAGTTTTATTTCGATTGTGATGTAACTTAGATCAATTTTTTGTTTGCTTTAATTGTGTGTTGTTTTTTATTTTATTTTTATTTTTTTGCTTAAAATTAGGATTGGTTAGTTTAAGGACTAACCTGATTAATTGAAACTTGAACAACCTAGTATTAGGACAAGGTTTGATGATAGTACGTTAGGGAAGCCTGACTAAGGAATCAAGTAGGGTAAGGAGTACCTTATTTGGCCTTTTTAGTCCGGTGGAACTAGCCGAAGCTACCTCTCCGAATCCTAAGCTAGTTAGACCAGAGTGTCTCAAACAATGATTTGAAAATGATCTTTCTTTAAAAGGCTTTGTCTAGGAAAGGATTGTTGATCCAATAAGGCTACGGCCAAAGAAGGCCTCTGTGCCTCGCCAAGACCTGGAAGCCAATTATCGAAACTCACTTTTAAATTATTATTTATTAAACTCGAATCTAACACAAGCTTCAATTAAATCATAGTGTTAACATCAAAGATAAAATTAATGCATCTCACAAAACAGTTAAGGATATCCTATTTTGTCACTTAGAAATGGGTGAGACGCTTAGGACCTAAAAGTTGAGTCCAACCCAACCAACTAAATCAATTATGTCACGCCCCGAGACCCAGGAGCCGCTGATCCAATATAAAATCGGACAGCACCTCCCCTGTCCGGCGGACAATTTACACATACACACAACAACTATAACAACACCACGCAGTTTATATTGGCCTCAGGCTTCAAAATATAGATAGACACAATGTAAAAGCACAAGACAACTAAGTAGATCATACCTGACTGCGGACCGGTCCGACTTATGACGAAACAATCAATACAACAACCCCTTAGGGCTCACGACACATACGACATATACATACCGCTAAAAGAAATATAAACCAACACACTACAAAGTACAAAACGAAACCATGTCGTTGCGATGGGTAGGGACTGGCTGCTGGGCTCTTCTGGCGACTCCAAGTATCTCAACCTGAAATAAAAATATATGGCAAAGGGGTGAGTCCATAACTCAGCGAATACCCTACAGATATGCATAGTATGTTATAATAACAATAGGAGTCTACGCTGATACCGTCTCATATGAACAATAGGAAAGGGTATACTGAAGATACTGAATCAAAATACATACTTGAATCCATCTAACCTGGAAAGAGGGTAATAAATATCAAATGGAACAACAATAGACATATAAGCAGGATAACAAGTCTCCAGTATATGCAATGTCAAACAAGTGCAAGAATCAAGTGCAGCAAACAATGCACGATGCAAAGTATGCACATGGTGCAATGACATGTGTCACCCCCTAGTCCCAGTCAGGATATCGTCCACGACGTCCGCGTGGGTAGAGCTGTGACAAACTGTACCCAGTCAGGACATGGTCCACAACGTCCGCGTGGGTCAGCATGCAATAATGCAAGGATGGTGCATGACCCAAACATATAAAGCGCCCTGGTGCAATGACATGTGTCACCCCTAGTCTCAGTCAGGATCGTCCATAACGTCCGCGTGGGTAGAGCTGTGACTACCTGTACCCAGTCAGGACATCGTCCACAACGTCCGCGTGGGTCAGCATGCAATAATGCAGAGATGGTGTATGATAGATACACATACCTCCCTCACCAAGTCCTCAATATACTAAGTCTCAGCCTGAATTCCTATAACAGGAAATACTGGTGACCTACAAGGTATACTGGCCGAAATCTACAGATCCCTCATGTCAAATGCAAGAGATACATCCCGATATCTAAGCATACATATAGATATGGCAATACCTGAGACTGTATGAAACTAACAGCATAATAACTCAGGGATAAACAACAAGTATCCAGAACAAGCATAATAACTCAGGGATAACTAACAAGTATCCAGGACAGACATAATAACTCAGGGATAACTAACAAGTATCCAGGACATGCATAATAACTCAGGGATAACTAACAAGTATCCAGGACAGGCATAATAATTCAGGGATAACTAACAAGTATCCAGGACAGGCATAATAACTCAGGGCTAGCGTATAATCTTACTGCTATCTATAACCAACCATGCATAACAATATGACAATATCTAAAAGATAAGTCAAAGGGTACCCGCCTCCAAGAGTATATAAATCCGTATCAAGCCGGAAGAACCACCCGTCCAATATAATCCGCAACCGTAAGGCAAATCAATTCCTTGTATCAGGGGATAGATTTAATTAGCTATTACAAATAAAGATAATTAGCTAATTAATCCCTAATCCGTTCTAGGGTTTACGGAATCCGTCCCTTTCCATTTAATTACCCTTATCTAATTTACATTTCCACTATAATTCATGGTATTGAAGAACCATTATGAACATAACAACCACCCAAATCGTGAGGAGTTCTACAGCTAGTCAAACCACAAATTGCATTCCATTTAAGGATCAATGCATTGTCACAGACCTAATCAACCTACTGGAAATCCAAATCAAACCAACATACACAAACTATCCTTACCTAGATTGGCGCAACCAGTTTTCCCCCCAATACTTCTGTTCCAATCTGAGGTATCAACAGAGATCTGGAGTTCTTGTGCCGGCAATACAACAAGCTCCAATCAGCAGCCACCCAATTCCTCACGGCAAACAGGAGGTGAGGAATTGAAACTCCAAATTCCAAATTCCAATTCCTGAAATCAAATCTGTCCACAAACACAAGGATTCAGTTTCGTGTTCCCCTCCACAGCTCCAACCCTTCCACTATGAGTCTAATACCAACAACAACTTACCTCAACTTCTAGCTCCAATCTCCGAGGTCGATCACCAAGAACAAGTCTATGACAAGTCCAACTGAACAAATGTTTGGAGGAGAGCTCACTAACATGCAAGACAGGTAAGCGTCGGAAAAATCGAAGAGGACACCGTCGGAAGGAAAAAGGATGGAGATGATTAGCTTCGGCGTCGGGTGCGCGCGACTGCGAGAAAAGGGAATCCTCGGCCTTGAGCTCGCCTGCTTCGCGTAATGGAAAAGATCGTCGGCGATCGTGAGGGGCGCAGCTAGGGTTCGTCGGAGAGGGTGTGCGGCGCTGTTGGCTCTCGATCGGGAGTGGAGGCGGCTGCGGGTTTAGGCTAGGGCACGAGAGTCTCGATCGGCTGTGGGGGAAGCAAAGGCCGAAAGTTGGCTTAAGTAATGGGACTTTTGCACTTTGGTCCAAGCAATTTTTGACTAATCGCAAGTTCACCCCTATATTTGACCATTTTCGCAAACAACCGCTTTAAGGTTTGGTTTTATTCCATTTAACTCCTAAACCTTGTCTAGAAGCCCGGAAACCGTAGGGACTTTTCCAAAAAAAAAATTTCCAGAGCAACACAAAAGTTTCGGATTTAACATCCTCCCCCACTAATAAAAATTTGGTCCCCAAATTTCATTATTCCTCATACGGTAAACCTTAGCAGCTAAACTTGTCTGTACACATCATGAATAACCACTCCGTCCGATACTCTAAGGTTACACCGCTACGGAGCAACTGGAGATATCGATCCAGAGGTTGTCATGCCAATAACCAGATACACCCGAATAACCAATCAATCATCACACCTATCTAGGGTGCTCAATCCTAAGACCACCGGCGCCAAGTCTATACTCCGATCCTCAAACATAAAACGTCAAATCCATAAGTATCACTCAAGTATCCCCAAATCAATAACATCCTCTAAGCATCTCAAGTCGTATATATATCCTCCAATAGACCGTCAGAAGATAACATATAGCTAAAGATTCCATTAATATGTCATACCATATGCTACTACCAATAACAAACTTCCAAATAGTCAACCACAGAAAGATCATATATCCACCAAATGATCTCTCAAAAAGCTACAAATCAGATAGGTCCATTTCCACTAATAAAATCCTCAAAATACAACATATCATAGAGATTCGTCAATCTCGATCCACCTTTCAACACCAACGAGAGAGTCCACAGTGATAATAACCTTATCATCCGGTGAACATATAGGTCCACGATGGGATATAATAACTAAAAACCAGTGGACATCTTTAACCTCCTTATTAATGTCCAATATCTCACTGGAATGTAAGGATAAAGCTAACTTCACATTCTCTGCACCCTAGCGGGTCATAGATCTTGATGCATCATCAAGATTATCCAACCATATACACTCAATCTATGAGTCAAGATCCCTCATAGCATAACGTAGCAACTAGCGAGTCACACCGACCGTCGACTCGTAATCCAATACAGTCCAATTCCTCCACTCCATGATCAAAACCTTCTAAGGTCCTACTCCATAACAAGGAGATAGAGACGTGCAATCTCTCAGGAGTATCTCAATATTCTCATGAAGCAATTCTTTTATTTCCCAACGAGTCGTCCCCGATATCATCTAACCAAAGGTG
Organism: Boesenbergia rotunda; assembly: GCA_024364735.1. Taxonomy (NCBI): domain Eukaryota; kingdom Viridiplantae; phylum Streptophyta; class Magnoliopsida; order Zingiberales; family Zingiberaceae; genus Boesenbergia; species Boesenbergia rotunda. The sequence continues at coordinate 481,202 of JAGFNQ010002478.1, read as the reverse complement.
GTCTAGTTTTATAAATGATTTGCCTCCACGCAAATCATAAGTCTGTAGGTACCTTTTTAGTTATTCAACCAAGTACAAGCGGTAACCCATAAGTGTCAAGCAACTAGCTTCACACTTTTCTATATTAGCCCAAATCATCTATGAACATGTACCTTCTAGGTCAACTACCAAGTACAAGTGATCCATGGTCAAAGTCTCCAAGGAACATATTGTATCAATCCTCTACTAATCATAATAATATGTAGCTACTGCTACCTTATTGCATCAATGCAGATCATGTACTCAAAACATGACATCTAGCTTATCTGTCCAGATATACCCAACATAAGAAAAACTTGTAGCTCCATGAGCTACTGTGAATTGTTCCAATAACATGAGAAAATTTCTAACTATACATAAATATACAGGAATAACAACCTGATCCAATGTCCTGAAAGAATTTCTAACCATACCTAAATATACAGGAATGGTAGCATGATCCGATAACACGAGATAAATTTCTAAATCATACCTAGATATACAGGTATAGTAACATGATCCAATAACATGTGAGAATTTCTAAATCATACCTAAATATACAAGGATGGTAACATGATCCAATGACATGTAAGAATTTTCTAACCAATACCTAAATAGGATAAGGGATACAAAAGATTAAGAGAAATACCTGTCGCCTGAAGAAGTCCCATCGCCAAGTCCCAAACAACCACATCGAGAAAAATACTCCGAACAAATCTGACAAGATTCGTAAAGCAAGTAGGTATCACAAACCTACACTCTTATACCAAAATAAATTGGTATTGGACAGACACCCCTAATCCACAAGTCCTCAAGGTATCCGACAACCTCGCTCTGATACCAAAATAAATTGTCACGCCCCGAGACCCCGAGACCCAGGAGCCGCTGATCCAATATAAAATCGGACAACACCTCCCCTGTCCGGCGGACAATTTACACATACACACAACAACTATAACAACACCACGCAGTTTATATTGGCCTCAGGCCTCAAAATATAGATAGACACAATGTAAAAGCACAAGACAACTAAGTAGATCATACCTGACTGCGGACCGGTCCGACTTATGACGAAACAATCAATACAACAACCCCTTAGGGCTCACGACACATACGACATATACATACCGCTAAAAGAAATATAAACCAACACACTACAAAGTACAAAACGAAACCATGTCGTTGCGATGGGTAGGGACTGGCTGCTGGGCTCTTCTGGCGACTCCAAGTATCTCAACCTGAAATAAAAATATATGAAGAGGAAGGTCCACTTCATGATCTATAAGGACTCCTAGGATGTGTCAAATTTAGGGGGAGTTTGAGTCAAAAGAAGAATTTCTAATTTTTTTTTTAATTATTTGTTTTGAAATTGTTAGATAAATTCCTTTGATCTAAACTGAACCCTAAAGACTTAGAGGAAGAATACTTGTGGTCAACAAGCTTCCAAGGACTGTGTCAAATTTAGGGGGAGGTCAAATTAAAAGAGTTATTAAACATTTCTAAATAATATGTTTTCATACACTATATTTTCAAAATTGTGTCGATAACATAAGTAATTTGTCTTACAAAATATTACTATTTTAAAATGTTTTTGTCGCTTATAAAATTATTTTTGAAATACCTTTTGAAATAATATTTGCTTGAGTCTTGAGAATTTCCAGGACACTTAGGAAAATGTCCTTGTAGTTAACAAGGGTTCCTGTGATTGTGTCAGACTGAAAGATAAACCAAGTCAAGTAAAATATTATGTTTTCAAAATGCATAATACTTTTCAAAAATTATTTATATTTTTCAAAGTCTAATAGTTTTCAAAAACAGTACTTAGACTTTCCAAAAAGGCTCAATCTGTTATTTTTTATTAGTACTTATATTTGTCAAAAATGCATAACATTTTGCAAAAGTACTAATACTTTTTCAAAGCACTAATATTTACAAAGTACGAATATTTTTTTAAAGTGCAATACCAAACATGTTTCAAAAAAAAATAATTTTTTCAATCTTTTTCAAAGTGAAAATGTGTTTCAAATTTTCTTTTGCATAACATTTTTTTGTATTTCTTCCAAATGTACTTTAAAATATTTTTTTTAAAAATCTTTTCCAAATAAAAGTTTTTCCAAGACAATAGTGTTCTAACTACATGAATTTTCTAAAAACTTGCCTAAAATACAATTTTTTTTTAAATTTCATAATACTTTTCAAAGTAGAGTTTTTCATTAGTACAATTTAAGCTGGTTGCTGTACTTTCAGAATTATACTAAGTATTTTTATTTTCAAAATTCATAGGCTCTGATACACAATTTTTTCCCTTAAACCTTTTTCAAAATATATTTTTCAAAAAGCGTATTTTTAAAGGGGAAAGCAGAAAAAGTAAATAAATTTTTCCTTAAATTTCTTTCCTATTTCAAGAAAAGTTTATTTTAGAAATGGTCTAAAACATAAGGAAAAGAATTTCACATTAAGGGGGAGAGAAAGGAAAGAGAAAAAGGAAACTTTGTCTAATTTTTATCTTTTTCAAAAAGTGCTTCAAAAATTTCTAAGTGTTTCAAAAGTGCATGTTTTTTTCCCTAATTTTCAAAGTTGAATTTTTTTTTGAAAAATTTAGGCTTGCAAAACTTTTCATAATGGAAAATTATCTAAGTGTAAAAAGTTTTGAAAATGCTTTTACTCTATTTTTGAAAAACACTTTGTCAAAAACATGAAGCACTTAGAAAAACTCAAAAATCCCTATTAGATACCTTGTTCACCCATGTTTGTTTTTGATATATGTCAAAGGGGGAGGAAAGGTCAAAGTTAAGAGTTAAGTTAATTATTGTTTTATAAAACAATTATTCAAGGGGAGTATGAGTATGAGAAAATTTTTCTGTTCAAATTACGTTGGTATTAGACTGTTCAGAATTGCTATGTGCTATTGGTCTTAACCTTCTTGCTTAAATTGTTGTAATTTTTACTTAACTTTGAATTGTGTTGCCATAAATCAAAAAGGGGGAGATTGTTGGTGCAGGAAGCACCATATCGAACCTTGTTTTGATATTGGCAAAGGGTTCAAAGTTAAGTATTATTTGTGATTTAACAATGTTCACTGAGTGTGCAGAAAGAAGTCCTAGCGAAGGACTGCTAGGCACCTAGCGAAGGATTGCTAGGAGATAAAGTCCTAGCGAAGGGCTGCTAGGCACCTGGCGAAGGACTTCCAGGAAATAAAGTCTTAGCGAAGGGCTGCTAGGCACCTGGCGAAGGACTTCCAGGATACGAAGTCCTAGCGAAGGACTGTTGGGCACCTGGCGAAGGACTGCCAGGATACAAAGCCCTAGCGAAGGACTGCTAGGCACCTAGCGAAGGAATGCTAGGATACAAAGACCTGGCGAATGACTGCTAGGCACCGGGCGAAGGACAGCTTGGTACTGAAGACCTGGCGAAGGATAGCTAGGCACCTGGCGAAGGACTGCTGGGCAAAAGTCCAACCGGAGGAGCCGGTTGGCATCAGGTACATTCTCCCGAGAGGAGTAGGTGAGGGCGCGTTCCCCGTCGAGGGAACAGTAGGCGTCGGTTCGACCTAGGGTTCCATTTGTGAGACCCAAAGTCAGAACCAAGACAGCTAAGGCTGTATAAAACTAAAATATTATTGCTTTATGTTGTTTTGGACTAACCCTGGATGCAGGACCGAAGGAACGAGTGTCTGCAGCTCAGAGAGCCTCAAAGAAGTGAGGCAGTAGCTGATTAGGCGCCCGGAGTGTCCTGGGCGCCCCCAAGGTGAATACAAAATAGATGAAGCAAAATGAGTGTTTCGACAGCTTATGGGCGGGGCACCCCCGTGCTCCCGAGCGCCCCATGCTCCCGTGCGCCCCCATGCTCCCGGGCGCCCCGGATGGTCCGGGCGCCTCCAGTTCAAGCAATCGAAGCAGACTCCAGTGAAGCCAATGGATAAGAGTCGACCCGGTCAACCCGGGCGCCCCCAGCGTCCCGGGCGCTCCCGTCAAGATCTGATCCTGAGTTTGAAGGGATCAGAGCTGATCGAGAAGAACTCGGATCAGCTGACACGTGGGGGGGCGCTCCCGACGTTCAGGGCGCCCCCAGGGGCTATAAATAGGCCCTCGACCCCAAGGCTTCGAACAACACTTCTTCCAACGCATTCACACTCTTCTACGCTCGCGCTCTGCTCCGGAAACCTCCCGACTCGAGATACAAGCGCCGACGACGTCCTCCTGCTTCAAAAATCCAATCTACAACGGACGTCGGTAACGAAGAGCTTCCTTTAAAGTTTACCTTACTACACTTGTAATACAATCTTGTAAACTGGTTTTTGCGAACATATAGAATTGCCCGCAGAAAACGGTCAACGACCGTGGGCCTTGGAGTAGGAGCCGACCGCGACTCCGAACCAAGTAAAAAACTTGGTGTTTGCGTGTGTTTGATTTAAACTTCCGCTGCGTAATTTCTCTAACTGTTAATCCGAACATTTTACGATATTCACCCCCCCTCTATCGTTTCTCTCGATCCAACATTTTATACCATGCATTTATTTGTTCTTATACCCGCATAGTTCGCTCGGACTCACCACCTCTCGTTCTCCTTTTTGTTTCAGATAACTGATAGCTGTGTCTTGTACCGCCAGAAGAGGATTCAACTTCTAGCCCCCTTCTTGAGTAGTTTATTTCCATTTCGTACTTTCGTAGTAATTTTATCATATTAATGTTGCTTTTGGTTTTGTTATCATTTCGGATGGTATTTGACTTTCTTTGGACGTGTATTTATTTTTTTCCGTTGGATTTTAATTTGCTGCATCTTAGTTTATGGAGATTTATTTATTATGTTATTATTTGTTGGTCATATTATTTAACTACGTGGTTATAATTGTGTGAATACTAGCCGAGTGTTGCTGTGCCTATGTTTATGGTTGATGTGTATATATAAATAATTCATATTTGTGGGGACCGGTGTCGTTGATAGAGGGGGGTGAATATTGACTTGTAAAAATTTCTTCGGAAAGCGTGTCGTAAACTTTCGATTGTTCATTCTATTCAAAGTTAGTAGCACAGCGGAAAAATAGACAGAAAAAAAGCAATCGACAGAGTGTACACGGGATTTTACTTGATTCCCAAACCCCCCAGGGTTAGTATGTCCAAGGCCTAAGCACGGGAAACGCCCATCCACTAATGGTCTCCTTTCCGGACTTTCTGGAGGCGGAGAAACCCATCTTACAGTGCATAATTTACAATAAAAAATATTAAGGAAATTAAATGCGGAAAGTAAATCAAACCAAACAAGAAATCGACGATCCCAGCCGATCTGGAACTTCGAAGTGCCGCGCACTTCCTCCTGGAGCCTCCTTGGTCGCAGGGCTTCGTCTCTAGCACTTTTCTTTCACTCGGAATGCTTAGAATGATCTCTGAATTATTGTTCTGAGTTGAGGGGTCGAAGCCCCTTTTATAGCTTTGTCTAGGGCGCCTGTGTTGCAATGGGGCGCCTCACAAGTCTCGGTCAAACGTCATCTTCGCGCCGAACTTGCAGCAGGGATAAGATCCTCTTCCCAGGCGCCTGTATCAACACAGGCACCTGGGAGCCCTTAGGCTCCTGTGTTAATAGGCGCTTGGGAGGGGCTGCCCAGTCCAGGGCGCCCTAAAGGTCTGAGGTGCCTGTTTTGATACAGGCGCCCTAGAAGTCCTTCCAAGCAGCTTTTTCTTCTTTGTTTGCTCTTCTGTCTTGCCTCCAACTTTAGGTACCTGCAATGCAATCAAAGACAAGACAAATATGTAGATATATATTCTTAACCTTAACGAATTGGTTTTGACTTTGAATTTCCACGAAACCCTAGGTCGAACCGATACCTATGTTCCCTTCTCGGGGAACGCGCCTTTCACCTACTCCTCTCAGGAGAAGTTTTGCCAACCGGCCCATCCGGTTGAACTTTTGCCCAGCTTCATTCACCAGGACTTTTGCCCAATCTTACGACTAGGACTTCGTGCCCAGTCCACAACCAAGACTTATTGCCCAGCTTCACTCACCAGGACTTTTGCCCAACTTCACTCACCAGGATTTCGTGCCCAATCCACGACTAGGACTTTTTGCCCAACCCTATGTCAGGACTTCGGTGCCCAGCCCTCGGCTATGACTTATTGTCCAATTCTTCAAATCAGGACTTCGTGCCCAACCCTTGGTCAGGTCTTCGGTGCCCAACCCGCGGCCAGGACTTAGTGCCCAGTCCATGATCAGGACTTAGTGCCCAATTCTTCGAACCAGGACTTATTGCCTAGGTTAACTGGGACTTTCCTTCACTTTGGTACTGTTTTCTTGACTACCATTCTCTTGGTCAATGTATCACTAACTTAAGCATATTGTTAAACATTGAAACACTTAGAGGAGGACATTACTGATGCATCTTGCACTAACAAGATTGTTCGTCGTACAGAGATGATGTTGCACGATTTTCGAGTGGGCACGAGCTTCTGGGGGTGACACTGTTCGTTTGTAAAGAAGTTGCCAACCAGCTTCAATGACTTACTGAGCCGGTCGGTCAAACACGTTAACGTAGAGGTTCAATATGTCTGGCAGAAAGAATCTGGATGGACCCAGGTGCATAACATTGTCATACTTGAAAATAAAGCTCCTCCAGCTCTCACTCTGGTGAAAGATGAATGATCCAGTCGTGATCAACATTGTGATATCGTCGAGGAGAGAAAGTAGTCCAAACCGTTGAAACGGAGTCCCCTCCTGAGCTGGATGCGCCTAATGGCAAGAAGTACTACTCATATCATCATTCCTACATGCATTCCACGGAGGAATGTTATTCTCTTCATCGAGCTCAAAAGGTGGGCGCTGATAGGCCTCGTAAAGCAGGGTCCTCCCCGAAGGCTCATAACTATTCATCTCAAGCTAGTCAGTCAGATGAAAGAGAACATCGACGAAGAAGGACTCACTCTCTCTCACGGTGGAGAACACCTGAGCGGAGAGCATCTTCCCCCAGAAGGACACCATCATCCGCTCAGGATCCAACCAAGGGAAAAGCCCCCACTCAGAGTACGCCGAGAGGAACCGTAGGTTTGATTTCATAGGGGCCAACCGAGAAGACTCTAACCGAGCTCGGAAGTCCCACGTATGTCGTCTGGAGAACTACACAGTGGGGACTAGTCAGGCTAAGTAGACTAGTCCAATCATCTCCTTTGGGCCAGAGGACTTGGAAGGAGTAGAAGCTCTACACGAATACGTTCTGGTAATTGAAACTATGATAGTGAATTATGTTGTTAAATGAGTTTTTGATGATACAGGTAGCTCCGTCAACATTATTTTCAAGGCTGCCCTAGATCAGATGCAGATTGAGGAGGACAAGCTCCGACCTATCGCGACCCCATTGTTTGGTTTCCTGGGGCACTGAGTACAGCCACTGGGGCACATGTATCTCTCGCTATTGCTCACAGACAAGACATTGGCAAGGAAAAAAACTCCGTTCCGAGTGGTTGACACGACTTCTTCTTACAATGTGATTCTCGGTCGGCCGACATTGAATTTATTTCAAACCGTGGTGTCTATCTACCATCCGAAGGTCAAGTTTCTTGTAGGAGACCAGGTCGGGGAAGTCTGAGCATGCCAACTAGCTGCTCAGAGGTGATATGTCGACAAGATAAAAACTAACACTCATAACAGCCGGAAGATGCAGTAATCACTCCAGGAATCACTCTAGATTGAGTTGACTGACCTCCGAAACTCTGAAGAGGCTAAAGAAGAAAGAAGGTCGGAGAAACACGAGGAGATGGAAATGTTGGTATGGCTTGGCGGTTTCCAAGACAACCACGGGGTCGTATCTGAGAGACCTCTCTATATCTACAGATTAAAAATTTAATCCGAATAGAGATCCGTCCCCTAATGATCGACTCGTCGTCGTGTTAATTAATCCAAGTTACAACTTAGCTGAAACCGAGGTTAAGGCCTTGTTGTTGGATCGAGAGAACCGATAGAGGGGGGGGGTGAATATCGGAAATTATTTTTTTTCGGAAACACTTAGAGCAAGTACGCAGCGGAATTTAAGAAAAACACAATCACACAGAGGCACGATCGATTTTACTTGGTTCGGAGCCTGGGTCGACTCCTACTCCAAAGGCCCACGGTCGTTGACCGTTTACTTTGGGCAATTCTATATGAGGCGCAAATAGTTTACAGAAATAATTTTAGAGAATTCAGTACAGTAAACTAAAATAGCTCTTCTTTTATCGACGTCCGATGTAGGTCAACTTTTTGGGAGCAGCGGGACGTCGTCGACTCGAGTTGGGAGGTTTCCAGGGCGAGGCGCGAGAGCAGAAGAGCGTAGAAGCTTTGATTCGAAGTTGTGTCAGGAAGCCTGGGCGTTGGGTGCTATTTATAGCACCTCGGGGCGCCCTGGACGTCGGGGGCGCCCCCCCACGTGTCACGTGATCCGAGATTCTCTCGGTCAACCTTTATCCCACTCGAGTAGGGATGAGGTTTGACGCTGGGGGCGCCCTGCTTGACTCCTTCCGCGCGGGCTTCTCGACTGGATAAGGGTGATTGGCTTCGTTGGCGTAGGCGCGGGGCGCCTTGGCTGCTGAGGGCGCCTTGGGCGCTGAGGGCGCCCTGGGCGCTGAGGGCGCCCTGGGCGCTGAGGGCGCCCTGGGCGCTGAGGGCGCCCTGGCTGCTGGGGCGCCCTGGCTGCTGAGGGCGCCCCGGCCAGTATTCAGCCGACGCTCCTTTTTGCTTTATTTGTTTCATCTTCACCTTGGGGGCGCCCTGGACACTCAGGGCGCCCTACTCAGCTGCTGCCTCACTCTTTTGAGGCTTTCTGAGCTGCAGACACTTGTTCCTTTGGTCCTGCATCCAGGGTTAGTCCGAAAACAACATAAAGCAGTGAGTTGTTAGTTACATACAGCCTTAGCTGTCTTGGTTCTGACTTTGGGCCTCCTGAATGAAGCCCTAGGTCGAACCGACGCCTACTGTTCCCTCGACGGGGAACGCGTCCTCACCTACTCCTCTCGGGAGAATGTACCTGATGCCAACCGTTCCTTTGGTTGGACTTTTGCCTCGCGGTCCTTCGCCAGGTCTTGGATACCGAGCTGTCCTTCGCCCAGTGCCTAGCAGTCCTTCGCCTGGAGCTTAGCTGTCCTTCGCTAGGGCTTTTCACTCTGGCATTCTTTCGCCAGTGCCTAGCAGTCCTTCGCTAGGGCTTTTTGCCCTGGCATTCCTTCGCCATTGCCTAGCAGTCATTCGCTAGGGCTTTTTATTCTGCACACTCAAGTGACATGTTAGATCACAAATAACACTTAACTTTTGAACCCTGTTGCCATTATCAAAACACAGGTTTGACTTTGGTGCTTTCTGCACCAACAATCTCCCCCTTTTTGATTTATGGCAATCCTAGTTCAAAAAGTTAAGTTTAATCAAAAGGCATAAAAATTTGTTCCCTCCCCCTGGAGAGAATCTCCCCCTAGATTTTTCAAAAATACGTGGGGTTCTAAAACTTTACTTAGAATGATTTTCCACTTTGAAAACTTAAGTTTTAGGTACTTGGAAATCTTTTGATAACTTAAGTTTTAAAAGTACATAGAGGAGTTTTCGAAAGCATGAGTTTTAGAGTACTTGAACAATTTGGAGCCTTTAGTTTAGAGTACTCAAAAGTTTTGAAAACTTTAAGTTAAGTACTTAGTAACTTTTTGAAAAACTTGAGTACTTAGTAAATTTTGAAAATTTTAAGTACTTAGTAAAAAGACTTAAGGTAAAATTTTGAAAAACTTAAGTTCTTAGTGAATTTTGAAAGACTTAAAAACAGAGAGTTTGAGTAGCTAACTTTTTGAAAAGAGAGAGTTTGAGATTTTTGAAAACATTTGAACTCTCTCCTTTCCTATCTCTCCCCCTTTGCCATATATCAAAAAATAGATAAAGATAGCAGAATTTAAATTGCATAAAGGAAATACTTTTTATAAAGGAAAAATATTTGCATTACTTTGCTGTACTGAATTAAGACTTTGAACCAAATCAGTTAGTTTTCTCTTGTAGGGACCTGTCTAACCCATTTAGCTACTTACTAACTGTTATAAGCAGTAGTTTTCGCTAGGGTTAGTCAAGTTAAGTGTTTCTGTTCAAGTTAGATTTTCTAAACTTGACACTTAACTTGATTGCTGTGTAAATTGTATTTAGTGCCCCAATTACTGCAGATGCACTGACTTAAAGCATCATGAATTAAGGCAAAGACCTAAACATCTCAATCCTTTCTAGGTTATCAATCAAAAAGTATCCTAAAGTGCTTGTGAGATGCTGGCTTCTAAATCTATAGGTGCATGCAGTTCTAGGGTTAGGGCCTAAGCTAAGTCCATTCGTGAAAAAGCCCTAGTTTTGAAAGGGGGTAGTTTTGAAAGAAAACTAAGTTGAAAAAGATTAAAAAAACTGAAAAAATAACAGTTTTTCAAAATTTTATTTTTAGAAACTGATTTTTAAGTAAAGCAGTAAGAAAATCAACAGTAGAGTTAATCTATTCTACAGAGCACAATCCTAACTGCCTTCTTAGTGAGCTGAACTCAGACTCAGGTAAAGGTTTTGTGAATATATCAGCTAAGTTGGATTTTGAGTCTATATGTTTAAGTACTATCTCACCCCTGGCTACATGGTCTCTAACGAAGTGGTGTTTAACTTCTATGTGTTAGTCTGGATGTTGGATTGGATTTTTGGTTAAATTGATTGAGATTATATTGTCAATGAAGACTT
>JAGFNQ010002478.1:441928-461193 GCA_024364735.1 Boesenbergia rotunda | reverse complement strand
TTTTTCGCAAACTTTTATTTTATGATTATGTCGATACACTATAAGGTTGCATGCTAGATACGAAGTTAAAATAATTTAGGAAATTATTTTATGCAAACTCTTCCGCTGCACGTAAAAATTTTAAATTTTACGAACTCGTATCCTTGTCGACATGCACCCGGTCCCAACAGTGGTATCAGAGCCGGTTAGTGTTCGACTTAATCAATAATTGTTTGTGAAAACTTTGTCATGATCTCAATTTCGGAAAAAATTTTCCAATTATGGAAACTTTCAATTATAATAAATTTTAGATTTAGGAATTTCAAAGTTTGGAAATCCTCATGAAATTTCGCAAACGTTTGAAATTTTCTATTTTCTGAAATTTTATAATAATTTCGAAATCTTCCCATCTTTGGAAACTTTCAATTTTGGAAATTTTTCTATTTTAGAATTTTTCCAATTTTGGAAATATGTAAGTTTTCCTTTGTACCAGAAACTTACAATTATTCTGAAAATCAATTTTCGAAATCTCGCAATTTTGGGCACTTTCTTTTAAGAAAGTCTAGACAAATTCATGGACAGTTAATTGACAATTAAATTTGAATTGGTTTTTAAATTGACAACAAAATTCTTTATTTTGGATTGAGCCTCGGGGAGCCGTCCAATTTAAAGTTAGTTGTTGTAATTTAATGTCCCGATTTTAATTGAAATTGTCATGTTTGATTGGATTGAGCCTCGGGGAGTCGTCCAATTGGATTTACAACACATTACTTTTCTTTGGGTATCTGAGCCTCGGGGAGCCACCCTTAGAAACAATTTGTTTTAATTAATTAAATCCATGAATAAAATATGTTTAAGAGGTGATGCTCTTACATATTGTTGTCTCCAAAATTAATTAGGAAAATGGTTTCCTATAGAGTTTCTTAAATGAGATTTTCATGAAAATAATATGTAGTTGAATTAAGGGATTTGTCTCTTAATTTAACAAGATTTGATTTAGAGAAATCAAAGTCTTGAACATATTATTTCCGAAATTATTATGACAATTTAGGAAATTGTTTCCCAAAACAATTCCTTTAATAAAGTATGAAATTATGATTAGGAAATCCGGTTCCTAATTTAATTCATGAGACTTGATAAATTAAGTCACATACATACTTTATTAAGGAAATCGTTAGTCATGACATAATTTTATGTCATGAATGTGCTTAAAAGAATGAGACCCAAAACCCCTTACAAAATATTAAGGCCAACACCTTCCATTAATATGGTTAGAATCGGAGTTTTGTTTCTCGCTTGGGTTGATGGACACATCCATGCCCGACTTGAACCTCAACATGTTCAAACCATGGAATTAGTTTATGAATAATATAGTTCGAGTCAGAGGTCAATCATTAGTTTTGGTTGTTGGACACATCCAAGCCTGACTAAGCGGTTGAATGAGCTCCAACCATATTAAAACTATTTCTTGATTAATGGGTCAGCCTTAAGCTTGGAGCATCGATTTGTTGTGCCACAGCCAAGGTCGATGCAAAGAGAGGTGCAGTTGGGTGCTATGTATAATGATACATACTTGTTAATGAGTTAACAACCCAATGTTTATGCAAACATTCAATTAGTTGATAGCATAATGTGATAGTTACATATATGTGATGTGTAATCGGTATAATTACCTACCTTCATAGCTAAGAAGAACTTGATGGCCACAGCCATGGTTGTTCTTATCTATGGTTGGATATCAACCTATTTGGAGATGTTCCTACGATCTCCCGAATTGATAATAAGGGTGACTCAATTCGTAAAATAAATAGGATTTAATTTATGTATGTTGATACATTCTTTAATAAATCTTCTCACATAATCTCAATTTGTATTTCTAGGTTAATCACTCGATCATGTCTTCTCTGAATTTGCGTTCCATCTTGGACACCAACAAATTAACTGGGCCTAACTTCATGGACTGGCTTCGAAACCTGAGGATAGTCCTCAAGGCAGAGAAGATTGCTTATGTCCTTGAAAATCTACTTCCCTCAAATCCTCCAGCAGATGCAACTCCAGACCAATTGGTGGCCTATCAGAAACATGTGACCGATTCTGAACTTGCAAGTTGCATCATGCTAGCCTCTATGATACCTGAGCTGCAAAAGCAGCATGAGCATATGGATGCTTATACCATCATCTTCCATCTTAATGAGTTGTTTGAAGAGCAGGCGAGATCCGAAAGGTTCGAAGTCTCCAGACTCCTCTTCACAACTAAGATGCAGGAAGGCACTTCCGCCTCGCAGTTTGTGCTAAAGATGTTGGGGTACATTGAGCGACTAAACACACTCGGTTTTGCAATGGATCATGAACTAAGTATTGACTTAATTCTGAGTTGTTTGCCCAAAAGTTATTCGCAATTTGTGATGAACTATCGGATGAACAAGCTGGAAACTACCATTCCTGAGTTAGTCAACCTGCTGAAGTCTGTAGAGCCTTCTGTAAAGCAGGAACAAAAGGCAGTTCTGTTAGTTGGTTCCTCGAAGAAAGGTTCTAAGAGGAAGGCCAAAGAACAGAATAAGGGAAAGAAGAAAAAGGCTAAAAAGACTGAAAAGAAACCAAAAGGCACTTGCCATCATTGTGGCAAGGAGGTCACTGGCGAAGAAATTGCAAAGTTTATCTTGAGTCCTTGAAGAAGAAGGCATCCGATGCCCCGTCCTCTTCAGGTATCTTCGTTATTGAATGTCACTCTATTTCCTCAAATACCTGGGTACTTGATACTGGGTGTAGCTCACATATATGTAATGACATACAGGGGCTAAGGAATAGAAGAAGACTCGTCAAGGGAGAAGCAGATTTGCGAGTTGGAAATGGAGCAAAGATTGCTGCTGTTGCCATCGGAACATACTTGCTAAAGCTCCCGACTGGACGTATCTTAGAACTGGATAATTGTTATTTCGTTCCTTCGTTAATAAAGAACATTGTATCTATTTCATGTTTGAATGAAAAAGGTTATCATTTGACTTTTAGTAACAATTGTTGTTACATAACTTTAAATGGTGTTCTTTATGGGAATGGAACTTTGTGCAATGGCATCTACACGTTAGATTTATCCAGTGACGTTTTCAATATCGAAGTTAGCAACAAACGTGCTCGAATAGATAATCGAATAGACTCCTACACTTGGCATTGCCGTCTTGGCCATGTAAGTAAGAAACGCATGACCGAATTGCACCGATGTGGAATTTTGGAATCATTTGAACCCGATTCATTTGATACATGCGAATCGTGCTTAAAAGGCAAGATGACCAAATTACCCTTTACCGGAAAAGGTAATCCAGTGGGAGAATTGCTTGGTCTAATACATACTGATGTATGTGGACCAATGTCAACTCTTGCACAAGGAGGCTATAGCTACTTCATCACCTTTATCGATGATCACTCACGATTCGGGTACGTGTTCTTGATGAAACACAAATCTGAAGCCTTTGAGAAATTCAAAGAGTTCAGAAATGAAGTAGAGAAACAGCTTGGCAAAAGTATTAAAATACTTCGATCCGATCGGGGTGGTGAATACTTAAGTCAAGAGTTTCAAGATTATCTAAGGGACAATGGGATATTATCCCAATGGACTCCGCCATATACACCACAGCATAATGGTGTATCTGAGAGGCGAAACCGAACCTTGATGGACATGGTTAGGTCGATGATGAATCATGCAACTCTTCCAAAATCCTTTTGGGGTTATGCACTTAAGACAGCTGTTTATTTATTAAACAGAGTCCCGACCAAGGTAGTCTCTACTACTCCATATGAGATTTGGAATAGTAAGAAACCTCACTTAACTCACCTTAAGATATGGGGTTGTCCTGCTTACGTGAAGCGGGTTGTATCAGACAAATTGGATGCTAAGTCTGATAAATGTCTATTTATTGGATACCCTAAGGAAACGAAGGGTTACCAATTCTATCATCCCTTGGAACAAAAGGTGTTTGTTTCAAGGCATGCTGTATTTCTAGAAAAAGAATTTCTTTTACAAGAAAACAGTGGGAGTGGCTTTGAACTTGATGAAGTTCAAGAAACTCCAATAGACATTACAGAGACACCGAGTCTAGGCCCACAACCGATAATTCATAATGATGAGCTATCAGTTGAACCTAAAACTACACCACCTCTTCGTAGGTCTGATAGGACACGCAACATTCCAGAGAGATACGGATTTCTCGTAAGTGAATCGAACGACGTGTTGCTCATTGGCGATGACGAACCTATCAGTTATGAAGATGTTCTGAAAAGTTCAGAAAGGGACAAATGGCTTGAAGCCATGAAGTCGGAAATGGATTCCATGTACGAAAATCAAGTATGGGACTTGGTTAACCCACCTGAAGGGATTAAACCCATAGGGTGCAAGTGGGTTTTCAAGAAGAAAACCGACATGGAAGGTAATGTTGTTACCTTTAAGGCTAGATTAGTGGCAAAAGGATATCGTCAGAAACAAGGAATTGATTATGACGAAACCTATTCGCCAGTAGCTATGCTTAAATCCATTCGGATGCTCCTAGCCATAGCAGCTCATTATGATTATGAGATTTGGCAAATGGATGTGAAAACAGCTTTCCTTAACGGAAACCTGCTTGAGGACGTATACATGATACAGCCTGAAGGTTTCACATCGGTTGATAAAACCAAGGTATGCAAGCTTCGACGATCCATATATGGACTGAAGCAAGCATCTAGGAGCTGGAACATCCGTTTTGATGAGACAATCAAAAAGTTTGATTTCTCACAAAATCCTGACGAACCCTGTGTGTACAAGAAGGTTAGTGGGAGTGCAGTCGTATTCCTAGTATTATATGTCGACGACATCTTACTTATAGGAAACGATATTTCAGTCTTACAGACAGTTAAAATTTGGTTATCCAAAACTTTCTCCATGAAAGACCTGGGAGAAGCAACCTATATCCTTGGGATTAGAATCTATAGAGATAGATCAAAACGGTTGCTCGGTCTTTCACAGTCTACATATATAGACCGAGTGCTAAAAAGGTTTAGCATGTCGGAATCCAAGAAAGGTTACCTTCCCATCAGGCATGGGATCAACCTTTCAAAGTCTATGTGTCCGCGCACAGAAGACGAGAGGATTTGCATGAATAAGATTCCCTATGCATCCGCGATAGGATCTATCATGTATGCTATGTTATGTACTAGGCCTGATGTATCGTATGCTTTGAGCGTCACAAGCAGATACCAGTCGGATCCAGGAATGGATCACTGGGCGGCTGTTAAGACAATCCTTAAGTACTTAAGAAGAACTAAGGATGTGTTCCTAATATATGGAGAAGGAGATTTGGTAATACGTGGGTATACAGATGCCAGTTTCCAGACAGATAAGGATGACTCCAAATCGCAGTCTGGATACGTATTTACTTTGAATGGAGGCGCAGTAAGTTGGAAAAGTTCCAAACAAGACACCGTAGCGGATTCCACCACGGAAGCGGAATATATCGCAGCTTCGGAAGCAGCAAAGGAAGCAGTCTGGATCAAGAAGTTTGTCTCCGAACTTGGTGTGGTTCCAACCATTGATGATGCAGTGCCGGTTTACTGCGACAACAATGGAGCTATTGCACAAGCAAAGGAACCAAGGTCTCATCAGCGATCCAAACACGTGCTTCGCCGCTATCATCTGATCAGAGAGATTATAAGTAGGAATGACATACAAATTGAGAGAGTTCCCACTGAAAGGAATATAGCGGATCCTTTAACTAAGGCCTTGCCTCAAAGCAAGTTTGAGGGTCATGTTAGAGCCTGTGGTATTGGATACCGTAGCGATTGGCATTAGGCCAAGTGGGAGTTTGTTAGTGATATGAGAGAAGTGTCCTAAGGCAATCGCCTTATGATTGTAAAACATTTATATTAATAAATGATAATTCACTATTTGAGTATACATGCTTGTGTATTTGATTGGGATCTTAAACTCATCTACTGAATGTCCGCAATACAACTCACAGCATAAGAGAATTTGTGATGAGATCACAACTAGTGATTATCTCTAAATGCGCAAATGTGAAGTATTGAAAATATCCCTAGTCGATGAATTGATAAAAACGGACACTATCAATTCTGTTGAGACTAGCATGGGTTATTCTCTAATCAGCTGATTCTCACTGGCTGGTGACATTGGGATGTCCGGAGATAAACATGGATGCTAGTTAAGGGAACTAGTTCATTGGAGTGACTAGCTGTAAGACTTCATATGGGAATCTACATGTAGATATGTCAATGAAGATCTTACTGCGGCTTAAGTGCGATGTTCCTTTGACTTGCGGTGTTCAAGTCATCTTGGTCATGGAGACTTATACTTTGACATCTTAAGCAAGCATCTCCAAGGAGGTGTGGACCCAGGATGATCGGGTATAAGCCGAAGTGCCCGAAGATGTTTGAACAGCCTACAAAGGATTCACCACTCCTTGCGAGGAGATGTATACCCAGGCCTATCGTCGGATTGTTACTCAAAGCCTCTGGCCAGAGCATATCATGTTTAGAGTGAGAGTCTCTAAAATACATGAGAGTAATTAGAAATCCAAAGGACGAGTAAGACATTACTTGGGCTAGGTGTGACGTAGTCAGCCTAGTGGGGACTGACACCATAGACCGTGTCCTGAACCAAGTGGGTATAAGGTGGTGAAGGGAATGGGGCACGATTCATTAGAGCTGCTGAAGGGTTTCAGAATAATTTCTTCTGAGGTCAAACCGTTGATCTTTCGATTAATTGGGGATCATGATGTACTACTAGGTGCCACTCATGATCGTTCTATAATTTGTTGATTATAGACGGCCAACATAAATCGAAAGCCTATTTAGTCACACGCACTACGAGTAATCCGAGGGATTTAAAACGAGTTGAAAATTAGATTTTCCGATCAAGAGAAATAAGTCGAATCTGAGTTAGTCAGAGGCGCAATGGAAGCTAAAAATGGCTAAGTCTTTTGAAGGCTTTTTGGGCGAATTAAATGAGTTTAATTCGCGGCGGTTCGGGTTGGTTTTGGCCGGCCAAAGAGGGTGCCCTCTTTGGTGGCCGGCCAAATAGAGGAGAATAAACCAATTTAATTGGTTTAATTAATAAGATAAATCCAGCGCGATTTATTTTATAAATTATGGATAAATAAATTTGTATAAAGAAATTTATATAAATAAATTTGTAGAAATTTATTCTTTTTATGGAAGTTAAAATAATCCATGAATTGGGTTTATTTTAATTTTATAAAATCAATTATGAATTGATTTTTCCATAATAAGAAAGTTTATAAATTTCTTATAAAATTTATTCCATAATTTAAAGAGAAGAAGAATTAGTTTTTATTATAAATTAGTTTATAATAAAGACTTGGTTTAAACGGAATTAATTCATAAGAATTTATAGGATAAATTTCTTATGATAAATAATTAGTTTTATTATAAAGTTAGTTATAATAAAATTCATAAGAGAATTTATAGGATAAATCTCTTATGATAACTAATTTGTTTTATTATAAATTGTTTATAATAAGACTAGGCTTAAAAGGAATAAGCAATAAGAAAATTTATAAGATAAATTTCTTATAACTAATTCCGTTAATTCGGTTTAGAGGGAGACTTAGCAAAGGAGTTGCTACTATATAAAGGAACCAAAGGCTAGCCCTTATTCCAACACAATTAAGAGATTAATTACTCCCTCTCTCTTTCTCTTAATCTCCTCTCCTCCACCTCTTCTTCCTCCCTTAGGGCCGGCGCACCCTAGCCTCTCTAGGGCCGGCGCCCAACCACAACACCAACAAGGGTGTTTGCCGTGAGGTATCAAGAAGGAGAAGAACCCGAAGACGAAGAAGAAGAAGCGGATAGCGACTCCTCTCTTCTCGGAATTTGATTCCGTTATTTCATCGGTTAGTTTTTCCATTATTTCTCTTGTCCTTCTAGTTGTGCCTTCCGAGAATCTAGTAGTTCTCGTCGGCACAAAACTCGTGACTTTGTGAAGTCATCCCGAAGAGAACTCGGCGTGGACGCGAATAGAGGCGGAGCTTCCAAGGGACGCTACGGTTGGATCTCGTCCCTTACTTCGAGTTACGCGAGGTACTTGGTAAATTAGTTTACTTTTCGCAAACTTTTATTTTATGATTATGTCGATACACTATAAGGTTGCATGCTAGATACAAAGTTAAGATAATTTAGGAAATTATTTTATGCAAACTCTTCCGCTGCACGTAAAAATTTTAAATTTTACGAACTCGTATCCTTGTCGACATGCACCCGCCCGGTCCCAACAACATATGTGTGGCCTTGCCATTATAGATGAGACACCTAAGGAGGTGACTAAGGCTAAGAGCTCAAGGAAGAGCTCTAGGAGTCAAGATGGGATCCATGACCAATGGATCTTGGGAGGATTTCTCCTAGGGGACTAGATGGATTGTGGAATATGCCAAAGAATTTGGAAGACTAACTTGAGTCTTAATCCTTGGGATTTGACACATCAAAAGTGAGTTTTATTGACCAAAAGATGGCAATAAGACTATATTGCATGGAAGTTGGTTTTCAATATGTAGATGCCATATAAATCAATGCTAGGGGTGCATTGTGCTTGGGTATGAGAAGATACATCAAGAAGAGATCAAAATTAGGACTTTAGGTCAAGGATAAATTGAACCAATTAGATAATTTTAAGTGTTGTGTCAATCTTGGGATTGGTGATAGATTTATTCGGAAACATATTTTCCCAAGTAGACATACGTGTCACAAATCTCTCTACAAAGGTTGAGAATTTTTAGAGATTTGTAGAATTAGTTACTCATTTATGAAGTTAGGACAAAAAGCTAAAAATTGGATATCAGTCGACTGGTTCTGCACCAGTCGACTGGTATAGTTCATCCAGAAACTAGGATATTCTAAGGCATCAGTCGACTGATCTCCCATCAGTCGACTGATCTTTCTGTATGGTTTATCAGTCGACTGACCCAGGGGTAGTCGACTAATGGTGCGAATAGTTAAAAAAAAGAGTCACGCGGGGGGGGGGGGCAGCCAAACCTAGGTGTTCAGCGCCACCCACCCGCGATTTCTCCTGTCCCTCAACCCTCCTAACTGTTGTAAGTTTCCCCAAGGCCCTATAATCACATTTCTAGCCTCCCTCCACCTTAGATCCAAGGCTAGGGCTAGAAGAACATCCCTCCTTGAGTCAACCTTCATCAGCATTCATCATGCAACGTGCGGGGAATCGGTAACAACTTGTGTGGTTTATTTTCACATTTAGTTCATGATTCATGACTAACATGTCCCTTTTTGCATGTTTGTTTCTTGTTTTTCTTCTTTATTGGGTAATTTTGGGTACATGCATGGGTTAATTGCATCTTAGGGTTGTACAAAAGAGAAGGATGGGTGAGAGACCATCCCAACAGCATCCTGTAGATCCTGTGACACCTCGATTTCTTTCCGAAGCCTACCAGCGGAGATTTGCAAGTGCTGATTTTGTGTTAATGAATTGTAGGTATCTTAACCAGTCATATTTTCAAGAAAATACCCCTCACATTGTTGAGATAATTACCTATTTTGGTTTAGAGAAGCTAGTCTATTGTCAGCATTATGTCAACATTGACCTGAGCAAAGAACTTTATGCTAATCATACATGCATTAGTCCCAATGATGGGACATATGAGTCCATGGTAGCAGGAGTTACCATCCCCTTTTCATCTGCGTTACTAGCATCGTTCTTAGGGTATAGGGTTTCCAATAACGCATTTACATGTTTTCCTAAAGTCAACGAGCCCTTCAGCCTTCCTAATGTAACCTTGGATCAAATTCATCGTCACTATTTTGAAAGACCTTGACCTCCTCTCCAGCGTATCTTTGAAGCTAGGCGCATGAGTCCAGTCAGTAATGTATTATATAAAGTTGTCCTAGATTGCATTCTGCCAATTGTCACCAAGGGAAGGTCGAAGATTCAGCTGCCTCACTTGGTGATGATGTATGCATTGGAGAGGAGATTAGATATTGACATCGTTTTGCATATATTTGCATCCATTGTCTATTTTCGCATGGTGTCAATAGAAAACTCTACATGCCATTTTGTCACATGTTGATCGAATTCTTCAAGTCTAGAGGTATTAGCACTGCTAGAGGTCAGATACATAGTTTGTCCAAGGATTACGACTAGATCGACTCTCGGTAGCTCTCCCTGGCTGGGATTGGGAGTCAGCAGGGGGTGATAGTCTGGCGACAGCATCATGCTTCTTCTAGTTCTGATGATGATGAGGAGGCTGTGCCTGCTGCTGCTGCTGCTGCTGGGGTTATAGAGGAGCAGTTTTCCCTACTACGGTCAGAGGTTCATGGTCTTAGGGAGGATGTTCAGAGTATCCAGCAGCGGCAGATTGATACTCAGGGGGAGGTGCATGATCTCACGGAGCAGTTTCAGAGGTACCAACAACGCCAGAATAAGATGTATGAGATAATGCAGCAGTGGAACCTTATGTATCAGGCCCCTCCTCCTCCTCCAGGCGATGACATGTAGGCTCAGCTTGATTTGGATGTAGTAGTGTTGAGAGTGTATTTAGCTTTAGCATTCATTTATCTCTCAAACACTATATTTCTCATTGTAATGTTTGATGATTTTTGTAGCATATAATTATATTTTTCTATGAACTTCTAATTCATGTTTTATATTGCTCATATGAAGTTTCATTTCCTTATTATTACTTTGTGGTTATATGATGAATTTTTACTATGTCTTCTTTCGATAGTTTATGGAAAACGGGAGAGTTTTTATCACTTATTTTGTCTTGAGGATCTATATGACAAAAGGGGGGAGGTGTGAAAACATTCTATGTTTTAAATGGTATAGGATAGACTTAGAAAGCAAGTGGTTTCAAATCTAGCATGGGAAGTTTGATACAAACTTGATGTTTTTCAAAAAATTAGAATTTTTGTCAAAAAGTCAAGCATATTTGGTATTTTCACGAAACTATATTTTTCTAGGGTAGAATCTATCATAAGAAATATGCTTGCAAAATTTTAAAATTTTTTAAATTTTGTGAAATTTATTAGGGGTTTCTGAATTTCGACTGACAATTCAGTTTAGAGTGTATGATCGACTGCCCTTGGGGCAGTCGACTGATCTTTCTGTAGGATTGTGGTTTGCAGGCACCAGTCAACTGGTGCCGGGGAAGTCGACTGGTACTGCTGTTTTCAGATTTCTGGGGGTTTTCAGAAATAGAAAGGTGCTCTCATTGATACTAGGGTTATGATTGCTTGGGGCAATCTTTTTGATGGTGTCAAAGGGGGAGAACGTGTGGTTTTAAGTTAGGTTTTAACTTAACTTGTGGATAATTGAAAATTATATGGAGGGCATAGGTTAAGGGGGAGGTTGCATGTTTATGCTTCTTGATTAACTATGTTCTTTAATTTTCAATTGTTACTGTTGTTTACACCTAATATAAACATATTGCCACACATCAAAAAGGGAGAAATTGATGGGGCAATCAGCCCAAGTTTGATCGGGAAGATCATGGGTTTTGATGTGTGTGTCAATATGATTGAGTTAGGGTTTCGTGTTGATCTAATATGTGTATATGAGTATACAGGTTTGCAAGATACACATTAGTTGGACGTCTTCAGGGCCGGTGAAGGATGGCATGGAGGCAAACCGAGGTCTTGTGTGCACATCCGAGGGGCCATGGACAAAGCAGGGACGATGAGACTAGGGAAGCGGTCTTCGAGGCATCTGTTAAGGATGGCATGGAGGCAAGCCGAGGGCTTGTGTGCGCATCTGAGGGGCGAGAGCCAAAGTCGAAGAGGGCTTGAAGGAACAGATCGAGGCTGCTGGAGCAGGGATGATGAGCTGAGGGAAGCGGACTTCGAGGCATACGTGAAGGATGACATGGAGGCAAGCCGAGGGCTTGCGTGCGCATCTGAGGGACGAGAGCCAAAGTCGAAAAGGGCTTGAAGGCAACAGGTCGAGGCAGCTGGATGAAGAGTCGACTGAGTCGTGAGGGTTCGAGTGCTGAGGGATTGTACTCGGGTAGGGAACTCTGGGACTAAGTCGTGAGGGTTCAAGTGCTGAGAGAAATGTTCTGGGGAAGGGAAACCCTAGGCTTAGAGAGTTGGTAGTCGACTGATGCTTGATCAGTCGATTGGTAAAGAGCACAGAAAGATCAGTCGATTGGTAAAGGACCAGTCGACTGGTGTCGACCAGAATGTGAATGGTCAAGGTAGTGACATTTGAATTCGCATGGACCAGTGGACTTCCCCAGGGGCAGTCGACTGGTAACGGTCAAACCAGCCTCGAGCACTATTTAAGAGGGGTCGCTTATGGCTGTTTCTTCTTGGCGAAACAAGCTTGGTAAGAGCCTGTTAGTAGCCTACAAGTGCTCAGGTCATGTCAAAGGGTTGTGGCAAGGTTTCTCCACCCACAAGGAGCGACAAGAGCTAGCCAGAGGTGCTTCGGGGAATCATCCACCGAAGGATCGGGATCGTCCACCTTATGGACAGCCGTGGAGTAGGAGTTTCATCTCCGAACCACATAAATCGGTGTGTCGTTCTTAGTTGTTAATTTTTATTGTTTTAATTTTTGTTATTTCGCTTACGCACTAACAACTTGTAGGAAGAAAATCGAATCGAAAGCTATTCACCCCCCCTCTAGCTTAACACAAAGGTCCTAACATCGATCACACATAGAGGAGAGAACTTGGGCATCGACCGATGGAAGGGAGATGAGGAGGAGGAGTTCGACTTCACTCGTTTGCGTGAGGTGAGTGGCGATTCGACGAAGTAGCTCTATGGCTAAGATGCTAAGGAAGGAAAAGGAATTTAAGTGAGCGCCCCTTTTTGCTATTAACCCCTCCCTCTTTGATTAATGACATCTACCTCCCCAAAACCTAGTTAAATCCACTTTACTCCCCTATAAATACCACAAATAACCTCAGATAAATCCAGAAAAAGTCCTAAAAATTATCGCAAAATTCTACAAGATTATTTCTTGATTTAGCCTTCGGAATTACTTGTCATTTTTTACAGTGACACCTAGTTGGGGTAATTGGATTGAATCTTGGTGCTCGGGCACCCACTAGTCAAGGCGCTTGGATTGAATCCTGGTGTCCTAATTAATTTTTTTAAATCAAAATTTTCTTAAATATAAATCCTATATATATATTTACTATATCATGTGAACACATAAATTGTTTTTATTTTTAATTATTTTTACATTGAACACTATAACTCAAATGAGACTCCTGAATCCTATAAGAAAAATCTTGTTAGCTTAAATCTAAGTCAAAAAATAAAATAAAATTTAAAAAATGCTCTTAATTAACAATCTAGGTACATGCATTCAATCCAAATGCCTGGATTCAGTCCAGGCACTCTAGGCATGCACAGTCACACACACAACCAGGGATGGGAATGGATCGAGTTCCTGAATTCAATCCTTGCACATGGATTCAGTCTAGGCGCTCTAGGCATGCACAGTTTCACACGCAACTAGGGATGACAATGGATCAGATTCGGGTCGGATTTCATATCCTCCGTACCCATACCATCAGGTATCTGATATCCATCCTCATAGTCATACCCGTTAAAGGATCGGATATATGTTATAGAAATAAATTTTCTTTTTCTATTCAACTATTGTCATTCAACAAAAATATTATATATATATATATATATATATATATATATATATATATATATATATATATATATATATATATATGTATATATGTATTTATATATATATAGTCCCTCCATTCCCTCCTTCATTCAAGTAGGATATCAGATTCTCCGTCAAATTCAGAGGAAATTATCATTCCTACACGCAATAGGCGCACGATATATCAATTATATATATATATCTATATATATATATATATATATATATATATATATATATATATATAATTGATATATACATGCTTATTGCTTTGTCCATGAGCGAAGCCAAACATTAAAAATAATATATATATATTAATCAGGTTAGATAACATTGTATTTGAGACAACCGATTCGGTCCTATAAAAGTTATTCACTAGCCATCATAGTAAATCGAAAAGTGCTCATGGTGGATGATCTAGAAGTCCAACAATCTATGATTGTACGTGATCCGGGCGAGTAGTTTTCAGAGAGGGTCAAGGGCCCGGTCAGAGTGGGTCCGGATTGAATAGGATTAAGGGGGGATGACCTAAGTCGGGTGAGCCAGATACAGATATAGCGAAGGGGAGTGAAAAGTCGAGGTATGTGGACTCATGGCTTGACCGCTGTCATCTGGGCACGAACTTCCAGTCAGAATCAAATTGGATCGGTCACCCGGGGTCGGGTACTCGGGGTCGGCCACTCGAGATTGGGAACCCGGGGTCGGTCGCCCAGGAGCAGGCTCCCGGGGTCGGGAACCTAGGGTCGGCCACTCAGGGTTAAGCACTCGGAGTCGGCCACCTGGGGCCGGTCGCCCAGGGTTAGGCACTCGGGGTCGGGCACCCGGGGTCGGGCACCCAGGTCGGTCACCCAGGGTCAGGCACCCGGGGTCGCCCACTCGGGGTCGAACTCCCGGGATCAGGCACTCGGGGTCAATCGGGGTCGGCCAGTCGGCCATTTGGCCGGTCGGGGTCGGCCACTCGGGGTCAGCCAGTCGGGGTCACACCGGATCGAGCATCCTGGATCGAACACTCTCGAACCGCCCCAAGAACATGAGGGGCCGAGAGGCGGAGCTTGTCTGACCGATCTAGGTCATGGGTTGGTAGACATGAGCCGACTATCCCGTATGAGTGACAGGTTGCCTCAGCAGCAAAGATCGTCCAAATCTCCCCATTTATGAGGAAAAGGCCCCTGACATAATCATGACCTGACAAAGCCACCAAATATCAATGGGGATCAGAGGAGACAAATTGGACATATTGTCAGGCGGTTGTGGCAGTCTCACAAGGCAACTAAAGCTGTCATTAGCTCAGTCTGCCAACTGAACCATCCTTAATGAGACAAGACAGCTCTGACAAGTCAGAGGGCTTCCCCTCCCCTATATAAACCCCCTTTGGGGCTCCAAAGAGGGAGTTGTCACCATTTGGAAACTCTGCCTCCCTATGCGCTCTCATTTTTGGTCCGACCCATGCCACTTGTGTCCTATTAGCACTCAAGCCCAACCCCGACCCCCACGCTACTACAGACCGAGGTCATCTTGGTCTGACCGAGTCATCCATGGGAAAACCATCTTCACTTGTCGACAGGATCAAATTTGGCACCGTCTGTGGGAACTCAGCCTGATCAAAAGTTGAAGATGAGTGACTCTAACAGGGTGACCATTAATCTTTCACAAGAAGACCTTGATTTGCTGGTAGCAGCTAAAGCTCAGAAGTTAGCAGCAGAGCAGAAGATGGTCGCCTGACCGACATAGGAGGGCCCTGCCGAGCTAATGGCTCGCGTTGGCCCCGAAGGAGGGGCTCGCACGGGTGACAACCCTCACTTTCGCCGAGCATTCTTCGGCCCAGCGGAGGGGGTGGGACAGTCTGACCCTCAAGAAGTTTCTTCTAGCCAAGCCAGAATCAACAAAGGGAAGGCCCCTACCAGCAAGCCCCGGCTGATCACACCGGGTTACCCTTCTCTATCCAAGTCCTGCAAGAACCGGTTCCCAAGCACTTCAGACTCTTATCCATCCCTGAATATGGAGGGACTACAGACCTAGAGGAACACTTGATGAAGTTTGAGAACGCGGCATTGCTGCATCAGTATTCAGACGGTATCAAGTGCCGAGCCTGTTGGATCGAGAGAACCAATAGAGGGGGGGGGGGTGAATATCGGAAATCATTTTTCGAAAAAACTTTGAGCAAGTACGCAGCGGAAATTAAGAAAACAAAATCACACAGAGACACGATCGATTTTACTTGGTTCGGAGCTTGGGTCGACTCCTACTCCAAGGCCCACGGTCGTTGACCGTTTACTTTGGGCAATTCTATATGAGGCGCAATAATAGTTCACAAGGATTGATTTACAAATTCAGCACAGTAAACTAAATAATTAAAAAGGCTCTTCTTTTACCGACGTCCGATTGTGGGTTGACCTTTTCCGGAGCAGCGGGACGTCGTCGACTCGAGTTAGGCAGTTTCCGGAGCAAGGCACGAGAGCAGAAGAGCGTAAAAGCGTTGTGTTGGAGTTGTTCTTGGAAGCCTGGGCGTTGGGTGCTATTTATAGCACCTCGGGGCACCCCCCCCCCCACGTGTCACGTGATCCGAGATTCGCTCGGTCAACCTCTATCCCACTTGAATAGGGATGAGGTTTGACACTGGGGGCGCCCTGGACGCTGGGGGCGCCCTGCTTGACTCCTTCCGCGCGGGGGTCTCGGCTGGATAAGGGTGATTGGCTTCGCTGGCTAAGGCGCGGGGCGCTTTGGCTGCTGGGGGCACCCTGGGCGCTGAGGGTGCCCTGGGCGCTGAGGGCGCCCTGGGCGCTGAGGGCGCCCTGGGCGCTGAGGGCGCCCTGGCTGCTGGGGGCGCCCTGGCTGCTGGGGGCGCGCCGGCCAGTATTCAGCCGAGGCTCTTTGTTGCTTCATTTGTTTCATCTTCACCTTGGGGGCGCCCTGGACACGCAGGGTGCCCTACTTAGCTGCTGCCTCACTCCATTGAGGCTCTCTGAGTTGCAGACACTCGTTCCTTTGGTCCTGCATCTAGGGTTAGTCCGAGAACAACATAAAGCAGTAAGTTGTTAGTTTTATACAGCCTTAGCTGTCTTGGTTCTGACTTTGATTTCCAAAATGGAACCCTAGGTAGAACCGACGCCTACTGTTCCCTCGACAGGGAACGCGTCCTCACCTACTCCTCTCGGGAGAATTTACCTGATGCCAACCGTTCCTCTGGTTGGACTTTTGCCTGACGGTCCTTTGCCAGGTCTTGGATGCCGAGCTGTCCTTCGCTCGGTGCCTAGCATTCCTTCGCTAGGGCTTCAGTCCCAAGCTGTCCTTCGCCTGGCGCCTAGTAGTCCTTCGCTAGGGCTTTTCACTCTGGCATTCCTTTGCCAGTGCCTAGCAGTCCTTCGCTAGGGCTTTTCACTTCTGGCATTCCTTCGCCAGTGCCTAGCAGTCCTTCGCTAGGGCTTTTTACTCTGCACACTCATGTGACATGTTAGATAACAAGTAAGACTTAACTTTTGAACCCCATTGCCATTATCAAAATACAGGTTTGACTTTGGTACTTTCTGCACCAACAATCTCCCCCTTTTTGATTTATGGCAACCCTAGTTCAAAAAGTTAAGTTTAATCAAAAGCATAAAAATTTGTTCCCTCCCCCTGGAGGGAATCTCCCCTAGATTTTTCAAAACGTCGTGGGGTTCTAAGTTTAAAAAACTTTACTTAGAATGATTTTGTACTTTGAAAAACTTAAGTTTAGATACTTTAGAAATCTTTTGATAACTTAAGTTTTAAAAGTTCATAGAGGAATTTTTGAAAGCATGAGTTTAGAGTACTTAACAAAAATTTGAAGCCTTAAGTTTAAAGTACTCAAATGTTTTTGAAAACTTTTAAGTTAAGTACTTAGTAGGATTTGAAAAACTTAATCACTTAGTATACTTTGAAATAATTTAAGTACTAGAAAGGTTTTTGAAAAGCTTTGAAAAGTAGCTAACTTTTTGAAAAATTTTTTTGAAAGTTTGAAAAAGATTTGAACTCTCTCATTTCCTATCTCTCCCCCTTTGCCATATATCAAAAATAGGTAGATATTGTAGAAATTAAATTGCATAAAAGAAATGACTTTCATATAGGAAAAATATTCGTATGATTTTGCTGTACTGAACCAAGACTTAGACCAAATCAGTTAATTTTCTCAGGGACCTATCTAACCCATTTAGCTACTTACTAACTGTTATAAGCAGTAGTTTTCACTAGAGTTAGTCAAGTTAAGTGTTTCTGTTCAAGTTAGATTTTCTAAACTTAACACTTAACTGGATTGCTGTAAAAGTTGTATTTAGTGCCCCAATTACTGTAGATGCACTGACTTAAAGCATATTGAATTAAGGCAAAGACCTAAGCATCTCAACCCTTTCTAGGTTATCAATCAAAGTATCCTAAAGTGCTTGTGAGATGCTGACTTCTAAATCTATAGGTGTATGCAGTTCTAGGGTTAGGGCCTAAGCTAAGTCCATTTGCGAAAAAGCCCTAGTTTTGAAAGGGGGTAGTTTTGAAAGAAAACTAAGTCGAAAAAAGATTTAAAACAAACTGATTTTGAAATTAAGCAAAACAGTTTTTCAAAATTCTATTTTTAGAAACTGATTTTTAAATCAAGTAAAGCGAAAGAAAAAAAAATCAACAGTAGAGTTAATCTATTTTACAGAGCATAATCCTAACTGCTGAATAGACAAGAAACCAGTACTCATAAGCTAGTCAACATAGAATAGTCAACACAGTCATACAGTTAAACACAGTCAACCCTACTGAGTAGGGGCAGTCACATGCTGGTACAATACTATGCAAATCTAGGATGAGGGACCGGGATGATCAGAGGAGCCTGGCTGCCAGGATCGAAATAGGGTCATCATCTCGTGATACTCTGCCTCTCTGGCCTCCCTCTCGGCTCTAAGGGCGCTCATGTAATTGTTGTAGTAGCCCAGATTTGCCTCCATGTTTTCGGCATGATTGGCTTCCACTTCTTCTCGGAGGCTCTGAACACATGTCTCTAGCTGTGTCACACGATCGTAGAGTGTTGGTGGAGTGGGCTCGTCTATGTGCGCTCGGCCTGCTGCTGCTAGATCTCCGACGTCAACGTCGACCTCCTCGTCTGAGTCGATCTGGGGAGCTACTCTCTGACGTCTCCAGGACAAGACCCCGGTACCGGACACCTCTATACCGGCTAGGGCGAAGTTTCTATAGCCTATTTCATCGTAATCGGTCAAAGCGGCCATCTCTCCCTCGGTAATGTTTCTACCGTGGTGATGTAATATGGACGTGATGATGTGGCAGTAGGGTGTGCGTACCCGCCCTTGCGTGGTAACACTGGATGCGTGTAGGATAGCATGAAACATGTGAAGTCCTATGTCGATGTCTAGCTGATGAATCAAGGCGTACAGGAGAAAGGCGTGGAATGGTCGCATAGTGGTGACGTCCCTGGTGGATAATGGCAGAATACATCGGACTATGACCCTATATAGAGCGTAGTCCTGGACCTCTAATTCGACAGACTGAAATCGTCTGGCCAGGGGTCGCCTAAAGAAATATGAGTGCAATGTATCTAAGGTAATGTGAGAGTAGGGAGCATCAAAGGGAGGCTCCCTAGGAGGGTAACAACAGAAGGTGGACTGCGAGAGTCGTAGTCCTAGAAATCGGT